>QUSF01000005.1:6485671-6584819 GCA_003676055.1 Chloebia gouldiae | reverse complement strand
AGAAGGGAGGGTCAAATTTTAATTTTGAACAGCATCTGAAAACTGTTGAAATCCTACACCATTTTTTTTTAGTAATCTCAGATAAATTTTTTATGTGTTATCCTGTGATGTCAGTCTTCCTCTCCTACTTGACCTTCTGAGCCCTACAACCACGGTGTGTTGCTCATCCTTAGAGTACAGCCATATCACTTGTCAAGAGCCATAAAGGACCATTCTTAGTATCCTGCTTTTTTATAGGCACATTGGCTATGGCTCTCACCTCTTTCATCTCTCACATTATGCTTCCTCTCAGCAAAAATGCTACAGCTGGATATTTCAGCTCTAAATAGAAGATGGTTAGATCACCAATGATCTGGATGAGGGGCTCAAGTGCACACTCACTTTGCAGACAACACCAAGCTGGGTGGGTGTTGATCTGTTGTAGGGTAAGGAGGCTCTACAGAGGGATCTGGATTGGATGGATCCATGGCCTAAAGCCAATTGTATGAGACTCAACAGAACGAAGTACCATGTGCTGCACTTGGGTCATAACAACCCCATGTAGCACTAAATGCTGGGGTCAGAGTGGCTGGAAATCTTCCCAGCAGAAAAGGATCCCAGCAGAAAAGGGAGGCACTGGTCAACAGGCATCTGAATATGATCCAGTATTGTCACCCTAATTCTGAAGATTTTCTAAAGCCTTCTGAGTTTACATTCTGATAGAGAACTTCCCCACACAATTTCTGTAAACAACATATTGTTTTGCATTCCTTCATGGGGGTAGAAAAACTTAATGTACTAGTAGTTTGTCCAATGTCTTTGGAGAGGTGGCCCAACATGGGGCCAATCCACTGCCACCTTTGGAAAAGTATAAAAGTTGGAGTCCGAGAATAAACCTTCTTCTTCTTTACCTTACAATAGCAGTGGCTCACGTTATACTTTCACGTGTCCTATAGCAACACAGTATATGTCTGGGTGGCCAAGAAGGCCAATGGTATCCTGGCCTCTATCAGGAATAGTGTGACTAACAGGACCAGGGCAGTGATTATCCCCATGTACTTGGCACTGGTGAAGTCACACCTCAAATCATGTGTTCAGTTTTGGGCCTCTCACTTCAAGAAAGACATTGAAGTACTGGAGCGTGTGCAGAGCACGGCAATGGAGCTGGGGAAGAATCTAGAATGTAAGCCTTAAGAGAATCAGCTGTGGGAGCTATAGTTGTTTAGCCTGGAGAAAAAGGAGGCTCAGAGGGGACTTTATCACTATCTACAACTGCCTGAAATGAGTCTGTAGTCAGTGGAGAAGTGTAGTGACTGGGGGGTCAGTCTCTCTTCCCAGGTAACAAGTGATAGGAAAAGAGGAAATAGCTTCAAGTTGCACCAAGGGAAGTTTAGACTGGATATTAGGGGAAAAAATAAAATCACAGAAAGGGCAGCCAAGCATTGGCACAGACTGCCCAGGGAAGTGGTGGAGTCACCATCCCTGGAGGTATTTAAAAGACATGCAGATATGGTGCTTAGGGACATAGTTTAGTGGTAGGCTTGGCAATATTTGGTTAATGGTTTGACTCAATAGTCTTAAGGGTCTTTTTAAAGCAAAGCGATTCTGTGATTCTCTGATTACAAACACTCACAGCCCATGCAACGTCCGCCTGCCCATTCTCTGTGGCTACATGGCAGGCAGAAGCCCAAAGAGAGCCTGCTCTCCCTCTCAGCCCTTCCAGTGGGCTGAGGTTTCCAACATTACAAACTTTCCTGGAAGAGATCTGGGGGTCCCCTGCATAGACTCGCACCAGCCTCAGGGCTTCTAAAAGCAGAGCTCTTGCCACGCCCTTTTGCGCACTGTGTAAGCAATTCACATTCTTTACTGGAAAGGCAGAAAAACCTGATATGAAATGAAGGCTATCAGACTTTTCTGTAAAATGACACCAGTCATAGATGGGACATGAATGTTACTGTCACCCTATAAACATTGGATATAATTAGAACAATACTGATTTTAATGTAAAGAAGGGCTGTGTTTCCTGCCACAGGTGCCAAAGAACACTTCACCGAGTTTGAACCACAAACTGTTCCAGTAGTGCAGATGAGCAGTACCCGTAAACCCTGAATAAGCAGAGGTTAAGTACTTACCTTGTGTACTGCATGCTGTGTTTCAGTCGCCTCGTGTGCTGGTCAAGGCATCTGAATGGTCACCTTCTACCTGCAAACACAACAAAAGCTGGAAATTTTTGGCAGGTCTGATGAGGTGACAGTCCTGAAGTGAGACAATATTTCAGCCTCAAAACACTTGTTCTCTTCAAACAAAAATATATGTTCCCAGTTTTCCACTGTCCTTTAACTACGCAGTCAGTGAATCATACTAGTTTGCATCTCTTCTTTCTAGTGGTGGCTCCCCTGAGGAAACCAAGGCTTCTGAAGAGTCCAGGATTGTCCAGCGTGTATGGCTCACCCTTCAAACTCACATTTCAACCAATTCTACCATTGCTGCTGACTGGGGACACAAAAAATGAGAACAGATTGTAGTTGAATGCTCTTCTTTGAAAGATAAAATTTAGTGTCAGTCTCTTCTTTTTGTCAGTAAACTCCCATTGCTGGAAAGGCTGATGCAACCATTTTGTCAAGCCATTCTTTCACAATCACTTCCTCCACTTTAAGTGCAGAAATAGTTCCCAGGCAGAACTGCATGCACCTCCCTGTATCTCTACTTGCAATACTTTTTGTCTGGTAGGCACTGGGGGTTATTCACTGTGCTGAGAAACAGAACATCTCAGCACAACCAACTTATGTAAGTTCTGTAAAATATTATCAATATATAGTGATGCATGTATTATATTAAGTATTGGAGTCAAATTGTTTAGTCAAGGAGAAACACTCAGCATCCTTTAATTTCCTAGGACATTACAGTCATATGTTGTCGAGAGAAAATAAGTAAGAACGGGAATGGTATTCTGTCTGAAGCACAAGACACAGTCCGAAGCAAAGAAGTTCCCTGTAAACATCAAAGGCAATTTTGAGAGAGGAGGTTTGATGGCATTCATTTTAACCTGACTGAAGTAATACATGGTTGGTCAAATAGCCAAGTATGCTGGTTGCATAAAGGGGCAGGGGGTCATCCTACTGTTAGCATTCAGGAACACACATAATCAAGGGATATGATTATATGCAGGTGCCTTTATTGAAGAGCTCTGGGAATCAGGGGTACAGACCCAAATCTGATTCAGACATGGCTTTTGAGCTGAACATATTTTATATTCTATCGTTATATAACTTACATATTAATTATTAAACTTATATTGCTCTGTTGTATACATTGATCTTATCCAAGCATGAATCTCTCATGATCTCTCTCAAGCCCCTGACCACAGCTTCTCATGATCATTCTTATGATCAGACAGTAATTATATTTAATTACTAAACAATCACCGCATATAACAATTACATCATTTATCATACACTGGTTACACAGGTGCAGTTCTAGCAAGTACAAGGCCTATACTTTCCCAGGGTATTTTCCCAGGGGCTACTAAGCCTAATTTTCCTTCTAACTCCCCAAATCCCCATGATTTTAAAACTCTTTTACTATCACTACCAGCTCTGAAAGGGAAGTCCATTAAATTAAACACTAACATTCCTATTGCATTTACCATTTTTATTCTGTGTTTAAAAATTGTCACCTTTTGCTGCCCTCTTGCACCAAGAGGTACCTACCCGAGAGCACACAGCTGGGTGGATTCCTGCCACTTGTCAGAGGGCCCACAACAGCACTGTGATCAAGGGTGGCAAAGCCCACAGAGAGCACAAATACACCTCATAGCAAACTTCAGTTCCACTACAATGACATTAGCATTGCACATTAGGTTAAGAAAAAAGAAACTGGAAGACTGAAATGCCCTTGTATTTTCTGTCTATTACAGAGGATAGCTGATAAGTATAACATTGTAAAATAGAGGCAACAGCAGCTGTGGGGCAGAGAGGAGAAGGGAAATAGTCTTTTAGTGAAAGGATGTCATTAACTTCCCCGAAGACACCTCTTCCCTCGAGCAGTTGAAATGGTTCTTGCTCCTCAATAAGGAAGCCTTCCATTTTCAAAATGTTAACTCTGGGTTCAATGAGACTTGCTATTGTATATTTTTGTCTTCAAAATTGCATCTCTCTGATGCAGTAAAACATTTTAATTAATTTGGGAAGAGTTTTGGAAAAGAAGACCATGTACATAATTCAGTGTGAAATGGGCACACTCTTCTATCTGTTACAGCTTCATCATCACACATTTGTAGAGAATTGAGGTAGGCACCAGCTGTTTTTTCAGAAGAAGCCACTTTCTCCTAACATCCAGGCTCAGCCAGCTCTCACCACAGATGGATCTACCCTGGTCCAGGTTTCTAGTTTCTCTCAGAAAGAGTGGACTGGTGTGACTGTGCCACAGTTCACATACCAAGCAGTCCATTTCAGCAAGCTGTTTAAAATGCCAAGAAATGTGGGCAATTGTCAGGGTTTATCACATTATCCAGACTTAGGAAGGTTTGAGGATGTGCAAAAATGCTCTCCACAAGCTGCCCCACACACACAGACAAGGTACCAGCCACCTGCCTCTCAGAGCATTAGTTTTCAAATTGAGGTGCAGCATGGCTCAAAACAACTTTTGAAATCAAAGACTCAAAAGCAGGAGAAAGCTGGTGTCATTTAAGATGAGAATACTCTTCAACTGCTTTTTCTCCAGAGTAACTGCATGTTTAGCACTGAACAAAGATGCACTTTGTAGGTGTTTTCTCTCCTCTTCCAAGTTTAAGCTGCAATTAACCTTCCTCTTTAATACTGTTTAAAACAAGTTGCATGCCTTCACCTACACTACGCTTTCCTAAGAGAAGCACATGGCTCTGCAACAAAGCTGTGCTTTTTTAACCGCAGATGTTCCAAGCACAGACACTGCACAAGCCTTTACCAGCAGTAGATTGGGATTAGATAGAGGTGTGGTCATTATTTCTGAAGCTGTGTTGCTTTAAATGTTCCCATTTATCCAACAGCAGCACAAGCAGTACTCAAAGTGGGCATGATGCACTCTTTAAGCACTTCCCGTTCCCAGTCTCACGCAGAAGGATCCTGCAGTCCCCCACCCCCACCCCCTTCTTCTCTTTTCTTCTCTATGTCAGTGTCCACATTGAGAGCTGCCTGATGCTTTTCTGCTGAGAAAGGACAAGTGAGCAGTGCAGAAGGGACCTAATCCAGGTCCCAGATCCCTGCCTCAAAGAAAAAGCAGAAGGAGTAGAAAAGGGAGGGAGGAATTAAACTAATGACCAGCCTGTGATGCAAGCAGAAAGCACATTTTCCAAATCTTTGTAAACAGTACAAAACTGCTTCTTCTTACTTACCATTGGTAACCAGGATGTGCCAGTATGTCAGCTTGGCTGCAGCAGTGTCAGGCAGGCCGAATCTGGGATATTCTTACCCTAAGTGCCCCCAGAAAGGGATGTCAAGGAAAAGCCAAAAGTCAAATCTGTCCTTGCAGTCTTTGGAGCAGGAGGTATAATACTCATGTAATTGAAAGCAGAATGGCTTGGCATCCTTTCATGGTCTTGGGGATAGATTCTTCGTGTACACTGCTGGAGTCTGTGCTTTAATCTGTCTTGCAGAGCTTCAAGTATTCATCTTCAAGCTACAACAAAAAGGTACATGATAACGAAAAATAAACCATTTTAACTTTGTTGTGTCCCACATCAGGCCTACCCTGCCAGCTGCTCAATCCCCTGGTTAGATCTTCAGACTGGAAGTTTAAATGCAAAGGACCTAATTACCTTTGTTTTTCTTCTGGGCAATCCTTACCCTGCAGTTTTGGCAGAGCATGATAATGATATAACTGGTTAGTCATTCAGCAGCTAGCCTACAGCACTGCCTCTGCCAAGGAAGCAGAGTTGTGGATTTATTTTTGTCATATCCTTCCTGAAAGCTTTCAGTCAGAAAAACACAGCACTGATTTTCTACCTTAACAGAGGAACATCTTGCAGGGAAGTTTGCATGCTAAGACACCAAAGCTTATCTTAATGATATGGAAAATTTCATTTTTCTAGAGCAGTTGTAACAGCATGACTCAACAAGAGAAAACATGTAATTTCTACCAAAACATTTCTGGTGAGTTCTTGACTCCCAAGGAAACTGCTTCAACAGAAAACAGCCTACGTGCAAGGCAAAGCTGGACAACACAGCTCCTTTCTTACTTTGCCGTTTATGTACATTGAAAAAACTTGTTTCTTATAGGAATACTAGGATACATAGTAAATACATATTTTCCAGTAATACACAGTAGAACAAAAGGAAAGTTTTGACACCCTATTCTGAAGACCACTGTGACAAACATACTAAAATCCTGTTATCACCACACAGATTTGTTTCTCCAAGACAAGAACTCTAAGGCAACTCTCATAGTACTGGAAACTCAGAGTTCAGCCCAAATGTACTTGGGCAGATAGGGTCCCAGCTTGCTGCTGCTGGGGATCCATCCCCTAAAAACAGACATAATCTGGAAATCATATTTTCTGCCATTTTCATAATGTTGATTGGTACAACATTATCAATGTACAAAGCTTGTTCTTAAGTTTTTTTAGAGATCTTCAGGAAATACTTCTGTTTAGTTTTCTCAAGTACCACTCACACAGTGTTTTGAACTAACTTTTTTCTTTGCTCTACATCTGTCTATCTATCTCACTCTTTTTTGTTGTTCAGTTTGCTTTGCTGTATCCTAGGCTGTTTGGCCTAGAGGTCATCTAATATGGGCTCCCAGAATGGTATTTGGACACCTAAGCCATATTTCCAGTTTTTTACAAAAGAGGTGCCATTCCTGTTTCCAAAGATTTTTCAGGATTTTGGACAGAGCCACAAACACTTATGGCTATGGGCTCCCAGCACAAGCTGCAAAACCAGGGGGGCAGGGTTGGGAAAAGAGAGGAATGGGATCTCTTATGCTTACTGTTTGGACAGCTTCTGCTTCATTTCATCTCACCAGGAGAGAAAGTACCCTGTCACAGCCCACCGGGTGCAAGTCATCACCGGCAGGCTCTTGTGAGGAAGTTGGGCTTTAACATCCTGGCACCGGAATTTCCCATAAAGGGGAAAAAAGCTTTGCTCAGCTCCAAGTAAAAGCTCCTTCAAGAGAGGCTGGACAAAGGGACATGCATGTTGGTGCATTCCAGTGTGGGAAGGTCCAGCAAACTTAGTCTTGCCTCATTCAGAGGAATGCATGAACATATTCTGTGCTTATGCCTAACTAGTGCTAATAGGCTGAAAAAAGTGTTTTCTTTTTCCTGTTTTGCTTTGGGATTTTTGTTTCTTGAGGTTTTTTTAACGGAAGGGAAACATTCCTGGGAATGGGACCAAGTCATTGCAGAGCCAGTTAGAGTTTGTTTCCTGTACGGAGGTGGAAAGCACTTTGCTGGGATGCAGAGATACATATTTAACTGCTTGTTATACAATAGAAAAAAAATTGTGTTTAACAGTTGGGTAAGAATCTGAGCAGGAAATGAAGCAGATCATTATCATGCACCATAAAAATATCAAGATTTTTGTTCCAAAAGAGATAATGCCAGGATGTATTTTGCACAGGTAGTTCAAGCTTTGCATTCAGCTGCTGACTCCCCCTGTATCTGATACCATGGAATATTTTAGACATGACAGTGGATTTCAGAAAGAGAAAACTAGGCAATTCCGAATATTTTTTTCCTCAGCTATTCAAGACTTCAGAAATTTTTTCTTCAGTGTATCTACTTTTCTGGATTTACAGCCTATCAGTATGCCACATTTCTTAAAAATGCAAAAATATCTAAGGTACTACTTCCTGAGGTTTTTTCACTCACTGGAAAAACAGCATGTTTTGTGAGTCTCTTGCAGGGATTGTTTCTATTGCCTTCTTTTGCAATTGTATAATTTTTAAACAAACTTTTTAGAAGCTTGACTTCAACTGAGTTGTAAACATGCATGGAAATATAATTTTTACTGAAAATGAAAAGCCTGATCATAAAAAGATGTCAGTCAGTATTTTAAATGTGTGTGTGGTTTCTGATACAAATAATAAGTTATTTCCAATATTGGACCATTCTCTGACTTTCTGAATTTGAACATGATTGAAAACAGACAGTCCAAGCTGATTTTCAAGCACACACTTAGCTATTTTAATCATTCCTTCTAAATTATCTTCAGATTGCATTTCTTGCTCTTCTGTAAATTTTCTTGACTGTAACAGTACCAGCTTAGTAATGACAGGTTCAGAAAAGACCATGTAACTTGTGCCTGTGCTGCCAGATGCCTTTTTGTCTTTATCACAGAAAGAAACACACCATACCAAAACAAGGCATTTTCTACTGCTGTGAAGTACCTATATTTACAAACTTTTAGCTGAATGCCTCTCTAACATCCCGAGTAAGTTGTTATATGGATGCGACAGGAAGAGCATGGCAATGCTGGGGCAATGGAATGGTTGTAGCAATGCCAAAAGGACTTGTGTATATCTCAGTAAGTATGGAAAGCATGGCAACTCATGCTTTCAAGTAATTTTCTCCGCAGTTCACATCTTTTGGACAGAATAGTTGTCAAAGAAAGATGAGTCAGAGAAAATATAGGTAAAAAACCAGCAAACAACAACCACATTCCATCTCCATAGCTGAAACTACATAGCTCCATAGCTAGATCTCCATAGCTCCGAACTACAGGACCAGAATAAGTTGGTTGAGAGATAGCCATAAGATAATAGAATTTGTCTACCTTACATCTGCTTTACCATGGGAAAGAACATCAAATTAGATGCACTCTCCTACCTTATATCAATTCCGATTATAGTCCTTCAATGCTTAACTCACCATGAAGTTTGCACCTGTGGGCACAAGAAGATCTTTGTTTCTGTGGGTCTTATTATCCAATGTCTACCCAACAAACTGGCCACCTGGTTTGTTTTCAGCTTATAACTTACCACTAGTGTCAACATAAATATTCTTTTCTATTTATAGAAATTATGTTACATTTACACTTCTTTCATGTGCTATTTTTGTGACATCATTTAAAATTAATTTCCTGAATGTTCCATGATTAATAGTGTCAAAAAATTTTTCTAAAATACGTTCTTTGGAGTACTTTATTTCTCTGGGGCTCATTCCTTGAACTCTTTGTTCCCAGCTCACATCTGGGACTGAAAGGCTAGGCAGAACATACTGAGATGCACAACACTCTGTTAAGAGGCATCTTTCTTGGTGATCTCTCTGGTGCCTCCATGTTTGCCTCTAATAGTGTCCTCTCTGATATTTGCAAGGCCTTCCAGCTGAAGAGAATTTTTCAAGAGTCACTAACAAAAATGCAATGAGTAATGGGAGAAGGGCTGAAAAAAGTAAAGGTTGGCTGGACTCTTCTCCCCTACTGTTCAGTGGTCTAAACTTTTCTGTAAAAAAAAGTATTTATCATACTTCTCATGGTGAAGCACAGCCTGCGAATGAATTTGGCTTGTTCCCTGTTTCTGCAGGTGGAGAAATCCTGCCTCCCGGCTGGGCAGCCCTTTCCTTTTCAGGGGGAACTCAGCAAGGAGCTGGCAAGCTGGTTTGCTGGACAAGAAATCCATGAGCTCATAACTTCTCACTGAGTAACAGGACAACATTGATACCAAAAACTCAGTCAGGGTGAGTCAGGTCTGCAACTGGATTAAGGGAGAAGGGAACGTTTCCATCCGTTTTGGCTCCTCATGTTGAAACAGTCTGCCATCTGTGAAGGAGCTGCTTTGTGCTCCCCTCTGCTTTTACTCCTTGCAGGAAGGCCCCAAATAAATGCCCCATCCCCCAGGAATGCCACCAATCATTAAAAAAAATCCCTCTCCAATTTCTCTGCCTAACTCTGCTGGCACAATGACGACTGCACAGTCTGCCAGAGTTAACAAGCAGGCACATTAATCCCCCCTCTTGCTAGAGAGTCTTTCCAGACCTGCCTCAGCTTTCTGTCAGTTGCTGTGCATGGAGGCAGGTTTATTCCAGGATGACTCCTTGCAGGCATATTTGCAGGAGAATGCCAAGTGTGCACCTAATCTGAAATGACTGAAGCCCTCGGAGGCATGGGACCAGCTGTGCCGTGCGGCTGGCTCTTTCATTTGCAATTTTTCATTCATGTGGTTTACTTTGGCTGCTCGTCTTTGGTAAACATTGTACAACACTGAAACCAGGAAATACCCAAAATAAATAAAGAAATGGATAGTGATTAATAGACCTTGCTTTGTCTTTCCAAGGATCTGCCTTACTCAGGCCAAATTCTTGCCATCCAAAGAGGAGCAAAACCTCCCTGGGAACCTATCAGGAGTGAAGGACACCTCTAGCAGGGAAGGAGGGAAGGAAGCAAGGGATGGGGAAGCTGCTGGTCTCAAGCAACCACACTCAGACTGGTTGAGCAAGCATTTGGAAATCACAGGCAGAACAAGAACCCCACCTAGTTGCCCTGGAGGCATGGGGAAATGAGAAGTTCACCATGACGACTCAGAGCTGGCTTGCCCTAAAAAGCCTTGCACTTCCCACTCCAGAGTTCACTCAGGGGCTTTCCTTCCCATCCAACCTTTGCTTTTTCCTATGACTTCTGGTGTGCAGGAAAACAACTTTGTAGATAAAGCCACACCTTTAGCAGTGCAGGTACTCTGCTACTAGATGAACCCCTAATGTATTTTAAAGGGAAAATCAGATAGTGAATGTACTGAGGCACTGCAGGGCTGCCTGTCCGGGAGTGGGGGGTGCTTGTTCCCTCTCTTCCAGGGTGGAAAGTCAGAAGGGCAACAAGATCCTCTAATTCCCAGTCCCCATCAGTGGGGAAGCAGCTGAGAGCTGGATCCCTACAACTGTATACATCCAATCTACTCTATACATTTGCAGGCAGCAGCACAAGACTGCTCCTGCACACAGAGGAACTGGCTTCCCCTGGCTCTGGGAAGCTGTAACCTTCTGTCCAAGAGGCCTGTGGCAGGAGGAAATCACCGAGACAAGCTTGTCACCACTGCTCCTTTTCCTGCAATAAGCAGGACAATAAGGAAATTCAGGGAAGATAGACTGTGATTTCTCCAGTTTCATAACAGAGAGAGGGAATTTTTTTTATGGGCTCCTTAAACCTCTGTAAATGCAGCTACAGCCGAGACACAGAACAAAAGGAGGTGCTTCTTCTGGACTTTCTGAAGCTTTCTGAAGGAGCCAGGTGATTAGGAACCAGATTGAGCCTTGCAGAAAATGTGGGCGAAGAAGATACGAGTGAACACCTAACCACAGGATACTGTCAGAGATGGATGACACTGTCAGAGCACCAGCTCTGCTGAGACATCCTGAGCATACTCAGAAGCAGATGTAGAAATCCAACAGGAATTATGGTATCCAAATTCCAGGGTCTCCAGATACCACTGTCAGTTGAATATAGGACATCCAAGATCTAAATGCTAAATGCTCGTGTCTAAAGAGGCAGCAGGATCTCAAATTTTGACCAAGTCTCTCTCTTGCTTGTCACTATGGTAGGACTGTTTTCTAATTCTTAAAGCTCTACACAAATGTCATTAACTGTGACTTGCTGATATCTACTATAACCTACACCTACACTACCAAAAGAGAGCTGACATATTTTCCTTCTCTTTTTGTTTCAGGAGATACATAAAGTCGAATGGGTAAGATGAAATTCAAGTAAAAGAATCCCTGTTAAAGGCTTTTTGCATAATTTTTTGGGGTGACATTGACATTCAGCTTCATACATAAAGCTTCTAGAAACTCAACTCCATGATGTTTTGATGGGGCATGCAGGGGAAAGGTACTCTTACCAGATCCAGAGATTTCTCAAATGTGCTTATATTTCCATATCCACTGCCAAAAATACACTTTTCAATCAAGCTAAGTAAAAGGTTATACTTTTTAAAAACAACCATTCACATAACACACAAACCAGGGAAATAGAAGAGAAGCCCATGTCCTGGGAAAGCAAGTAAGAAAGAAAGAAAGAAAGTAAGGTAAAAGGGGCCAAGAGTCCTGGCACACACGGCAGCATTCCTCTCCCCTGGCACAGGGTTTGGCTCTCAGAGCAGAGCAGAGCAGCAAGGCACCAGAGAGAGACAGACTGTAAAGCAGTGTGCAGTGTTTGTAGAAAGCAGAAGCAGCTGTTGTGCAGACAAACTAATCAAAGGCAGCATCTTGCACAAGGGCAGGCATTAGCTCAAGTGTAACTCCACACAGTGTGGACTCCAAAAGGTCTATTACAGCTTGTGACAAATGGCCTCCTCTGCCATCAGAACAAATTGTACAGCTGGAAAACAGTTTTCAGAATACACTGTACAGGTGAGGCTGGTTTTTGGAGTTTGCAGCAGCTGGCACACAGCATTTCCACCTGCTGCTAGGCAGTGCTGCAATTCCCGTGGATTCAGCCATCTTACTCATCCTGCACACAACCTGTCTGAGAGACTGTGCTGCAGTGCAGAGCCTGCTTGTGCAAATCTGTGTTGGGCATGCTGTGGTCTGTCTTCTGCCTGTATTCTTCTAGGAATTAATACAGATACTCATGAGTAAGCAGACCAATCTAAACAGCAGTAGATGCTGACATACTCAGACACTTAAGGAGACCTGGGAGGCTCCAGAGGCTTCCTACTCCTTTCTCTTAGGAAATGCTTCCTTACCAGGCTCTCTCTTGGATCCCAGGCTTGCAGACTCCTCTTAATACCTGCAGCATGTTTGAAGTAACTCTGGGTCCACAGTAGTAGTAATAAAAATAATACTAAAAAAACTCCAACCAGAGCAGTCATTAGGCATTATTCACTGCAGGAGTACAGGGGGGAATTTGAAATTGGCAAGCTCAGTCCCATTACTGTAAGGATACATTCGGTCTGTCATCTATTGGAACACATGGCTGTGTATGCCTGGCAAGTGCCTGGCAAAATTGTTATTTTGATCTTTGCTAAGATAAAACTATAATATTTTGTAGGCATTTGAGAATGTTAGTTACTGGACTAGTTAAAAGCCACTTCACTACTTGGAATTGATGCCATCTGTTTCCTATTCTTATTCATAGAAATCAATACTTAGTTTTTTGAGGACTTCTCTAACAAACTTTCTATATGAAATATGAGTGATGCTCTGGCCAAGACAGCTGAACTTCTGCTTGACGGGTTCACTGTTCAATTGATACAGGACTAATCAGACAAGAGGAAGCAAGGAGAAGGACAGAACAAAGACCATGTCCTTTATCTCATCCCTCAAATCAGTTCTTCAGAAAGAATAATAATGTCTTGGTTAGATTTCAGGTTTCTCTATTACAGGAAATGGCACATGAGGGTCTTGCAACCAAAACCAAACCTGCAGCTTACTGAGCATTAGTCATGTCAGCCATTCTGGAAGATGTACCCAGGCTAACATTTTACTAAGGAAACTAATATAAAAAAAAATTCATATTCACTTAAGGATTGTGAAGCATTTGTAAAAGCCATTATTTGGTCCTCCACTAATTGTAATTTATCAGGACTTAAACAGAAGTGTTATTATTAAAAACCTTTCAAGCAAATAGAAACATTACTTTCTTAAACAAATCCAAACAAACCCTCCACCAAACATATGCAGGTCATCTATAAAAGCCACAAAGATCTCTCTCCTTAATGCTATTGTGAATTGTGGGCAATCACAAGTTGCACATTCCCTAGGTCATGAAGTTCACCTACTACAAGAGAAACTAATAATCTTGCCTGTGAACCTCACTCAGAAGGCAGAAGTACTTACAGACAGAAAAAGTTTGTGTCACTGTGAGTTTAGCAGGCTGTCCAGCCCTGGGCATCTCCATCAGGTCTTTGTGTCCCGTGTTTCTGTTTACCATCAGGAGCATCCCACCCTGCAAGCCACAGATGGCTCAGGCCAGGCCAGGCCAAGCTGTGATGTTCCACACTGCGATCAAAAGCAAAAGCAAATCCTGCAAGCTGGGAGAGGGAGACCAGCTGCATGTGGTGTGATGTGTGAGTGGTGAAAGTGATAGCAAAATGTCAGGAGAAAATTGCTCAATCACATCTGTGCTCACCAGAGGGCCGCTGTGGGAAAATTAGACAGCTGAACCTTGATTAAGAAAAAGATACCTATGGTCTGATTTCTAGCATGCCTGGAAAGTGCAGTGCATGCCAAGGACATACAGATGGGAAAAACTGAAACTTGGTATGCTAAGTCATTTGGCAAATGCATGAACTGTGCACAGTGCTAACAGGGAGAGCCTGAAATCAAGCACACTGAATGCCCCATGTCCTTAGCCAACAGGAGGGACTGGAAGATGCCTAATTGAAGGCTAATAATCAAAGGAGGAAGGCAATCTGGGTTTAAGCAGAGGCTTTTGCCAACCAAAGTAGGGCCGGCATCTCCTCTGGTTAATTGCTGCTTGCTTGTCGGCAGAGGGACTGATTGACCTGCAGGCAGCTCTGGAAAGAGCTGATCAACACGAAAGCCACTGAGCTCCAGAAGCCATTCACGCCACAGACCATGGGTTGTGTGCCTGAGAAGTGTGGAGGAAGGTACAGCAAGGCTTCCCATTCTGGTTTGGAAACAGGGCAGCAATGAGGTAATTTTCCGTTCCCTCACAAGGGCCATGTGCCCCATCCAGGATGTACTTGTGCCATCGTGAGATGGGCTGGAGGCAGAGTGAACTAGCCTGCCTGCAAGCAGCTGGAGGAACACTGCTGGTATGCTGCCTTTCTCCTAGGAATGCAGCTGGTAAGAGAGTAATAAGCCCCACTGTCTCACAGGTCTGAGGAGAGTGGTCGGAACGGTACAGCATTTCCTGACATTTCTGCAAGCTTTCCTTATCATCTTCAACATCTGGATTGCACTGTTCAGCATTTCCTACACCACACTGCAAATCACCTTTCATCTAACAAGGCTGTGTTCAGCAAATGAAGCGAAATATTTTTCTTACTAAATCAGAACCAGTCATGGTAGCAAGTTCTTGCAAGACACTGTGCACTGCTGCAGCAACCCAGCATTGCATAAGAAGGAGGTTATTTCCAATTTTGAAACACCCCTGCACTGTTATGGAATATTATTTCTAATACTGAAATAGCACCTGCTGATGCCCAGCCCAGGGAAGGCAGCCCACCTTCCATGTTGTTGTCTCTGAGAGCTGGAGCAGGGTCCCGGCATAGGCTCCCTACACATCTGTGCTAACAAAGACATGTGAAAGCATTAGCTTCCCTTCACAAATTGTACATCCAGTCAAAATTAAAACCAAATGGCTCCTAGAAAATGAAGCATTTTTCCAGGGTGGTTGGAGAAGAGGTCTAGCACAGCCTGTCAGCCCATGTGTACAGCAGTCATAACCCAGAGCATGGCAGGGACAGTCAAGGGTATGATCTGTTGCCTTCTCAAAACCCCTGCACAAGAGCTGAATTCACTGAAGAGGATGGGGCCTTTCTGGTCACTCATGAGGGTGACGTTGTCCTTCCAAGAGATGTGTACATTTGTGCTCAGTTGCAAGCCAAGCCTGGCTGCTGCCAATTTAGCTGACAGCGACTAAATCACCAGTTCATGCTAAATGAGAAGCCAGTCCACAAAAATCAGAGAAGTTCATCTGGCACTAGTTTGTACACTGGGCAGGTCCTGCATTCCAAGCCAGCATGGTCCCTGCGCGTGCAGGTTGCTGGCAGCCTCCAAGCAATAAAATCTGCAGAGAGGTGCAGGAGGCCATGTGGAATCACCCAGACCTCCACCACCTCTAAACAAGGCTGCTAAAAACCCAAACAGCCCAGGGAACAACGTCCACATATAACCAGGGGAAAAAGTCCTTCAGAGCAACCCCAGGGGTAGAAGACGTTTGAGGGATTGTGTTACTGTTGTTGCTGAAGAACTCAGTAGGAAATGAAGCAGGGCAGAAAAAGCGAGCTGCACAGTGTGTGCACCACAGTTACAAAGGAGGTGTTTTTGTCAAGCTGGCACAGACATATTTTGCAGGGAAACCCACTCAAGAGATGGAGGGAGGAACAGCAAAATTCAGTTTGCAGCAGGACAGGAGTGCCTATATCCACACATTAGTAATGAGCTGCAGAGATGGGTGCAAGCCCCCAGGACCTCAGCTGCAAGACCATCTTGTAGGGCTGGGACAACAAACCCTCTCCCCTACTCTGTTCTGTCACTTGCTCACATTGGGCAGAGCAGAGCCCACCGTCTTCCACTCCTCCACACCTTCAGCTTGCAGAGACAGGAAGCATCACTGGGACTTGCCCAGCAAAACCTCTTCCAGTGCAGGACCAGGCAACTGGTCCAAGCAACACCAGGGACCTCCTTCTCCTGCTGGGACATAAACCTCTGCCAGAAAGGCAGAGTGAGTGTTGCATTGCCATAGGGACAGAGTAGGGCCGGGCAGCACAGCAGTCCTGGGGAGACAGTAAGCCTTCACTCCACCCAAGCGTGTTGC
Source organism: Chloebia gouldiae (assembly GCA_003676055.1). NCBI lineage: Eukaryota > Metazoa > Chordata > Aves > Passeriformes > Passeridae > Chloebia > Chloebia gouldiae. Next base: position 6,568,431 of record QUSF01000005.1, on the reverse strand, counting down.
AGAAGAGAACGTGCTAAGCCCTGCACTGAGCCTTTTTCTCCATAGAAGTGGTCAGAGAGACTGAACAACAGGACGGGGCAATCAAAGGCAGAAGCAAAACACACCCATGGTGACAGGGTAGTGCCCCTGCGCATTACATTTTCCAGTAATTGCTGAAAGCAAAGCAAGTATGTGAAAAGGGCAAAAGCACATGGAGGTGACTCAGTGACTCAGAAAAATAAACAATGGGTGTTTCACAAGAATGACAGGGAATAAAACAAATGCCATAAAGCAACACCCAACCTACCACTGTAAATGTCAGCCAGGAGCTCACCTGGTAGGACGGCTCTGCAGGAACCTGCGGTGCTGCGAAGGCCACGACTTCCCAGGAGTCACCAAGGCTTCTCCAGAGTTGGGTGGTGGAGCAGCAGACACTGCCAGCACTAGTGTAGGTGGTGGAAACCTCCCTTGCTTCCTCTCCTCTCTCTTCAGAAGATTAAGTTAACAGCTCTCCAATGAGCTCATCTGCCCCCTGGCACTCAGATCTCTCACCTGCCCTCAGAGCTCATAGGCTCATTCTGCCAGCATCCTGCATCCTGCCTGCTGCTCATTGCTTCTCTGAGCAGCTGGAACAGTCCTGCACGCCCAGCTCCAGCTGCAGGACAGATCTGCCAATTGCCACCGTGCTTGTGACATACTCAGATAAGCAAGCAACAACGATGCTCCGTCTGGGCCTGCCTTGGGGACAGCCCTGTCCCCGCAGCTCTGAGCCCCACAGGCGGTACCTGCAGCTCGGCCGAGCCCATCTGCTGCTCCCATGGAGTTCAAACCAGGCTCCCAGGCCGGACTGGGGGCAGCCAAGCTGCTGGGCTCCCCTAATCCCTCCCTGCAGGAGAGGCTCAGCATTGTACCAGCCCCACCCAGCAACAAGCGGGGTCCCAGCAGAGCACTGCCCCTCTCCTGCAGGGAAGCTGCGTTGGATGCTCCCCTTCCCGCAGCTCCACAGCACAACGCTGTGAGGGGCTTGCTACAGCCTGGCAAGGCTGGGGCAGAGGAAAACACCCTGCTACAGATTCTGGCTTTGTCCAAGTGCTGCCTCTCAGTACTGACAGACCTCCAGGAAACGTGCCAGAAATATTCTCTGGCTCCATAATGGAAATACTGGCCCAACTAGGCAGCCGTGGCCAATATAGACTGTGAAAATCAAGGACAGTGATAACATGGCATCCCTAGCTCTCAATACACATATAAGAAGCCACAAACCTGCTAGGAGCAGAAAGGAGGGGTGGCTGTCACTTATTCCCAGTTCTTGGGAAAACAGTGAATGCCCAGAGACTATGTAGTACTCACATGGTGACAGAAGTCAATACAGAATGCTTGGAACTGCATCCATGGGGATTTTCCCCCCCACTCCATCATTAGCCCTACTAGTGAACTGTGCAAGCTACTGCTCTTTTATACTGTTTTTTTTTATTGGTTTTTTGGTGGTTTGTTTTTTTTTTTTTGTATTCCCTTTCCAATTTTAAGTATTTCTTTGGTTAACTAAGAACAACTTTTGCTGAAGTCTTTAAAAAAAGTACCAGTTTCAGAGATCAAGGAGGCTCCCAATGCTTCCTATAGGCACAAGGCAAGAAGTTAGAAATTACTCTGCTCATGACAATGAGATGTCTTTAGAGCAGCCTCTCCAGTTCACCCCAGCAGAACTATAATCACTTTGGTACAAAGCAATTATTTATTTAATCTTTCCATTTACTGTAGGAGGAATGATTTTTAACTGAGCCCAAACGCACTTGCATTCAAGTAGATTGCTAATTAAGCTACAGATGTCTCCTGATGGCAGCAATTATTTCTAGTAACCTTAATGAGCTTGTTACATTCCTTAGTTATTGTTATGAAAAGTTGTATGAAAAACTTCGCCTAATACTACACAGCTCCTGGGGGAATAACTTCTTGATCTGTTCTGGTTTGATTAAAGGGAATTATTGTTTCCTTTCTTAGCAATATTTCTCAAGCTCTTTGTGGTTCATTCCCCTTGTCTTTTGTTGGCACTTTAAACAAGTCTGATCAAATTTTTCACACAGGTCTTCTTTTCCAAACATTTCTATCTGGTTTTGCTCTCCCTGAATTCTCCAGTGCCTTTGCTTGGTATGCTGTATGCTTTTTCCTCTCTTTTCCAGTGACTGACTCTGTTTAGAGCATACATTTTACTTACAACAGGGATTCTGTGCCTATCAGAACTCCACTGGGTTCTGAGGTTGTTGTTAGTTTGTTGCAGATATAAGAAATCCATGTCCTTGGAACTTAAGGAAAAGCCTCTCTTCAGTGCACAGAAAATAAAGATATCCTTAAAACACTGAGTGGAATTAACAGGATAAACTAAGACAACCAAGCACGTTTTTTCATGTCCTCTCCTCTCCTCTCTCCTTTTGCCTTTTCATCCAAAATCCATGCATGCTATACAACAAGCAATATTATCCAAGGAATAAAGAAGTTCATTCCATTTCAAACAAAAGGATCACTTTTTTTTTAAAATTTGTATTTATTGGGTTTATACTCCCATTCTATTCCTCCTGAAGTCTCTTACCATAGGCAAGAGGTGCACAGAAAGCATGTCAGTGGTTATGACTACTTCTCATGGCTTAGTACCATTTTCAGGAGCATCAAAGTTCATAGGAACATGTGAACTTTCCTTCAGAATCACAAGCAATTACGATTAAACTCGAGTCAAACAGATTCCTGCCCAGCACAACACATCATGGAAAGCAGCCATAGACCCCAGGTGCTCATTCCTGATCAAGCAATTCAAACACCACAGTTCAGAGAAGCATTCAGTGATGATCCCATTATCTGACATTGAAACCAAAGGAAGGCTTTGGAGCACCTTCCACACGAGCAATTATAGCAGTTAAATATAGGAGCTTTTGAGTTTCCCAACCAGTCCCTGACCACCTTCTGAGCTAACCCAAACACACGTGAAAGCATAGCAAGCGAGGTAACTTTCAACAAAGCTTATTTTTCAGGAACTGCTGATTTACTGAAACAAACCTTTTGTGGATATGCACTGTTTCTGCTAAAATATTTCAAGTCCTGGGATGGCATTTCTGGATGAAACCAGTAAGATAAAGGAGCTGGTCTGATAGCTCAGCAATGTGGTGAGACTAGCAGGGCCAGAATTTAGGTATGAGAGCTCAGATTACTGAGTAGCCTTGCATGCAGGCTATGAACTATTTTGCAGTGCCTCTTCTGCTCCGTCTTTGAATAAGAACAAATAAAAAAGCCTTGATTTCTTATTGTCAAACAGAACTCTTGTCTTCCAGTCACTCTGTGAGCAAAAGGCAAGATGAAATTAAGTAGCAAAAAGTAAGGAACTTGCTCAAGGCTCACAAAATCCTCAAAATAGTGCCTGGACCCTGGTGGTCTCCAGTCTGACCTCCCATGAGGAAAAGGACTGCCACCTCCAGTACAGCAGGTCACATGTGGCTTCATTCAGGCACACCATGAACACAAAGCAGAGATCTGTTCACCTGTTGAGGTACCTTTCTCCTGCAGCATCATCCTCCAAGGGACATCATTCTTCCTCATGTTCAACTTCCCATGTGGCAATCCATGACCATGACCACTTGCTGTAATGCCTGTGGCCACCACAACACAGAATTTGGTTCTGCCACCTCTATGGATCTTCTTTAAGCAGTTATACAAAACTGCTACTGGATCCACTTTCTCTTCAGGCCTGACAAGTGCCCTTGTGCCATCTCTGAATCTGAGGGATGTCTCCACCTCCTTTTGATATCTAGACACACTCTACAGCAAGGTAACTCTACAGCAAGGGTAAGCAGAGACATCCTGCATGACGGACTGAGTCCTGGCATGGGTGGCAGCACTTCCTCAGCTACACAGGTTTAGTCTCCTGACATGAGCCAGCCCAATATCGCTCTGTTTGGGAGAGTGATGTGAACTCTGCTCTCAAAGAAACATTTCTTTCACTTCAAGCTTTGGCATTTTAAACGAGTGCAATTAAATCCACTGAAAATGCTACTGCAACATGAAGGCTAAAAATTACAACACAAAATGCCAGGAGTCACTCGCAAGTTCCTGGAAGAAATGCCCACTCACCCACACTGCACAAGATTAACATCATCCAAGTGATGGCTTGCAATTTGAAGCCAGATAAACAAGCCACAATTCAGCCTTTCTCCTACTGCCAGAAGTCTGCACTCACTAACAAGTATATCAGCACTAGAAGGGGCACCATTTGGCAACTCTCTGATCTGCATCAACAGGTGGGTCTCCAGTTATTATTTGGTACAGATGTAATTACTTATGGGTTTAAGTTTGTACCTAAATCACTCCTAGTTTATAGCACAGAATGTAAACTTCAGAAGAAATACGTGCAGTACAGGTTCATGGATGCTCTTAAAAACTAATACTGCCCTTAATGATGATAAAAAATTTGAATTTTAAATTTATAGCCTTCACCTGACAATAACAGCATCCTGAATATTCTGGTTTTTAAAATGCACTGAATGCTCAGACTTCAGTAAAAAAAATTTATTTTCAATATAAAAGTGCCAAAATATTCACCAACATTGTAATCTATTCAGCAACCAGCTTACTCTAGTAATCAAAATTGCAAGCATCTTTATTCACATTTTTAAATCAAATTCCTTTCACACATTTCCACAATAACCCGAGTCCCTCGAAAGTGGGAAATTTGCATTTCGATTGGCTGCTGTAGTCCATATGTCCAAGTTCATGTAGGCACGGAAAGGGTTAAACCTTGGATAGTATTCCTGCTTACACATAACTGCCTGGTTCTCCACATGGGTTGAATGTTGAGTCGTGGCACTGACGGGGCAGCAGCTTTCATAAACATCACTCTGAGGTGCCCAGATGGAACCAAAAAGTCCAGACATTGGAGACAAGCTTCGGGTGCTTGAGAGGTAGGGCTGCAAAACAAGATAAAACCAGCATGGGAAACTGCAACACTGACCATTTGCCAAAGAAAATCTGCAAATGCTAAGTACTGAATGGGAGGGAGGAAGCAGGATTTATGCAGAAATTTAAGAAATCTACAAGTAGAAAATTACACAGGCGTTTACAAAGAAATATGGCTGCCAAAAATATTACAGCAGCATTAATTCTTGTGTGTGTTTGTTTAAAGGCGTTTCACTGAATGAAGTCACATGAGCTCCTCCCTGCATGGCACAGATATTACTCTAACAATAATATACTACTCAGTTATGGTCCAACTGTTGAGGAAAATACGGGAGAAATGGAAGACACACAAACATCACCATGCATACTTTGAGAGTTAAAATTAAAAGAGAAAGATGCCTAGAAATGACAATAAAAGGGATGAAGTATGTGTCAGTTCAGTACATGCTGGGAGCAGAAAGGGATATTCAGTGTGAAAAATGAAACTGTAATTGGGAGCTAGGGAATTTAGTTAGAAAATTTTGAAAGCTTATAAAGAACCTCCTGGAGGGCAAGATGTATTAGTCTGCAAGGAAGTCGCTCAGCGAAGGTCATGGAAGTCTTGGGACTTTTAAAACTGAATGAAACATTGAAATGTATTGTGGAGAAAAGCTCGCCAGGGAAATGAACTGAATTATCTAATGCATTTTCCAATCTCTACCTTCTGTGTTTCCTGGCATTCCTGAATAAAATATGAAATAAAGCCATGTTTATTTTAGGAAAAAGTCTTCTACCAGTTTTGCCACTTTTTAACACAGAAGAATTTTCATTTTTACAGTTGAAAATATTTCTTGCTTTATTTAGTTTCATTCAACATAAACCTACATTTAATTTTAAAATATTCATTTTTTTGAAATTTTGATTTTGGATTTTGATTTTTGAAATTTTGGATTTTGAAATATGAGCAGAAAAGAAGATAGTTACAACTAAAGACCACCTTGAACTGAAGTTACTACACTGTACTATGGGATGACATAAACATGGCTAGTCTGGAGTATAAGAAGTCAAAGTCAGGATTGTGAAATCTGCACAAATCCAGCTTACATTGCTTGAATTTCCTACCAAAAAAAAAACCCTGTCAAAGTCACTGAGAGCAGCTGTCCATTCAGCTCTTAAATTTTCAAATATCTCTGGGTTTTTCTGTCAGCACTTTTTGGGTTTTAGCCTCAATTGGACATGTTGATTTTGATAGAAAAAAGTCTCAATAGACTACCTAATCCCAAAATATTTTTCTATATGTAAGCTGATTTTAGTCATTTTTCAGGCAAAAGGATCATCTTAAAATTTTGCAGACAAGGTCAGAAACATCCTTGACAAACAGCTGGGAAAAACCAATGCCAGCATTAAACACATACATCCCGCTACTCAGATTCATGAAGAACATGCAAGCAACAGATAAGGAAAAAACAGAAATACAGAGGAAGGCTTTGAAGGAGCATGCAAAGGCAGCTCCTCACAGTGACAATACTCACTGTGGAGTTGACATAACTGGCAGGCTCCCAGGCAGGTGGCAAGTTGGGAGGAGCATTCCAGGTGGAGGGACAGTTCTGGTCAATGAAGGCTGTATTCTGCATTGCTGCAGTACCTGGGAAGCCACTGGGGTAGTTCATGTTTTCTGCAATTTATAAAATCAAGAAGACAAACTAAGGCTTTTGCAATATAAAACACTACTAACATTTCTGTGGAGGAACATTGAATCTTCTTGAAAGTAAGCCAGGCTGGGACTGACCTAATCCTTCAGTGATTCCATGCAGCATCAGGGTAGCACAGCAGCGAAGTGTATCCATTTCTATCAACAGGACTACCACTCTGTATTAAGGACCCACTAACAAATTGTTATCAGGAGGACAGGATAAAGACTTGGCAGTCCCTCTACTTGAGAACAGAGTCTTTATTAGACAGAATGTGCACTGCAGAACCTCCCCAGGCCTCAACATCAACATGTCTCAGCTCTAAGCACCCAAGGGATCAATATGCTGCCTGGGATACTGCAGTCTGACCTTTGATTATTACTTAGGTAGGTAATGCTAAAGAATTCTAGATTGCTGCCAGTGTGCTTCCCAAGCCAAGAAACTCTAGCCTGGAAAGATAATTGGTCACAAGAGGCCTTGTATATCACACACTGGAAGGCTGAAGCCTGCCAGAGGGGAAACAAAGAATACTGTGCAAAAAGATATGTATAATACTGTAGGCACAAGCATTTCTCTCAATTCCCTCTGGGTGTCCTGCATACTGCCTTTTCAGGTTCTATACAAAGGCCAATCTTCTCATCCACCACATGCAGTCATTGTTTATTACTACAGAGCACTCAGATGGAAAATGTAAAGTTGAAAGCAAGGAATACCCATGTATAGACCAGCTCAGCCTTTTGTTCTATAACAGGTGAGAGGAAAACAACCATGCTCTGTGATAATTAATAAGCTTTATTTCATCTTACCTTCTGGGAAAGCACCATATTCATTCATCTCTAGTGGACAATACATGTTGGAAAACTGGCTGTCACAAGCTGCATTCCAGTCAATGAAGCTGTCTCAAGAAAAAAAAATCTGCAGTCAGAAACAATTTGCAGAACTTCTGAAAATTACTTAGAAATACTTATTTATTGTAAAGCTCTTGGATGTGAAATGCCTGTAACTGATCATGAGGCTTTTCACATTCCACTTGTCAATTTTGCCAGTATCTACTCTGTGCCACTACATAATCACAGCAATCTCTCTCACAGAGCTCTTTTTCCTTTGGGAAAATGAACAACTTGTAATGATGCTACCAGAATCCTGCCATGCCTAACTGGGTTCAACTTTCTTCCCCATAATCATCGGTAATACGATTTGAAGTGGCAGAAAAAGACATAATACATTTGAATGCTTGAGAATAGCAATTAAAATGGACATTTCTATTTTCCTAACCAAATGTGCTAAAGTCCTCTTAAACAGTGCATTTCCTAAGGTACATGTAGATTTCTAGGGGTTATACTTATTTAATTAAAATAATTTCAGAATTTCAAGAAGACTCTATCAAAAGTAACTCCTAAAGACATGTCAGTAGTAAAACAGGCCCTGCTGTACAGCAGGTTTGAAGGAGTCAAACTCTGGATCCAGTCTGCACAAGGTAGGCATATAAAAGGATTTCATAAGAAGCTGCCCTACTTCAATTTTACTATTCAGCCAAGCAGCCATCTTAAGTTATTACTACTAAATTATCAATGAATAATTGCATAGATGTGCATGTTTTTTGCATATGAAGTCCAAATTGAGATAGGTGTATGAAAGCAGTCACAGAATGGGTAAGGCTGGAAGGGACCACAGTGGGTCATATGGTCCAGCCTCCCTGCTCAAACAGAGCCATCCCAGAGCACATGGCGCAGGATTGTGTCCAGAGGGTTCTTGAATATCTCCAGTGAAGGAAACTCTACAACCCTTCTGGACCATCCATTCTGGTGTGTGGTCACTGCACAGTAAGTTCTTCCCCATGTTCAGGGGGAACTTCCTGTGCATCAGGTTTTGCCCACTGCCTCTTGTCCTGTTGTTTGGCACCCCTGAGCAGAGCCTGGCTCCATCCCCTGACACCCTCCCTGCAGATACTGACAGACATTGATGAGGTGCCCTCTTAGTCTTCTCTTCTCGAGGCTGAACAGGCCCAGCTCCTTCAGCCTTTCCTTGTAAAAGAGAGGTTCCTGACAACAAAGTTGTTCCTTGAACAACTTTGTAGCTTTTTTCTGGACGTGCTCTAGGAGCTCCGGATCTCTGTTGCACTGACTACAGAGCCCAGAACTGGGCACCACTCCAGATGTGGCTTCATCAGGGCCAAGCAGAGGGGCAGGATCACCTCCCTTGCCCTGCTGGCACTGCTCTTCCTGATGCACCCCAGGGTACCACTGACCTTCCTGGCCTGTCCTGACCTTGCTGGCTCAGGGACAGCTTGTTGTGCACCAGTACCCCCAGGTCCTTCTCCTGTCATTTTGGATGACAGGATACAACTTGAAGAACTGGCCATATTTCACTTCTATGTGATGGCAGAGTATTTCTGCTCACCAGTTTGTGGCACATCTTTCATTACTAAAATTTGCTGTGTGAGCAGTGTAAAATACAAGAATTAATCAAGTTCATTACTACAGGAAGATCAACCAAAATATACACAGAGCCTGAAACATACCAACTTGTATCCCCAAACCACCTTTATACTGGAGTATTTGTCTTTATAACAAAGTCTGTTCCTGCCATTTAACACAAGTACACAGTGCATAACACACCATGTCACATACACAAGCTATGCATTTAGCAAGAGGGCAACAGATCTCAAAACCAGGCACTCTGCCTGCAAAACAAGTGAAAGGAATTAACAGCTTTCCAAAACTATTTAATTAAACTTGAAAAAAGTTCTAAAATATCTATACATGAACAGGGACAGCAGTGAATTTGTATTAGTAAAATTAATCATGATGTACTCATGGAAGAGCATTAACAACTAGAACTAAGACTGAAGTGGCAGAACAGATTTTATTTTAACTATCATCTGCCTTTACAAAAATAATGAGTAAATTACAGCTCTCTACATTATAGAAGCCTTAACAAAGCATTATCTGTACTTTTTACACAAAACATAACTTGCCTGTTGTGGACAGAGGGGGTTTCTTGGATCATGCATGGTATATTATTCTCGAGGTTGTAGTTCAAACTGTTTGTCACACAGACTGGCTGGGCAGGCCACAAGTCTCCTGTTGGGTAAAGACCTAAAAAGGGAAAGGGGAATGAAATGCAGAGTAACAGGAAGGAGACTCCTCAGATCCTGTCACACTGACACTTTATTCTCAGATCCCCAATAAGGACTGCCTGCTAAGGAAGAAAATCCAGAGTTACTATGCCATTTTTTTGTGATGAAGAACCATCCTTAAACACATCTCAAAATTTATATTTTTTTAAAAAGATACATGTAAGACTTGAACTGAGAAACCAGAATTCAACAAAACAGGGCAAGAAGTTCCTACTGAGTGTCATTAACTGTTCAGCTGCCAGTGCCAAGGTGGCACACTTCCACACAGGACAGACAGCAGGGATGCAATCCCCACTGACCTCTTTGTGCCCACCCCTCAAGTCACTAACCACCTCTGAAGTCCAACTACAAAATACAGCAGGAACAGGGTCAGGTTTCTAACAGACTGGAGCCATTCCTGACCAGACAATTTGTGTACTCATTAAATGCTGTATTTAGCCTCTAGCACAGATATTCATTGTGCTGCTCTTCAAGGACTGCATGTCCCGACTGCCCACAGATACTTGGTTCCTAAAGCTCTATGAGAACTGGCAGCTGGAGAAATGAAAAAATCCAAACTAGCAATTTCCACGGGACAATGCTTACAAAGATGGATCTATTTCATTATTTCACATGATACATATTAATATTGCTACCATGGAAGAAGGTTAATCAGCATTTGTATCCTATCAGATAGGTTAAACCTACAGCAGAAGGGCAGGAAGTGCTGCTGCCCAAAGAACCACGTGTCCTGACCAGCTTTCAAACTCCACCTCACCATGTAGCATGATTCCTTTATGAATCCCACTCAAAAAGCTCATGTTACTTCCCTCTGAGATACAAACAATGAAAACTCAAGAACTTTAACAGTGCTACACAACCTCACTCATTATTGCTTTCAAAGAGAGCAAGTCCCAACTGTGGAAATTTAGAGAGAAAAAGTCATGTTTGATTTGATGCCAAACTTCACTTTAACACAGCAAGAAGTGCTCTTGATCTCCCAGCTGCATTGCTTCTGGACATTAATCTGTGCACAGCAAGAAGATGAAAAAAAGTAAGAATACCTAGAACATGAGCTGAAAGCTAAACGCTGTCTTCACACAGAGAAGATGCAGCAAAAATCATCAAGGTTATAAACAAAAACTGTCAAGGTTTTAAGCCTCCATTTGCTAACTTTTCACCTAACTTACTTGGAAGCAAGTCAAGTTCTAGTAACAATCTGTCTGTCAAGTTGCTGCATGTGTTATTAGCAACATCACTAAAACTGCTTGGCAAAGTGTGAGAAAAACAGCTTCAGTTTTTAATACTGACCTTTATTTTTGTCAGGATCTGCAGCTATGTCAGTGAAATTGGGACATAAGGTTTCAGGATATTGGGGGATGCTGTTCACGTCTCTGCTGAATGAAAAGAAAATTTAATTTCTTAAGTCTCATAATGCAAACTATTTCAAAGGAAATATAGAGAGATGTAGAAACCATTCTAATGACTATCATGACTGCTATTGCTTTTCTGCTGTCCTGATTTTTCCTATTTCAGAATTACCACTGTGCAATTTTTAATTTTTTTTCCTCAATTAAAAGCCAGCTACTTATCACACATGCAAAATGAATAAAATTAATACACCTTAATTACCCCATTTTTATTATCCAGGTATCAACCTATTGCAAATTAATTCAACAGCTCTTCCCTAAAGCTCGAAAACAAGCTGTAGTTCATGAAGATTAGTAGAACCTCTTATAATGTTTGAACAACTTTTAGGTAAGTTTACTTTTATGTCCATGAAGATACATAGAGACACATGAGCATGAATTTGGTATCTATCAAAACCATCCCAAAGGAACTAGTCAAAATGAATAAAAGAAAACATTTTCAAGCACCAGAATCCCAAAGCAAAAGGATTGGATTATTTCTCCTAGTGAAAACAGAGAGTGGTGAATGAGAAGTGAAATAAGGATTCATAGTAATAAAAATTGTAGATGCTATCTCTACTACAGTAAAGAGGGGAAAAAGAATGTGGGGGAGGGAGGAATCAATTTTCATGCTGTATATCCTAGGAGAACATTATTCCCATTAAAAAAATAGCATCAACTTGAAAGTCTTATTCCCAATAAAAAAAAAAATACAACTAAGCAGTAATGGAAATGTAGTAAGCTGGTAGGAGCTGGAAGAAGGGAAAGTGAAAAACCAATTTCCAATTTTTTCCATGTAGAAGCTTTTCTTGTACTTATGCAGCACAATCTATTTTGCTTACATCTTTTCATGTACTGAAGAAGATTCTTCTTCCAACTAATAAGTACAATCAGATGATCATAAAAAATTACAATATAACAGGTGCCAACAGGTATTATTTATCAAACTGAGACAAGACTTCAAGTTGGTGTTGTTTCTTTAATGCTTTACAGGTGTAGATTCAATTTTTTTTACCTGGTATTGCAGATGTTATGAGACAGATTTAGAGTGATAGGAGTTTCAGATGGAAAATCATTTTGTGAAATATTCTCTCCTAAAGAAAAGAATGACTGTGAAAATCAAAGATCTTTAAAAAAGAAGTATGCACAGAATATACATACACACAAACAGAATCATCAATGGTGTTAATCAAGTTTTCTCTCACACTGGATTACCACTAACTGCATCAATTTCAAGGCGTGCTACCTAGGTCCATAGTCTTAACATGTATTTTATAATTTAGCAGTGATTACCACAGTCTTGAAGGAGAGGTTCCTTGTTACTATCAAATTAAGTCTGAATTTAGAATTACTTCTTTTCTTTTTTCTTAAGAGGCATTATAATTTGAACAGGAAAGTCATATATACATTTGTTATCTATTAGATCACGGGTTCAGACAGACTATCATTAAGAAATGTAAAGTTTTACACACACACAAATACACATGAAGTTTCTGCATATTTTTAAATAATTCAAACCATCTTTTTGCAGGTACCCAAAGCTGGGTTTGCTGGTGTCACTTCAGCATTTTAAAATTTACTTCTAGTGCCACATCACTCTGAATAATTATGGCAATGACTTTCAACAACTTTGATGATACTCAGGTATTCAAGAATTGCAGTAATGAACCACAGCTCCCATTTCTCATACTAGTCAAGTGGCTCAGGTGTTCTGGATATTTACATCTCAAATACACCTATCCAAACCCAGCCTCCTCACATCTGAACTGCTTCCACACATTCCTCATTTGTGCATTACTTATGTAGTTTTAATGTTAAAAAAAAAAAAAACAAATAATATGATGAAACAAATTCAAATGCAGAAATTGCTTTAGCTATTCTGAATGACTCTCAGTTGTCCCATCTTTCCATGCCAACTATCTGTGCATATTGCTCATTGAGGAGCCTGACAGTGATCTTCATCTCCATGAAACGTGTGGTACTTGTCATGTACAAAGTTCTTTACATCTCTCCTTGTGTGTCTAAGAGGTGCTCTACAAAAGAGAAGTCATGTGCCTCGTGCTGTGGTAGGCTTTCCATTCAGCAGGAAGGCTAAAACTCTGTGCATTACTGTGAAGAGGTGCTGTTTGCACAACTTACTGGATGGAAGAAAATGCCTGGTAGTGATCAGTGGCTTTTTATCTCCATCTGAACTGCTGGTACTGCTCCAGCTACCCCAGCTCCCACGACTTGCACGAACACTTCCTGACGAACTTCCACAATCTGAGCTTGAATCAGAACAAAACTTCTCCAAACACTTCTTTTTGGACCGCTGATAAAAGTTTTCTAAAGAAGTTGGGAAAAAACAAAAAAAGCCCCATCAAAAAAACAACACAACATTTAATAAAGTCTTGCCAGGGAAAATTAATCTGAATCATGAATTTACATGTATTTTCTGAATTTACTGATGAGAAAGGAAGAACTATATACTGATAGATTCAGTAACCAGCCCCTAACACAAGAAGTTTCTGACCTACATGATGGTAAATGAAGGCAAGTGAGGATACAGTGCTGCTACAGGTAATAGGTTGAAAGAGGAACTGCATGTTGTCCTTTGAAATATACACAATACTTCAAACATGAAACATATCCTGGCTGTAGGAACATGCATACAAAGAGCAACAACAAAATGTTGCAAGTAATGAATTAATAATTTCTTATTATCTCATCAGAGATGCAAAGGACAATCCTATAGAAATTGATAACTTTCTTCAGATCTCCTCTTCCCTGAAGTCAGGAAAAACAGATTATTAAAATCCTGATGGAAAGGCAGGAAGTAGGTACCCAAGCTTTCTTTTGAACATAAAGCCAGACTACCGGTCTGTCTTTCCTGCACCAAGCACTGATAGATCATGCTTCAGACTGATTAATATTCTGTTTTGCACCATGAACCAACCCCATGGAGAGGCATGCAGAGCCCTTCAAAAGCGAGAAGCTATGTCCTGTCATCTTCGCATCAGGGTTCAAAAGAGAGAAGAGCACAGATCTCCCAAGTAAGGAATGCTCTACTGCCACAAAATTCACATTGTGTTTCTTTCCCCATTTTAAGACAATTAAGACTGCATACCTGTTTCTCCCTGTATGGACAAGCTCCCAGCTTTTTGGTCTGCTTTACAATTCTCCCCATTATTCTGAGGACACCAGGCTCTTATTCCAATATTCGCTCTCAGATCCGGCCTTTCAAATTCACTGCACATATGCTTCAACTCACTCTGCTCAGGGACCCTAATTGAACCACACCCCCAAAAAAAAACATGTTTGCATTTTACATTTCATCTGCATTTTCCTTTCCAGGCATTAAACACTTCAACTCACACAGCTATGAAGGCAAAGTTCAGGGGAAGCAGTAGGTTTGGAAGGCTTATTTCCCAACTTTAGAGAAACCTAAAATACCTCTCCCAAAATTAAATATCCTACCACACAGACTACTACTTCTCAGGGGGGAGAGGCAAAATGACATGTGCATATTTAACTCCATTCTCTAATGCACTTGGCAAATGGGCAATTGGATGTTGCAGATAAGCACTGTTTAGCACTGTACAAAAATCTAGACACAAAGAAAACTGCCCTGTGTTCATTTCACTAGCACAATTATAATTAGAGTAAAATCACAATCTGAAGCAATCTTCACTTTTTGTTAGTAAAGTGAAATGACATGTCTGCATCCAATATCATAATCAGAGTATTAAGGAAAAATTATTAAAAGTCAACTGTCAAATTTCTGCAGAAATTGAATGGTTTCATCTTAATTCAGAAAGCAGCAACTGCTGAATTGGTTCAAGGAACAGACACTAAACTTCAGTATTTCACTGCTCATTTTTTATCCTTCCTTTCTACAAAGGTGTGCATCCAGCAAAGATTTACACATGTACTGACTTCCCACAAAATGAACAGAAATTTGTGTACAATGAGTTATAACAGCCTTTTCAGATTTACAATCTCGTTTTAAAGTCCACTGACCTCAATAGAAGCACTTGCAATAAAAATTAAATCTGTGAAGGCTTTGTAGGATTGTGACCTTAATTCAAAGGGCTGGGGGAGGGGAAGGAGTAGGATTTTCTCCACAGAAGTGTTTTTATTCTAAAAGCAGTTTGTAACTAGTATTTTTTAAACAATCCAAACAATTTAAATTAAAAATATATAAAAAATTAATTAAAAGAAATTTACAACTGACTTTAAAATGCACTAAAACAATTCTCAGGGGGGAAAAAAAGTAACTTCATACAGTGCTTACTTAATATTCTTTACAATCTAGTGCTGCTTTAGTTGTTTAATCGTTACAGCAAAAATACAAGCCACTCTCATTTCTACACATTTCTTTTCCAATATTGGTAGAGGACAACATCCCCCCAGTTATTCAACACAGCAGATGACTCTCTTGAAGGTGGAATCATTTCAACAATTTTGTTTTCCTTTTTTCAGTGAAGAGAATACATAACTAGAACTTCTCCACACAATACACAAGGGAAAGGAAGCTAACCATCCGAACTTGAGAGACAGCACATTCCAGACTCTAACAGAGAGCTACCACTGCTATACAGAATGGGCTGCATCTATCTACATGTAGATTTACAAATGGAATATTTTAAAATTTTTTGTTTTGCTGGTGATATTTACTAGTGCACATTCCTAAAAGTAAATGCTCGGGCCAGGATTAATGTGTTTACTTAAATAGATAAAGGGATCCTGCCTAATGTATTATGCAAAACCTGCAGAAACATTACAGCAACTCTGGGTTTCTTCATGATGTAGTGAGGCAATACATACCTTGTGGATATATTTACATTCTTCTTCTTATTTTTCCTAGATGTTCTATTTCTAGTCCAATTCATATTTGGCACATTTCCTTCCTTTTTCTCCTGAGGCTTCTTCTTTCTATATGCATCTTCTTGCTAAAGGCAAAAATACAAGCTGAGACATTATAAAATGAACTTAACTTAGTCAATGAACCCCATTGGATTTTTCTAGCTAAATTTCTCTGGACAAAATGAGCTGACTCAAATGTATAGTTACTTCATGATTTAGTGGCTTTCCACAGCACACCCTCTTTCCAGCACCATAAATTTAACCAGCCTTTCCAAGACTCTGTCCATCAAGACAGCAAGAGATGATGAGAGAGAAATTCCCAAACTTAGCATTTTCCCTTTCACAGCATCTAGCTCTGACTTTCAGAGAAAATAAAAGAAATAGAGAGGGAAAAAGTAAAGCAGTCAATAAAATTCCCAATGTGCTAAAACCAAAAAACATCTGCCAGATTTATGATCAGCTGGTGTGCAAGTTCAGCAGCAATAAATCCTCCCTTTCCTCAGCAACTGGGGGGGTGGGGAAAGGCATTCATTTGAATTACAGCTGAGGAAATTATGAAGTTACCAGCAAATACTAGTCATTTCAAGAAATGCAAGAAACAAACTGAGCACCATGAGCCACGCAGACGAAGTCTGTAACAATTCCCAAAGCAAGACTAGACCAAGTCTTTTCACACATATTCCCCAAGCAATGTAAGCAATTCTTGCTTACACCATTTTGCCATGGGATTTATATCCAGTAGACAGAATACAAACATAATCCAGATTCTCAGGTTTACTAACTGCCTGATGGAGTTCTTTTAGTGTTTTATGCTGCCTGCAACAAAGGTACAGTCTGATGTGTTTACCATACTCAGAAACCAGGGGTGAAGAATGATCCTTCTTAGCAACTGCACAATCTGCTAAAGGGTTTCTGT
Organism: Chloebia gouldiae; assembly: GCA_003676055.1. Lineage (NCBI taxonomy): Eukaryota > Metazoa > Chordata > Aves > Passeriformes > Passeridae > Chloebia > Chloebia gouldiae. The sequence goes on along the minus strand of QUSF01000005.1, from coordinate 6,551,559 downwards.
ACTCTCAAATGCAAGTTTCTGATGCAAAGCCTTGGGTTTGGAGATCAGGTCTGCAAGTGAAGGCCAATATGCCCACCTCCCCTGCAGAGAATGTTCCCACATCATTAGTGTGGCTGACAGCTGGCATTAGATTCCAGGATGCTGGAACAATCTCTGGCTATGATATGGCTGTTTTGATTTGTACCCAAACTGTTCACCATTCCATACAGCAGCATTAATACACAACGGATGTGGGACAGCACATCTGCACTCCTCCTCATTCATCTGATTTATAGGATTTCAGATCTGTGACTCTACAAAATACTCCCTACATACACATACATGCCTATATGTGTATATATACGTACATAAACTATAAAAAGATAATTCCAAATTTGGAAAGGAGAAGGATCACAATACAAACCTCAGAAGAAGTAATCTCTTCTTTTGCACAGCACGGAGTCTCTTCCTTGGGTCCTTTACTAATCTTTTTCTCTGTGGAAGGCTTTAGGTTGATCTGCTTTTTTGAAGTCTCGCAGTTTTCTGTTTCATTCCTGAGAGGCACTTGCTGGCTATTCCCTACAATTAAACAATAACAACTGTTTACATGGGAAGAGAAGGGGCTCTCAGTCATAAACCACATACCTTTCTTTAAAAACAGCCTTGTGTTGCTTTCCAAAACATAGGAGGCTATTGTCTAGGCTGATGATACTGGAAAATTTTAAAACCAAAAACTAATGCAGTGTAAAAATTCTTACAGCAGTTGCACAAAGTAGCTTTGTGTTGGTTCATGGTCATGAGCACACCACTCCCAGTGCATGCATAGATTACACAAGTCATGCTCATCTCATCTGAATTTGAGCTACTCGGGGCTCAGCCATGGGTCTGTAAGGTAGAATTTGAAGCTAGAGAACACTGGGTTAAAAAAACAAAGGGAAAAAACACCTGCAAACTGAGTGGGGAGAAAGGTGCTTGACACCTCTGAAGTGTCCTCTGCATTCACTGTGAAGACGAAGGGACCTCATCCTTTCTTTAGCATGGGTCCCACACTAAAAGTTCTTTTACTTGAGAGGCTAGTGAGGAGGAAGAATTATTTTGATATAAGAGTCCAAAAGATGAAAGCTTCAAGAGGAAGCCTGCCTCAACAAATAGATGAGCTGCTCAGCTGAGTCATATTCCTTTGCCTGGTCCAGGACAGGACAGGACAGAATTAACTTTGCCTCTGATTGGTTCCAGGTACCTCAGAGAACTGCACTACATCCACAGAGATCTGCCACCGAGGCTCTCAGCTGCTCTGTGTGAGAAATGTTATCACTTACTGAACTGACCTGGCCTTCTCATCTGGGAAAGGCATGCCCAAACATTTTTACAGTTTCCTGCCAACCAACTACAACATCCCAGCTCTGAGTCAGATACTGGCTCCCCTCTGGAGCAGGCAGCCATGAGGACTCCAAAAGGAGCACATGTGAATGAAACACCAGGGAAGGGAGACTGCCAGAGCTCTCAAGAATACTCTGTTGCTCTCCAGCATACATTTATGTGAGTATCCTAGGTCCTGAACTCCCTGTTTGCACAAAACCAGGTCTGTAACTATAATCAAGATACAAACACTGCAACAAGGTACATTTCAGACTTAACATATCCTACTAAATGCCTTGAAACACAGAAAAATGCCTGATAATAGACAACAAAGGAGATTACCTTTAGCACTTTACTACTGAATACACTGAATGATCTCCTAATTCAAAGCAAAGAATAAGCAACAGTACATTTTAGGTGAAAACATCTTGCCTTCACCAGAGATTGCACACTTGTACCTGCTATAGCTCACAGATAACAACACAAGAAGCAACAAGCCTGTGGTTGCAACTACACAAGACATCAAAGCCTGAAATCCCTCTCTGATGGCTCACTCCCTAAATAAACTGCCAGAGCTACAGCAAATGCCAGTTTTCATCATTCAATTACTTTGCCAAGTGCCTCAGTAAAGCCAAGCTTCCAGAGGATACATTCTCCTATCCCACTTTTGATTTCTCCCACGTGTTCTTCTGCTGTTCTTAAAATTTTGAATTGCAAAGCTAAGAGGTAAGACTTCCCAGGCAGCTTAGCCCCACAATTTCAAAAAAAGAAAAACAAGATAAAAAATATAGCTGTGCAATTACTATGGAAAACACTGATTTGCAGATTCCTACACAATAAAAGTTCACATTATCCTGGTGTGTGGCAAGCCCATTTCTCTCCCTCTCAGGATTTTTCATAGAGGTTCACAAAGATAAATGAAAGAGAAAATTTCTATTTCTGCTCCTTGTTTTTCCTATGTGGAATGTGTTTGGAGAATTGTTTACCTGGAGTGAGTGCTTGATTGGATTCTGGTGAGGATTGTTTGAGCCTGATGGCCAATCCAATCCACCTGGGGCTGGACTCTCGAGAGAGTCACGAGTTGTGTTAGAGAAAGTAGTATGTAGTTTTACTCTCTTCCTTTTTATATAGTATATTAATGTATTTTAGCATAGTTATAATAAAGAAATCATTCAGCCTTCTGAATTGAGTCAGACATTGTCATTTCTTCTCATTGGGTTCACCTGCATTTACAATACTGGTGTCAGGTTTTTCTTATTCTGGGTGGTTTTATCAAAGGAGTTATGAATATCTGCTTCTGCATGTGCTTGCTTGGTGGTTCAAGCATCATATTTTCAGTGGACCTGAAAATAGCAAACTGGGATCCTTCTGAACATCTGACAAGGGCAATTTGTGTCTTATAAGCAGATCGATAACATCAATTATTTTAACAGTTAAAATGCTATGGCAACAAGCTTCAAATGTGTAAACCAAGCAAATTTATGATTTATGAAAAACCTCTAAATGTAAGCTGCTTCCTTAGGAATGTAAACAGACAAATCACAGTGAACACATAAGAAACACCACATTCCCTTGTCCCACACAAAAGACAAAATCCTGATCACAGTAAACTCATCAGAAGATTTCACATAGTAATTTAGACTGACAGAATTTAAGAAAAAATTACCACTAATTTTCCTAATTTCTTGCAGTTCCGGCTGTTGTTGAGGTGAATTTCTGGACAAGTGACTTTCAGGCAGCTTCTTGGACATCTTCACAGAACAGAACTCCTGTTCTTTGAGCTCAGCTAGATTTTCTGAAGTTTTAAGGTTAGTTTCCTTAGGAAACATACATGTTTGAAGATCTTCCTTCAGATCACACTCTGAAGAAGTATTTTTAATGAGAACTGTATTTTTCAGTGTACTTTCTTCTTTACCCAGAAAGTCTTCTGGAAGAGTTAAATTCTTGTTAACGTTTATGCCATTTGCATATTTCAGAGTTACCCAGTTCTCACTGACAACATCAGTGCAAATGTCCTCTTTTGGTGCTGAGATTTGGTTCTCTGCAATCTGATTCTGTTTCTCATCAGCAGCTGCAATGCCACTGCCAGCTGCTGTGTTTGGTTTCTGCTTACTGTAGTAAACTGGACATTTGTGTTTCTTCTGAGAGTGGCTGTAGGTCGCAGGACTTCTCTTTGCCGCACTCTGACTTCGGCTGGAAGAAGGGCCTACAGACAGGAAACCCTTCCCTTTACCTTTATCTGAGGAACTATAGGAATCCATAAATGTCTTGCAGCTTCCCCTGGAGGGAAAAACATAAGAATTTGGGATTTGTTTTTCTTTACAAACTCATCATTAATTGTTTTATGAGATATTGTTGTAAGAAAAGAAAGCGGGGCATATGCACAAACCAAGAAATTGCTTTAGGTCTTTACCATACCAGCTAAGCACATTCTGATTTCAGTGAGAATTGACCGAGACTCTAAACATTTGCTCAGACTTCCAATGCACTTACATGATTCAGTGAATAAGTGCCTAACTGACCACTCAAGAGGGTTAGATTGAGAACCATTAATGTGTTTTCCATTCTTCCCATGGCTGTCACACATGGTATATCCTTTATTTGCATCACACAATTTTTACCTTATGTATTACTGGCAATATTCAAGATCAATAAACCCCTGAGTTCCTCCATTTATCATGGGTTGAGGTGGAAGTTCTCTAAAAGAGGCTGCTTAGAACACTGTCTCCTTTAAACCAGCACACAGCAATATCAGTAACAATCAGACAGAAAGCAGTACTCCACAGGGTAGAAAAGAAGGAAAAAAAAAGTATTTTTACTTGTAGGAATCAGAGCTGATTACGTCAACAGAGTTGCTGTTCTGCTGTGCTGAAGCACTAGGATTTGGCCTCTGTCTTGACTTCATGAACTCTGCTAGAATATACTGGGCTTGCTGGAAGGCTATCAGAATCACTCCAAGCAGGGACAAACTGCCAAAGAAAACAACAGATACTGAAGGAACTTTCAGGAATATTCAGTGGAAGAGTTAAAAAGCTTCTAACAAGATGCACTTCTCAAATATTTTTTCTGTAAATTCACAGTAAAAAGACAGACAATAAATTCAAAATACAGCCTTAAAAATGATAGTTGTAATAGTACTTTCTTTTCCTTTTTTTTCTTATAGGCCTTACTAGTTATTAACTCAATAAAATAACTCAGTCATGAATTTTGAAAGAAAAAAATAGAACAAAGTAAAAGTTCATTCGAAAAGAGATAATCCTTGAGGGTAATTTAGAAGTTAAGTATGTCATAATATGACCTATCAGCCCGCTGTTAATTTATGATAGTCCTTGTCATTACTTTGGTATTTATTAAATACTGTCTCTCTCTTTTCCTAGAGAAAATGCTAGCATAAAATGAGCTACAAATGCCATCATGCTTCTAAACTAAAAATGTAGATGCAAAACACCCTCTCTCCATGGTGTTTTAATTGCATCAAACATATATGGATCAAAACAAAAATCTTCCTAATTCATCAAACCACCTTCTCGATCACTCAGTGTAAATTTTGTTAGCAGGAAAACAGAATGAAAAATTCCTAGTTTTTCAGATCCCTGTAGTCTTCTCCTGTTGCATCTAGAACCAGGCAAAGTAGTCACCATTGTTACTTCATTTGTGTTTGCACTGTTTCCAATGTCCAAACCATACCAGCAGCAGCACAGTGAGCATGGAAATCTCAGTTCAGGATGCATCAGCACATGTGTGTGTTATCACCATGACATTCACACACACTGCATCTTGCAGGAACTCTGGGGTGTTGTGAGGAAAGATTTACCTTACAAAGAGAACAGTGAGCCTCCAGAAAGACTCTTCCCAGCTGGGTCCTGGCACCACATCTGCACACAGTGGCAACAGATGGTGAGGGAGAGTCACGTTGAGTGTGAAGTGGAACTCCAAATCAGCAGCAGTCACCAGTGTGAGCTCACGAATTACCCAGGAAGATGTAAAGTCAGGAGTGAATCTGTCAGGAAAAACAGAGGTGGTGTTACTTTTCCATTGTTGGGCTGAATTTTACTTTCTGCAGTCACACTGATAACAAAAATACAAATAATATTATGACAACAACAACAACAACAACAATTATTATTATTATTATTTACCAATAATTTAATAGCATTCTTTAAATTACTAAAATATTGTTTAATTTAATTTTAATTCAAAATATGAATTATTAATTTATTAATCTAATAATAACAGTTTAGTTATATGAAATAATGTGATTTAATAATATTTTTTAAAGCTTATAAATAAAGTGCCTACTATCTGCTTAAACTGTGCAAGTGGCATTAGGTCATCTTAAATTGGCAAAATATGTGGTTTATTGTGACTCTTCACAATACTCTTATTACTGTGACATGTTTTCCTTTTATCAAGGAAATGCACATAATCAACTCAGATTAATCAACAAAAGCACAGCTGTCCAGCATACAGCCAGCATGATTTCAGAAAGGGCCAGGTACTAGGGTATAAAACTGGAAAGACACAGAAAGCAAAAGAAATACCAGATATGTCTCTTCTGCCACTTCCTAGACCCATCTCAGTATTCTACTTGATTTCTAGAAGGTATATCTTGCCTTTCAAATCAGTAGAGGTGATATTTGTTGCATAGGAAACCACAATTACTTTAATACAGTAACATTAACTTTACTTTTGCTTAAGATACTTACAGTATCTTTTACTCAAGGATAGTTTAAAAAGAATCAGTTTTAGACTATGTGCAGTGTTGGGAAAACATGACTAGATTGTGGTCAGGCTACTGAGAACAAGCTTAGACAATAACAAGCCAATAAAAAATTGTGGCAACTCTTTTGTTTTAATTTATTACTTCATAATGCACTGATAAAAGCATTTATGCTGCTTCTTAAAAATAACGGGTCATACTAAGAACCAGTATTATATAATCTGTTTGTTAGTGCTATCCTGAGGGAAATTCTCACTAAATTTCTATTCAAAATTTTGTGTGTGGTATGTTATTGGAGTGCCTGTTTCTGCAATTAATTATTTCAAATTTCCACTTCAGTTATTTTGTCAACAAATTTGTCAGTGCTTACACAATGCTGATTTCTCGTGATGAGTTTTGAGCTAGGAAAAATTCCTGACAGTCTAACACTTCAAATCCATATCCTTGGCAACTGTAACCATTGATTTTCATTGATGAAATTGTTATAGGAAGAGGCCCGACATTTTCTACTTTGAAGTTCTTCGTAATGGATAGAATTTGCTTGCTGTCTTTCAATTCTTAAAGGGAAAAAAAGAGAGCAATTATTTTACAGTGCATAAAATGATTTTCTTACATTCATAAATAAATTGCTGTTTTTACTTACAATTGAATAAAAAGCCCATAAGTGACCAAGATCTAATACAGACTATTCTGCATTAGTGCATTTCTAAAACTTCTAACTATTTTCAGTCAGAGTTTTGACCAAACAGAATCTACGCTTCTCACAGCCAAGCTCTTCAACTTTTACCATTGTGTTTATGTAACATTAATGTTCTGTATTAGTACCAGTGCAGAGCAAAGCAGCCAGCTGCTCAACCAGAGACCTGTGCCTCCTTACTCACGTCGTCTGCAGTCCATTAGTGTAGCTTCTGGCACCTTAAATCGAAGGGATCCTCCTGCACCAGGGAGTCTTCCCCCTACTTTAAGCAATTCTTTGGCTCCAAAGCCTTCTACATTGACCACATCCAGAACAGTTAAGTTGTTTCTGCCATAAAATAAACATCAAGCAATCAGCCACTAAAGCACAAATTAAGTTTGCAAAATCATGGCTTTGCTCTCTAGGTGCCAAACCAAGATAACAGTGTTTCAGTAACAGAATCAGTGGTAAAACTTAGACAGGCTTCCCCTAAACAGAGACAGGATCAGTCCAGAACCAGCCACTAGTGAATTTCACATAGTGAAGGAACAAGTTTAGCAACCAGTGCCAATAGATAACAACTGTGCCACCTAGTAAAAATGGTTGCTTCTTCAGTAAACTCTCTTTTGCTACAAAGGTAACCAAAGTTTGGCTGCATAAAAGACTCACTGGATCCATAACTCTTTCAATTACTAAGTCAGGTTGAAAACAGCAAAGCCACACAATATGTTTCTCTCTTAAATCAAAACTGCCTCAGCAAAGTCATATGCATTTTATAACCCTCAGACCACAAATCAAGAAAATTAATGACTAAGACAAAAGGCACAAACACACTAAGCAATTTTTATTAAACCAGAGGTATTCTGATTTTCAAATTTTGACCATTTGTCTACATGCCAGGACTTTGCAAATTCATTTTTACATTGAATTGCTTGATTCTCACTTAGAACTAAAATTTGGCTTACCTGATTAAAATAAGGGAAGTTACTCTTTTGTAGTCAAGAGGTGTAAAAATTACACCAACTTTTCTGGTCTCCAGTGGCTGTAAACTTAAACAAAGCATCTCAGAACTGCATTTCTTGCTGATGAGGTCCTCTTGATGTGCATTCTGTTAAACAAAAAATGTACTTCTTACTCACAGAAAACTTGTGTTTAAAGATGTCAATAAAGAAAGCACTATAACACCACATAGAATATTTTTGGCAAGGTGCAGAAACTGCTAACTAATTTGTTATACCAAAGTCTTTCCTTTTGAAAACATAAAACATCAGATAAGATTGTTTATTTGAGAAAAAGTTCATATTACTGCACTTACTATGAGGAATGTATTACTTCATTATTTAAATAAAATTTTATTTGCTCAGATGGAAAAGAAATTATATAATGTCTTTCATATTCAAGAAGTCCTGAAACACTTCACAACACAAGAACTGACAGTATACTGATTGCACAGGGAAATGTGGCAACCATTATACCCTCAGTGCATGACTTACAACTTGATTGAAGTGAGAAAGGAACTGCTGGTAAACATGCTGATCATTTGAGTCACTGGAAAGAAGCCAAAGAGAATTCTCTGCTATATTAATTAAAAGCCAGAACTACCAGTACTTAGTCTGAAAATAATGTAAATTTTTTTAATACTGTTGTCTATTCTTTCTGCCTTAGAAAAATGAAAATAACCCTATAACTTGCTCTTCCAGAACTGGGGGTCCCCTCTTAGAAAGGGGTGACCAGATACTTATAGCAGTCAAGAAAACCATAAAGATTCCAAAATGGGTTCTTACTTGTTGCTTCTCAGTTTATGGGTGTTGTACTAACAGCTTTTCTGATCCTTTTCAGTTCAAAATGTTTTTATTCTTAGTCTATTTTATGAAAAACAACACACAAAAACTATCAGAAACTGCATTTAATAGTCGCTATTTAGTAAAAACAAGCCATGTATGGCATTTGCAAACTTCCCCATGTCACTCCCTACAATGATGAGCCTAACAATTCACTGTACATAAACTAGGGAAATGATGCCAAACACAAAAATTTATATATTAACAGCTATTGATTTGGTTAACAAGGCAAGATCTGTCTCATATGTGCTGAAAATCTATCTAACCATGCATGTTCCCCATAGCTCTTCAAAGCTAATGAAAAACATGCATTGCACACAATGATGTGAAGCTCTACAGCTATTTTTCCATTTGGCCAAGAGTATGGTGTGTGGGACTGTGGAAGCTCACTCCTACCCTACGCTACCTTCCCTTTTTCAGAGTGTGCCTACAGGGTAGGATTTATGAACTGCTGTCTCCTCTCTTTTACAACAACTCTTACAACTGTTGCCAGAAAGGAAAGGTCAGCTTTGATTAGCTTAGCAAACATACTCTTTTCTTTTTACAAGGTATAAATACTTCATTAAGATCTTAAAGAATATGTGCAGAAACATGTATCTACATGGACATTGTATCTACAAGGACATTAAAGATGAAGATGAAGCTGCAGCATGCCAAAACAGCCCAAGAAAAATACATTAATTCTGGGCTTTTGTACAAACCAGAAGTCCTAAGAAGAAATTCTTTGGGTATTCTGGATAGTACTCTGGTCACCAGAATATGCCAGCATCCCCGATACAGCATTTTCTCTGTCATCCATGACACACCACTTCAGAGTTTAAGCTCAGCACTGGTGTGCCATAGTCAAATGTTACTACGCTCATGCAAAAACTAGGCAATGGGAACCAGAGAGACTATGACATTCCAAACCTGAATCCAGAAGTTGCAATGACACGAAGCTGAGATGTAGATATCCTGGCTCCTCCTCCCCTGAACTACCCAGCTCTACTTCCCTCTACTGAGAAGACAACCAGCCAGCTCCTGACATCACCAACTCCACAGCCTGACACTTCATGGTCAGCCTGAAGCCAAGGGTGAAGTCCCAACAACACATCCACACACGTGCAGGCATGCACACACTTCTTCCCTACAGCTGTATTCAAACCTGACTCAAAATCTGAAGATAACTAACTGCAAAGATACAAACCTGACGAAGAATCAAGAAAACACTGTGAAACTGCTTTAAATTGCACTTGGGAAGAACTCAGAAGTAGCATAGCTAGAAAATCCTTCTCTAGTGTGTCAGATTACTTCTACCAAAATTAGCCATCTTACCCTGTGAGAACATTCATCCATTAGCCTGAATTCGGTGGTTGTGAAATTAATAGCTTGCACATTTATGCCGAACCTAAATAAACCAAAACAAAAAGTTAAGCACTTGAACCCCAGCCTGTCAGAACTGCGTTGACTTATTTTTACATGCTAGCATCTATTCTTAAATACAAACTACTTTTACAACTGCATTTTGGCAGTGTGAAATATGGTGGAAATGTGGGTCTGCATTTCAACAGAATATACTGCAAATCAGTTTTATGTGGATTCCACACATCTGGAAAACAAACAAATGGCCAGGCATTTTAGGTCTGTCAGTGTAGAATATTGTAAAAGGTAACAGTCAAGAAACAGAATTCCTGTAAGCCACGCAAACACAAATTCCCCAAAGCTCTTTCTGCTCACATAACACTAAGAAATAATCATTATTAAATCTCATATAATTTATTCAAATATCTCTGCTCATGATTTGTTTGGGATAAATTCCTATTTTCCATCACATAATTTGCAAATCAAATTCACTTAAAGCAATTGATTTGTTTGTCCAAATGCAAATTATAAGCATTTGACATTAGGTATTAAAAACTGACATAAGAACGTAAAATGTAGATTATATATGAATGGACCTCCAGCCACTGAACTGAAAACTCACTTGTCATAACTGTCTATGACATTAGCTTAAAAAGAACCAGTAAATGGATGTGATTTCTGGTGAACTTAGAAGATCTGCAGAAACAAAAGTGTGCAAATACAGAGAAAATGTAATTGCAAACCACTAGAAAGAGTCTATGTGGAAACCATATTTAGTATGCAAACAGATGCAGTTATTAATGTGCATATATATATATATATACACAGACATATATATGCACGTGGATGTACCTATGTAAAGAAATGAGGTTAAGGAAGCAATTACACAGGGATGGGACCCCAAATAAGCAAGTTACACCTAAGCACAGGAGTAATCACACTGTCTCTAACCCCACACTCCTACCCACGATAACATTTTTGAGAAGATAAGTGTGACAGGGCTTATTTTGGTGAACTTCAGCTCACTCACTGGGTCCCTTTATTGTTCATCTAACTCTTCTCTAGATTTCCCATTAGATCATCTCAAATCTAAAACAGAAAGTCTAATGCAGAAACATTTACTTAGCTGACCCTAAACATTTATGTTGAGGTTCCTCCCTCTGGATATGCATTTTTCTTCCCGGTTCCTGTTTCCTCTTCAACCAGAGTTATTACCTAAGAAAAGGCTAAGAATAAAACTCTTCCTGGTGGAAAACTCTTCCTGGTTCAGACACCATCTTTTCACTGATCTGTCTACAGGTCCTACAGATACCAACTAGCACTATGAGGAGATGCACAAGCCCAGCTCTGTAAGCTGTTCACCTCACCTAGGCAGCTTGCACTAAGCCTCAGACACTAGAAGATGACCAACTATAATACATATCTGGCAGACACAAACTTGCTTAAAACACATTCAATTTGTGTTTTATCAATGATGAGGTACATTACAAAGGCATGCACCATACAGGGAGCTGCCCCGAACATGGCTCTATCTTCCAAAATGGAATCCCCACCTAAGTTACGCTTTGAAAAGCTAAATAAAACCCAATAAGTAACAACCATAAGGCATAGCAAATAAAATCTTTTAAAAGGGAAAACAGTATCCTGAGATAGTTATTACCATTTGTTCAGCAGACTCAGTGAAGCTTGGGGATCAGGGTAGTAAGAAAGAGGCAGAAGCTGCAACGTAACTGGGAAGGATGAAGGGTTTCTTAGTACGAAATATTTTACCTAAATAGTTTGGAGGGGAAAAGAAAGAGTTAAAAACTATATATGTGAGAACTGGTTGGTAAAATAATTCAGCACTGGCAATACAATCTGCATTTTCAAGGGATTTCAATCTGGCATCTGTGCCAATGCAGTATAATCATACATGCACATGACTGCATTTAACAGCAGCACATGTCATCACAATGTCATAATTTGCAAAATCAGCTAAGAGTGCATTTTGAACCATGGGTATGAAAATACAGACCACCCCCACTCTCCCAACAACCCTTTCATTTGGATTTTGATTTATGCAGACAGATGTGAACAAAGCTCTTGCACAGAAGAAAGTGAAGTTAGTGAGGTGCCACCCCTTCTTAGAGAAGTCTAAATGCAAGCAGGTTATAAAAATTTCTGTAATGACTAACAATTAAATTGGACAAATGGAATATTAAGGTAATTCACAATATGTGCATATGAAAACTATTTCCATATGACTGGTTCTGGTGTAGGCTAGGTTAGTCGAGACCTAAATCTGACAAACAAGAAAGAAATAACTGTCAGTGTGGCTGGAAGATACATTGCTCCACAAGTGTTGTATCTCTCATAAATGTTTTTACACACTTCTGGTAGACAAGCCAGTGGCATGAGGAAAGCCATCCTGTACAGCCTTACATGCATCACTAGTGACAACACATCCTATCCCTAGTCCCATGTTCAATTATTTTATCACAAACATGTATCTTACACAATGAACACAAGGAAAGTTTAACAGCTACAAAAAATTGTCAGTTAAAATTGACACTGCTTTATTTCTCTCCTTGTACTAAAGTATTACAAATAGCAAGCTATAGAACTTATCAAAGAGCCAAAGGGATACAAATTTAGTGCCCTAACTGAGATCAAAACACCAGTTCATAAGCAGTAGGAAAATGCTAAGCAGCACCAAATATTAACCACAGACTTTGTTGTTTAAATAAGCTAAACACACATCAACTCAGAAAAAAGCATAGTAAAAACCATCCTCACCATACTACTTTTAACAGCTGTGGCATTAAAGTTGAGTGTAAGGCCAGGCTCTGTAGTCAACCGTGGCAAGAAAGAGGCAAAGGGTTCCTCTTCAGAGTTCTTCTGCTGAGTAAAGCGAGCCGATCCTGAAATACTTCTCCTGCTTTATTCGCAAAAGCAGAAAACTTAGTTAGTTGCTTTTTTTTTTTCTTTCAAACAAAGAACTACAACAAGAAGATGATTTGCCAGGACCTGTAATTCCATCAACTTATCTTTCTTGAAAATGGTCTCTACAAAATAAAGTCCATAAAGCTGTAGCCTAACAGTTAACTTCTGCATATGTAGGCCAGAGACAAAAAACCTTGAAAGCCATTCAAAGACCCAGAGAAGACTGCTATGCAACCTGATGATGGACTCATGAAACTCCATAAATGAGCTGGTAAAACATGCTTGGACTGCTTTCATGCCAGGTAGCCCTGGTGAGGTAACTATAGTCACAATATTATTTACATTCTAGGCTGAAAGGCTTACTTGCTGGCAGTGCCTTGAAATGAAAGCTGGGGATGTCTGGGGTGCTCTGAAACTCCATGAGCTTCAAGAGAACTAACTTAAGTATAGAAAATGGGCCAGAATGTTTTGTTCTCATTAAGGATACTTCAGAACAGAAATGCTCTTTCTTACAACAGTGTACTGGCTTGAATTAAGAACCTCAACTAATTCTGTACAGACCTGCATGCTTCCCCACGTCTTATTTTTTGCCACCTTTCATAAAGGTCACTTGCAAGCTCGGAATCCACGTCCCAGGCAGAACGGTCCAGAGAGAGACTCTTCTGCCAAAGCAGATTTGCTAAAAGGATAACAGTTTTTTTCAGATTTTACAGAGACAGTATTTGCTCCTTCCATCAATCTACTTCTGAACAAGTAATCAGTATCTGCAAAGCATCCAGACCCAAAACAAAAAAGGTAACCCGCTTTTGCCCTTCAAAGTGAGAATGTGCAAGGGTATGTATATTATTTTCCATATCAGATTTGTTTAAAGAAATACATCTGCAAAACCAAAGTAACTGTACAAGCAAACAAGAGAGTGGGTATTGCACTGGCTATGTATGCTTTAGTAAGCCCTTTTTACTGATGTTGCTCCTAAGAGATGCCACTGGAGAGTAACCATGTTATCAGTGGTCTACACTACTCTCCACTGATGGCAGCAAAGTACCAAGACAGTATGCTACACAGTCATACAAAAATATAGTAGCATGGCACAGCAGGGAACAGAGCAATTCCCACAGTATGGCAGAAACAATCTTTTCATTTTAGCTTCTTTTCTAGATGCTGATAATTTTCTCAAATTCTTCTTAAGATGAATTGCAAAGCTTTACATCAGTCTAAAGATTAGAGCATTTTAGAAAGTTACACTCATATTGGTTCAAGCATTTTCAGCAGAAAGTAGTTTGAAAAGTTAGCTTCTTCAGAAAGAAAACAAAAATTCCTTATTTTGAAAGCGCATATACTTTATTTTACAATCCTTAATGTTTAACGTAATGAATTGAGATTGGTGATTACTGGAATAATCTAACTACAATTTCTTTAGGTCAGTATTTTCAGGCATTACACATTTCTGTTTAACAAATACTAGTATCCTAAAGCAGAAGGCAGAACACCTGTAAGTACAGATCTCACTGCATGTATTATTAGGATGAAAATAAAGTAAGCAACAAGGATTTGGTTGTATCGGCCATATTGCTTCTTTGAGACTAAAAAAAAACAGAAAAGCAAACATTTGCTTTTAAGATATGGACCTTAGTATGCAAGCATTTCAGTAAGTGTTCAAGTCACATGTTTCTCTATGTCACCTCAATTCTCCTTTTCACATCTGACTGAATACTACTGCCTCCCTCATATCCTCACATGAAGATACATTTTAGGAAACGGTCATCTTGAAAATATTTCCAGGAGAGTGCTCAAATATTTAAAGCCTATGATACCAGCTGCCTTCTGAAAGTCCTTACTGCACAAAGAATAAAATCTACTATCCTGAATCAGCTTTTAACAGGTTCAACATTCTTTAGGCAGTATCATGCCATGTTATACCTATTGCTGTATTTTGGTAAATGCCAGCCAGGAACTTAAAACAGCTCTCAGCATTACAATCTATCTGGAGATAGAGTCTTCAGTTTCAGATAAAATGAGACCCCTTCTTTCTGTTCAATATGATACAGCGTCAAGGATGCTGTTTTATAAGCCTGATAAACCATATTTGCTGAAATCTATGGAATTACTGCTGTGAGAAAGAGATAAAGAGAAAGCCTTCAAATGTAACTCTAGATACAGGCAAATATTGGTCAATGTGTTTGTTTTCATAAAAGAATTCCCAAGATCTGGACCCAGGTTATGTACACTTTCTAGTAACTTTGAGTCACTTTTACCATTCTACCTCAACATCTCTCAAGAAAATATGTATGAAGAAAGAAAAGGGCAATACATCACCAACGAGAATTCATAGGAGAGTCTTAAATACTAAAATTTCAAGACAGAACAATAGTTTAGTACGTGCTATGGAACCAGGTGTCTGAAATACTGCACCATATACTCAGTACTCTCAGCCATTTATATACTCCCAGACAAGTGGATGTTTTTAAACAAATGTAAAACTAAGTACTTGCATGAACAATTCCAATATTCTCATTACAAGTCCTGCTATATAAAATGAATTTTCTACAATAAAACTACTGTCAGATACCAGAAAAAGCCTTATACAAGCCTACCTGAATCAGACTTTCCCAAGTAGCACTGAATGTCACAGTGGGCAATTGCTTCAAAATTAAGATCTCCCTGCTAAAAAAACAAGACAACAATATGAAAAAACAAGAGAACAAATTTCAGTTTCTGAGTGCATAATTTCATAGAGTCAAGTAAGAGAATTAAGGCCTTGAATTAAGAGAACTAGGTGCCAAGAGAACTATAATTCCATCGCTGTTCAACTCTGGGGACTTAATCTCACAATCTTCAGAATGGTCTAACAAAGTGGTCTGGTACTGAGCTTTCCTTTCAGGACTAAGAAGAGATTTCTGGCCTGAGAGAGACACTGCTGTAGCTGGGTTTGCAGTGCCTAACAATAATTCAACTCACACAACCGAACACAATACCTTGGACATAGTCGAATATATCTGCAGAGGTATTTCAAACATCACTCCCACATTTGTGGACAAACAAATACTAGAGAGCACATTCGTTACAGTGTCTTTCACACTGAGCTTCAAAGAAAAAACATTCCAGCAGCCTGGAGGTAGAGTCAGAGGTTCAGCAAAGTTCAGAATCTGAAAAGAATCAAATGACAGCTGAATTAAAATTGGTACAGCACTTTCTGATGCAGATGGTACCTTGAAAAACACAAACTTTCTTTGTGTTTTTGCTGTTACTACATGGTCATATGTTCTCATACCTGATCCATACAGTGCATTTATGCAAATCTCAATATCAAAACATAAGAAGAGCCATTTAGATGCCTACATCATCTAAATCCATAAATCATATTTGCCTGATTTGAACCAAGCAGTTGTGCCAGTAAATTAACAGCTTTAAAGGTTATCTATGCACTAAAGGCTTACACTATGAAGAAATGCTGAATCCTAGAAAGCACAAACACACACATTCAACAATTATGAGAACAGAGCAATGGTCTGTAATTTGATGCATCTGTAGCTGCAACACAAATGAAAGAAGAGTTGTCAATAAAACAATACAAAAGTAAGCTGGACAGTGAATAATGCCTCTTGAGAGAGTAACCTAATAGTTACAGATGTACATAAACCTGTATTTTTAACTGATTCCAACCAGTTCTAAGAACACTGAGTTCTTCAAAGAACCTATTTCATATGTCAATGGTCCCTATCTCTACATCAAATACAAAACATTGTACAAAGAAGAAATAAATCTTACCTTTACTATGTTCTTTGTTTCTCTGGCTATGAAGACCTCATTCAATTCAATGCTGAAGTAAAAATTGTTTGTAAACCATATGGACCAATATCCTGAAGTATTATGATGTGGTTCTATATGAAACAGTGCTGCAGAAGGATCTACATCAAAATACCTAGAAGTAAATAGAGAAAAAATATAAATACACCTACTATGGTCCTTGAGTACACAACAAGTGGTCTATACAAGACAAGATACCATAGCATTCTTGTATGATGAGGCTCTTCTAAGTTTTCCCAGAGAAGAACAAAATTATTTATTTGGGAATAATTACATATGAGAGTAAAAATTCACAAGAACCATGTAAAAGAAACAAGTAAAGTATCTACTCTCTTGTCATGCACCAGCATTGCCTATTGCTTTGTGATACAGCAGGCTGGAAGAAATTGGCAAAAGATGTCTGAAGCAAGAGAAGACTTCACCTTTTTCCTAAGACTATCCAGCTTCTGCGTTGCATTAACAAGGGTGCTGGAAATTTTATCATAGACTAAGCAACATTTATATAGTATGATCTGCTAAAGCACATCTTTTTCCTGGCTCCTAAAATTCTTCTTGGGATAAAATACAGAATTATTCCTTTAAATGTGACAGGTCTATTTTGGCAAATGACACAGCAACAATAGGAAGAAGCTTCTTCACTGACCTTGAAATCACAGAGTGACAAAGGAAGTTAACTTCATCTCTTAAAAGTAAGGTACAGTATTTTCGTTATAGTATCAGTGAATGTTAACACACAAACAAAAATCCACTGCGAACCTACCCTTCCATCACAGGACAGAAAAGACAGGCTTTGAGGGTTGTAGTGCCTTTCAAAAGAGAGTTCTTGTTGTGGTCAGAGTAAAGCCTTTCACTATCACAGGATGCAGCTGGGAAAGAGCAGACACACAGAATACATCAGCCAGAAGCATATCCAAAATGATTTGCATGGGAATATTTGCAAGAACACGAAAAAGGGGAACCTTTGCTGGTGCAATCCTCACAGAGGTGAATCAAGTATCTAATTGCTTGAGGCCTAAGACTCAAATCTTTTCAGAGGTTTCAAACCTTGCCTTAAGGAGTATTCATGAATGCTAAACACCTTCAAAAACACACAATAAGGCTGTGAAGAGCAACCCGAGCAATTTTAACCACCTGTCATTGGCATAGCATTCTTACTAATCAGAGCATGCTGCCTCCTTTTAGCAAATGAAAAACTGCTCTGAAAAAGAGAATAACGTAACAGCCCCTTCTTCCTTCTTATTAGTCCACGTTTTCCCTAGGAAAAGCATGTCTCGGTGTCATTATGAAAGCAGCCCGTCTCAATAATATTTTAAGTCTGTACACTGCAGTCTAGTGGTCAGAACAGGAAACAAACTGGAGTCAGGAATGCTTAAATGCCAATCCCTGCTCTTCCACAAACACGTCTGGTTTCAGGCAAGCCTCTTCAATGGTCCTGCCAAGCAATGTCACAGAAAATGACCACCCAAGCACAATAGCCTTTTAGAAAACATATTCAAAACAGAAAAAAAAAAACAAACTATAAAAGGATGTTGAAAAAGCATATTCAACAATTATGCTTATTGTAAAATCAGCTAACATTTTAGCAACTGTTTTTTCCCCCTTTTTCAAGCATGTATAGCTTAGAGTGTTCAACCAGCATAAGAGGAACCACACACACACAAAAAGGGTGGAAACTATTAGCAAAAAGAATCCATCCTCTTTCTCAATAAAGCCTAGACAAGTTTGTTTTGAGATCTTTCAAGGTCTCTGCTGAAAAAAAAACTACCCCTTTTTCAGCAATCAAATCCTATTTAATCATATTATCTCCAAATATGTGTAACCTTTACCTTTACAAGAAATAGAAGCAACTTTTGTGAAGTTAGTAGATGATGAGGATAGCAGTACTGGCTCAAACTCCACAGCTGATGTGTCCTTTTGTGACAACTGCCGTATTTCCTGCAAGAAGACAAGACAAATTATTTTTATAGCAGTACCACCCTTATTAGTGTTGCAGTTCCTGTATTAGTCTATCTTGTCAAATTTGCATGCCACCATCTGCCATTTTCTCCGATCTTCCAAATCAACAGATGAATTTTGTATTCAAGCTAACAGCTCTTATGTATTAAAAAAAAAAATCCATCACTGAATTACAACATGTCATCTCAAGGATCTATTAGACATTTGGGCACACTTTAAAAACAGAAGTGTGACATTAGCCACCAGCAAAATCAACCTGCTATTAGAGAAAGCTAATTCCCTAATCAAATTCACCACCCTAAATTATGACTTCCTGAAGGCCACAATTACCTGTATATGCACCAGGCTGTTTCCAGAATGCATGATATACACATCTACTGATGACTGACCTGTCCAAAAGAATAAACACCAAGGTAAGATCACCAAGGACAGAAACACTTGTTTCGTCAGACACTCACGGGAGAAGCAATCCCAATTTAAATTTTAAAATCTTAGTGTGACAGATACCCTTGTAAAAAAGAAGGAACTATTCACATCTTGAGCTGGCAAACATTTGAGAGAGAAGTAAAAATGCTTTAAAATGCAAGTTTTAAAATGCAAGCACTCCCAGGAAATAATATGAAGCTGGATTCACCACTCTGGGCTCCAATCAGTAATGGTCCTATCACCCAGTAGGTAGCAAACTATTGCCTGAAGCAACAGGAGACAGGGGTAACACAGCTTTCACCTGCTGGTAAGGTGGTACAGCTATGTTGGGGAACCACCCGTGGCCACTGGCAAAGCTATGTTTCCATCCACAGGACAGTAGGAAGATGCAAAGGACCAAAAGAAGGGCAGCAGGACAGAGTAAGAGATAACCATCATACTACAGTTACCTTCAAGGAAGGTAACTTGAGTTTTTGCCCTTACTTATACTTGTATTAAATCAGTGTATGCAGGCTGACATGAAAGGACATTCTCCCATCTGACCAGCCACAATTTCTAATAATGTGTGTGCTTTGCTCAGCTGCTTGAAAGCAAGACTGCAAGTGCCAGCTTCCAAAAGAGGGTTCAAGGTTGATTATAAGCTCCACATACCCCACAGTTGTTTGAAGCACATACTCCTCTGCAGCCTTTCCAGCTGGTTAGTTCCTCTGTGCAGACCCTGCCTACCTGCTGTCCCACTCTAGGTGCTAACTTCCCAGAAGGCTTATAGGACCAACCTCTAGCACAGACAGGACTTACAATTGCACTATATTTAACAGAAAACAGCCCTAAAAGATACTTCTAGTACTTTAACCATTGAAAGTGTTAACAGTGAGCACCCTTGACAGAACAGATGGGAACAATTTCCTACCAGCATCAGAATAAATGTACATCCACAACTCAACATAACAAAGCCCTGGCATCTCATTGGCAGGAAAACTAGGTTTACAGTGGGTATTTCAGTTTCAGCTCTGTGAGATCAAAGAACAGGCACAAGGGAAACAGTACATATTGTAGATATTGTTTTGTGTATATTGTATCTATTGTTTTGTGACTAGATTTTGAAATGCATTTCTCTAAAGACAAAAAGATCATGTTCCTTTTCAACAAGTATGTTAAAAAAAGGTTATTTTAATCTGCATTCTTAAGCAGTTTCTTCTTCTCCAATCAGAATGGAAAACTAGCAGAAATGTCTAAAAAAAGCTCTTTGAATAGACTGCAAGGCTCTAGAAATAATTTAAAATCCCTTGGATTTAGAGGATTTGCAGCATAAAGAAACTGCAATGAGATGATTGTTTTGCCTGTGAAATTCTAGCTTACAAGAACAAATGATGTGCACATCTGTATTACCTAATTATCCTAATTTCCATACCAGCTATTATCCCCAGTCCTGTATAAACCACAGTGCCTTCACGATCCCATTATGGTCAATTTAATTAATGGAAAACCAGAAATGCAGCTGTAGAATTCAAAGGACCATGTCATCATTCCACACTATTTAAGCATGGAGGACTAAAGAATTAAAGAGATGTAGTTTACAACTTTACAATTGTTACCTTCATGAAGAAAACTGCTTATGATAACTCTGCCTGACACAAATTTCTGCAAGCAGTGTTTAACTGAAGTTGGCTTCCCTTACTTGTGAAATTAAGCCGTCACTGAATTTGATTCAATTTAGGACAACAAATTACAAATTACGTATAAAACCAAGTTGAATTACACTAACAGGTAGATTTAGGACTTACCTGAGGTCTTTGTTCTTTCCATTGCTACATAAACTATAAAAAGATTCTCCAGTAAGTATTGTCTGTGCTCCACAAAATCTTGCTGGGCATTTTCCACTCTTACTGTTAAGCTCATTTCTAGCAGCATTGGGTCATCAGACATAAAACAGCAACTCTAGAGTGAGACAAAGGGATATGGTGTGTGTGTGTGTGATGGGGGACAGAACAGAAAAAATTCATTACACTAAGAAACTTTGAGAAATTAATCAAAGGTATTATCTAAGAGACAGTATTTCCAGCACCAAAGTGCTGGCAAAACAAAAGTAATTAGGACCTTTTCTAAAACCTCAGCAGAAACCAAACACAGTGCAGGTACAGAGAGCACAGCAAAACAAAGATAAAAACAACTAAAAAAGACACTGAACCTTGAGAGAATGCAAATTTATAAACTGTCTTAGTCAGTCTCACCTCAGGGACTGTAAAACAGTTTCCTTTGTTAAATCCTCTGCCTTCAATAAAATGTGCCATAAACAGACTGATGCATGTGTCTTAATGGTAGGAAGACAGTTCATGTTCACTGGTCTGTTTATAGTTAATTTTTCCAAATCCTGTGTTTTTGTCTCCATTTCTCACTGAAGTAATTTTAAAAAAACAAACATACATGTACAATTCTTAATAGAAAACACTGTTGTCTGGCTAGAATACTTCAGAAAAATACAAATAGGATCTTATTTCCATCTGTAAGTAGAGGCTGCTGTTAACACAGCTAAGTCATAGCAACTACGAAGACACGGACACCATTTTGCAAAAAAAAATTAAAGCCAACAAAGCAAAAAAGAACTAGACAACCAACAGTGAGCAACATAAATTAGTCCTGCATCAAACCACAAAGGTCACACAATTCAGGCTCTGATGCCCTATCAGGAAGTCTGATTTGCTCAGGACAGAGGATCAGGAGGAGAGAACCGGCACGGGAAGTGCTCTTAAAAGTGCAGCAAAACACTTCCCTCTAAGCTTGGCTTAAAATAAGAAGATTTACATAGATATAAAATAATAAAACATACCTTAACTAGCTGATATGTGTCATTAGGTAAACTGCATTCAAGGTGAACCCGTAATAGACTAGTATTCATAGTTTCTGTCTGTAAGAAAGAAAAATGAAGAAAACATCAAACACATTGTTTTAAATGCTATATAAATCTAATTTGCATACCATAATTTATAAAGATAGTAGAACTGCTTCCTCATATATGTAACACAGCAATATAAGGAATTTTTTTGAGGAATAAAATTACTCTGTACAGTAGTCCAGTAATCAGTCTCTGAATCTCAGGACTCCATAAATATCTACCTACTTATCAAACTGTTATTACACATGATTATTAAAGATTTATACAACATCTGCATGAGAACTCTTACAAATTTTCTTATGCCAAAAAAACTGTATTCAACAGGGCCTTTGTGTGCAATATAAAAGCTTATTTCCTTGTTTTCTGTGTATTTTCTTTGCTGATTGGATACTGAAATACAGTATCTAGGCCAAGAACATAATGCTTCTTGGACATGGTCTGATACATAGGCTCCATGCCAAAATGGACAGACAGAAAATAGTTGTTTTGCCTTTTTATTCACTAGAATGGAAAAAGAAAAGATGACATTGATTGTGCCAGCTTGTAAAGCACTCATAAATCTAATGGGGCAATAGCACTGACAAAGCCAAGTATAGTTCATGAAAGCTATCTGGAAATATGCACTGCCAAATTACTGACATAAGCTGTGCAGCCAGTATATCTCGATTCTGAATTAAATTTAAAAAAAACCAAAACAACAAAAAAAGCCAGAATCAGAATGGCAGACCTGTTTCTTACAGACAAATTTCATGCTAATTTTGAGGCTAATGTGGAACCCCTACCCTCTCTTTCTCTTGTGATACTGATATATCTGAGTAGGGTATCTGCAGGTTCAGGTTTTTGAAGGTGTTAATGAAACTGACTTCAAACAATTTCAATAATATGATGCTGAAAAGCAAAACTGAAGAAACTTTTGAAGGTATCTAGCACCCTATTTTGTACCTTTTTAGTACAGGAAAAATCGGACAGGCAGGGACACATGAGTAGAGAGATTTAGCACATGTGTAGTCCAGTTTTATAAAAGCACTGCCAAAAGGAAGCCAATATTTGCATTCCTAATTCAACAGAATTTCAAACCAAAATGACTGAGGCTTCACACAAGAGGGCGACATAGCCCCTGCAAAGGTAGATAGTGGCAACTTGAACACAGTCCCCAACACAGCTTTCTGGGGGACTCAAACCCCTGCCGAGTCTTTTCTTTTTATACAGATGTTTTTGTCTGTATCAAATTGTGAGAGCAGGAAAAAAAAATCAAAAAACCCACATGGTTGCTCGTGGAGTTTTAACAAGGCAGTAAGATTACAACTTTAGAGGTAATTTTCTTATCAGATAAAACTTGATGCTTAGAATTCCCTTTTCAGTGCTTCTTGAAAAACCACTACTGCTTTCATGGTCTTAAAATAAGGATTTGTTAGCCCTTATTCAATGCCATTGTCATTTAAAGTAACTTAAGACCCCACATCCCTATTAAAAAAATCAGCTACATATTTTTCCAGCCTTTGTGTATCTTGACCTGGCATAGATCTAACATAGGAACTTTTGTAACCTTAAAATTGAATCTTCAAATGTACAGAAGGGGAAAAAAATGCTACTGGGGTGTATTTGCTGTTGATCAGTTTTCTAGGGGAAATTTTTATTTCTTTGTGAGGCTATCTTCAGAACAGGAAACAGATTTGCATTTCTCTAAGGCAGACAATAATGCATAACTGTCATGCCCAGTATCTTACAGCACCAGCAGGATGGCTCTGAGTTAACCCTAAAGAGAAGATTAATGCATCTGAGAAGGAAACACTCTCAGAGGCAGAGTTTCCAACAGACAAATCCAGGACCATCTCCCAGCTGCACAAGCACTCATTTATACTGTAAATATCACTGCTTATGAATCAGAGCAGAGAGCTAAGTTATGCAGCCAATGTTTGTACCAGAGGCAAATTGAAAAGGAGAGGCACAGCAGGGAAATCTCAGAGAGAGCTCTGCAAAGCACTGCCACTTAATTACCTGGTGCCTCTATTTTCTGTTAGGTACTTGGGCATACATACTTGAATGTACATACACTCAGCACCCACAAATCCTGTATGAACAAAGACAACTGATAGAATCCACACAAAGTCTCTCAAAGATTTTTGGATATATTCTTGCATCGTTACCAGGACCGTAGAGTTCAAATCACTTCCTGGAGATTTGGCTACAGTATCATTGAAAAAGAACAACACTGAACAAGCCTCCTCTTCTTCCTGTAGGCTGATCCCTCAAAGTTCCTGTCCTGGACAGTCCCTGGCCCTAAAGTGGTATTTCCCCTCTGAATGGTGTTAATAAGCTGTCCCTGTAATAATGATTCAGCAGAGTTTCATCAGTTTTTTGCAGACAGTTATCAGGATAGCACACCAAGAAAGCTCTACTGTCTTCCTTCCCTCTCCACACCCAAGCACCACACTTGGACATGTTTGCTTCTATGATCCTCTGCCCACCAGTGCAAAACATAGCTTAAAGAGTGTTACATTTCTGCCAGTACTTGCAATATTTCCCAAGCTGTCAGTGCATAAACTTCTAATTCCACTGGGAAGTCTCAAAGCAGTAGATGTGTGTCTTCTACGAGAAGACCCTCCACCCTACATGCCACTCTTCCTCTGACATTTCCACCATCCTGAACACAGCAAGGCAGTGATGTAGCTGCCCTCTTAGTGCTGTCCAAATACTAAACAATGCCAAAAACAGGCAACTATAGCAAAGACTACACCCAGAAGCTGGGTAAACAAAGATGACCTATATGGACTCCACCATCTGTTACAGCTTAGTGGTAACTAGCCACTGCTGAGTGGCCACGTGGACATACAACGAATTCACAGTGTGGGACACTGCTCTTCTTTCCTCCCAACAAGTGAGCCATGAGCCCAGAAATCCTGGGATCCAGGAGCACAGGCAGAACATGCCAATCTCAACCCTTCAAAGCTGAAACACTGAAAAGGGTAACAGAAAGATGGAGACAAGAAAGGCAAGTCTGCCTTTTTAATTTCTTATTAAGCACAAAAATTTCTGCTTAAAAATACGTGGGAACGAAGAAGAAAAAGAAAAGGCCTTTGTGCTTTGCCCATTAAAAGATAAAAACAACACACAAAATCTATGGGAGTTCATTTTCAACAAAAAATTCAAACACAAACCTGTTGCATATTGTATTTCCAATGGAAACGCTGCTGTAAATTTCCATCTATAATCCCCAGGTATATGTTATATTTCCAACACAAATAGCCTACAGTGGCAGAATTTTACCCATGTCCCTATTTACAATTCTGGCCTTGACCTTCAAAATAAATTTTTTCAAATTGAAGAAACTACAAAAGGGGTGGTCAATTTGGTGAAGAAATGGACAGCCCATTACCGAAGACACTACAGAGCATGGACACTTCAGCTTGGCAAAGTGAAAGTTGAAAGTTCTGAACCCACCTACAAATGCTTCTGAGTATAAGTGTCAGAAGCAGGAAGAGTTACATAAATTAAATGTGCATCTCAATATATAAACTGGCCACAAAGCAATTTGAATTGGAAGTCAGGCGTAGGTTTCCAACCATCAAAGTAGTAAGAGTATTTGGAGTAACAAGGCCTCCAGCAATCCTGGTAAGTCACTTTACCTACCACATGATGGGACTAAATGATGTAGAAGCTTTTTTGGCCTCGTTGATCAAGGATGTCAGTATTACTGAACAGTTTAAACACAACCACCTTTAAAACAGAAGGCAAAAAATAGACATACATCATGGAGCTCTCAGTCTGAGGTTTCCAAAAAGTATTAGTGGACTTCAGAGGTAAGAACACCTTACTTCAGAGGTAAGGACACCTTCCATGTTTCAAACTAAATGCTGTCACCCAAGGTTAAAACTCAATCATCCCAAGGTGAAAAGGGATGTGCAAATGAGGCTTATGCTATCCTGAATTTATTAAAATAGGTATTTTATGTCAATTAAAAATAAACAGGGGACAAGAAATGTGCACAGCTAAGTGAATATGACTGGTTTGTTTTAAATGCTTTTTCACTACAAGACTCCATTCTATGTGTAATAATTATGTATCCTTCAGTTTGCCCTTGTGTAGTCACTCAAATCTCATTCTACATCTTCCGAGCTTAAAATATAAACTGGACAAAACAGAATTATACCATTTTTTAATGAGATTTGGATCAGAAAGTAAGGAAGATGAATTGAAGAAGGCACTTCTGGAGAGGACAGCTCGCTGTAGAGAAACATTCTTCTGAGAGGAACCCCAACTCAAACATAAACTCCTCTCCAATATTTAGATCTTGTCTATTATCTTCAACAGCTGAGGAGCCCATCCCACTGCTGCAGCATTTCTGCTCAAATTGATAACATGCAGTGAAGAGTGTTACCTCAATTACAATAAAGCACAGAAAAACTACACCCAGAGCTTGGAGAATTGAATCAACACTCTCTCCCACCTCACATCCTACAAGATTAGTGCCAGATGGTACCATTCTGCACTGCTAAACATGATCTCAAACTTGTACTCCATACAAATAAAACAAAGGATAATGTTTGTCACTCTACAGTGAGGAAAATGTCAAATGTACCCCAAAGCTTCTTCACTCAGGAATTTAGAATGAACTGTAAAAAAGCATGTATGCAACTTTCAGATTCAACCTGACAATAATCCATTAAGCAAGATATGAAGATGCAGACATTAACAGCATCAAAAAAAACCTTCTCAGTTCTACCTCTAATACTCCAAATTATAAAACCTGAAGATTTTTGCTTCCTTTCCAAGAGTTTGCCTTTGTATGTCCACAAACAAGTGCAACCTTGTGACTACAGGGAAGAGACTGGTATAGAGAAAAAGAAGCGGAGAGAAGAAAAATGTTGGATAGAGCTAAGATTGACCTAACATATACATACCAGACTGAAAAGTATCGTCTATGCTGGTAATTTTTCTCAGGTAGAAGACATCACAAAGGCAATTAATGCAGCTTACTTTTAGATAAAGTATTAAATTTTGTTACACGTTAAAGTATTCTGAGTATGCTTTTGGAAAAACAATGTCTGCGTATAATGCAATACGAAATCTAAAAGATCAGTTTTTCAAATTAATTATTCACTTGAGAGGTTCTGTATGGACTGGAAAATTATGAAAATATCTGCAACTGCAACGAAATAACAGAAATCATTAAACTTCTTTCAACTCTAGTATTTACGCCTCATAAATTCAGCTGGCTGTGTTCTCCAGAGCTCCCTGTGAAGATGTGGTAAGCAATGCTGGTATCTGCAGCACTGACAGGCAGGAGGGGATGCTGCAGCCTGACTCCCAGCTCCAGTCTCATCCATGCAGCATGCCATGCTTTTTAACTGTGGCTAATTGTTGGTGTAGCCCTGCTGTAAACTTGCATGCGGAACTGGCCAGAAGTAAAAAACAGAACAAACCAATACAACTTCCCGTCCTTCTCAATTTTATGGTATAAAGTTTATCTTTTTGTTTAGGGCAGACTAATTCTCCAGTTCAATCAGAGCAGAGCCTCACAAACAGTTTTGCCAGCACAACTTAGAGGACACCCCACTACAGGGGCACGAAGAACAAGTGTGAATAGCTTAAATGCCAAAGATTGTCTCATAAAAGCAGCTGATCACAGTAACCCTGTATCTTGCATCTCTCTCCTGCATATTTTTTGCTAATGTTCCTTGTATCCAAACAACCTGAGGTCAAAAATCTTTTGTGGTTAAACAGATTTAAGTTTGTCCCCTTGAAATGTATACTGTACCAGTGTGTGTGATGCCTGGATGTTCTGAATGTGTGGAAGCAGTAAGTAGGCATTTGCTAGCTGAACTTTAGGTTCTTCTGGAGGAGACATCAGACTTCCCGTTCCAAAAACCTGGTATTAAAAAGAGGTCATTACATCAACATCTAGAATTTCACTTATAACAGCAACTTCCAAAACTACACTGCTAGTTACAACAATCTTCCCAAAAAATTGTTTCACATTAAATTATTTTAAAAGACAATAAACATAAGTTCCAGTGTAGAAAGTTACCATAGATATAAATGGCACTTAACAATTGTCACTCATTCAGGCACTATTACAAAGACAAAACAAAGCACTCACCAGCAGAGCATCAGGTTATGTCAAAAACAAAGTATCTACATTCTCCAGGCAATTACAATACACGTATAACCATTTAGGAGAACAGTAATTTCTGAGAAAACTTTGTTACTAGTGCCACTGAATATTGAATTCAATGGCTCTGCCTTAAAAATTTAGTATAATATTTTCTCATTATTTTGGTTTTTAAAGTCTGCAGTTTTCAGAACACTACAAGATTTATAATTTGGATGGTTCTACTGTATTTACATTTTGCTCCACTAAGATTTGTTTATTGACAATGAGATGCACAATAACTGAGGGGTGTGGAGCCAGGAGGGATCAAACAGGCAGGGGATCATCAGAGGCTAACTAAAATCACTTTGGGCTTTTCATTTGTATGCAAAGATTTATTGTTTTCTAACAGGAAAAATCCTGTTAGAGGAGCCCCAAGAGGGCTTTGGAGCACTGTAACTGTGCATCAAACACTCAAGTCATGCCTCCTTTTGAAATTCTTAAACCTAATGTGAGCTGAAAAAATGGACAGCTACTTCCTCTGTCTCAGGTGGCTGGTGAAAATGTCCATGAAAACCAGTCTGCTACTGATTTTTGAAGCAGTACAACAGGAAACAAACTGATTTTGAGGTGGCACTGACAACTGCTTCCCTGCAACTTGTTGAAAAAAGGCTGAGTTGACTGGGCAATAAATTAAGGGTGCAGGGAAGGGCGAGATGTCAAAAAGAAAAGGTCAATCACTCTATAATGCACTTTTCTCTCATCCTTAATGAAACGTTCCTGCTAAATGTGGCATTACTTCTAATAAATACTAGATAAATGCAACATTTGTATTAAAATCTCATATATTTAAACTGAACTTACCTAAGCTTTTATTTAAAGAGCTTTGCTATCCAGCACAAGATCAAAGTATAGGAATGAAATTGTTTGATGATTGATTAAAGCTGTCATTCTTTTTAAATCACTACATTCAGAGTTAAGATTTTTCTCTGTCAAAATAATAAAAGCCAAGAATTTGGAGCATAAAAGCTAAAGACCTGCTTAAATTCACCAGTTATTCAAAAACAGACAGCTTTAAGGCACAACCATTACTTCAACTTTGTTTTAAGGGCCTAAACCTCTCACCCTGTGGTACATCCCCAACGTGTTTACATAAAATCCTGCAGAGTAGCTGAAAACCACCTAAAATATTTCCTAGTGGGCTTTTCCCAACAAATGCATTCCAGCACAGTGCAGTCTAGACTACACTAATGTATGAAACGAATTAGACCATGATCTTTTAAGTTAACACATACAATTACACTTGGTTTACTACCACAACTACCCCCACTAATAGCAGTAATTTTAACCACATAGTTGTATGTGATCATGACACTAGCATGATCTGGTAAAAGGGATGAATTGGTAACATTAACCCACCTGATCTGTACCAGGAATTCAATGAACTTTCAAAGTCCCTAATATTATGAAAATAAATTTTTAAAACACAAGTAAATCCAAAACCCAAGCTAAAAATAAGAGTGGTTCCCTGATATGAAAAACAAGAGCAGTTACCTGATAGGAAAGTACTCCATGAGATGAGGTATTTATAAATAATGAACTTTCAATACTGCCTTCTTCTGTGGGCAGGAAAAGTACTCTGAAAGACATCTTTCCCATCGCTGGAATCACCTGCAGAGACCACAGAGAAGCTTGCTTGTTTGGTGCCAGTGATCACACACTCCCCACTCAGCCACAGGGCCCAAAGGACACTTCCACATGTACATCCCTGTCTGTAAATCCCACTAAGCAGAACCTCAGCACTGAAAAGTTTCATCTGTGCACAACTCTCTACTCTTACTACAAAAAACTGACATCACACAGCAGCTTGCCAAGGTATGGCTGGATTTTCTCAGCTAGCTTGGGGCCACACCAGCCAAAGCTTCTTTTTGCTTACATAAGATATTAACCATGCAGCACCAACAGCCTGTGAGTGCACAGGAACTCTTCCCCACACACAGAGAGATGGCTATTGCAAAGTGAATCAGTGCCCCTGCAAAACATAGCCAAATCAGCCAAGCTGAACTTAAGCAACACTCTCAGTAACTAGATAGTCTGTCTGGAAGAAAAATGACATTTACATCTGCACAGTAATACCCTTTCAGCTATGGCAAAACCAAAAATCAGATGAAAACATAATAAAACCTCTTTGCACATCAGGGGAGGATAAAAACTGAGATTCATCCAACTGAGATCACAGCAATTCATTCTTAACATGCATTATATAGTTTAAAAAAACAGAATTAAAATAATGATCTTAGATCAGAAAGGCAATTATGCCCATAATTGCAATACAAAATGCATAAAACATTTCACTGCAGCTTTTTCTGACGAATATGCAAGTCCATTCAAAAGACTGAAAATTCAGGGCTGTAGAACACCCACATGCCTATGCATCACTGCATAATGCTGCTTAAAGCAGAATGTGATTTAAACAGCCTCTCAAACACTGAAAAATTCTTCTCTTCCTCTGTTACTGTCAAACACATTTCCTACTGTAGTTTTTGGATGGCTTCTCCCAAACAAGTTTAAGCAGAAGTGAACAAAAAAACCACTAGCAAAACAGAAAAAGAGTTGGAGGTCCTACAAAAAAGCACAAAAATACAGAATGAAGAGCTTATGCCAAAGGAAGCAGGAAGGCTTGGCACTTGGCCATTACATACTTTCCAGAAGTACATCAACACTCACCCGGCTATGAGCAGGAGACACATGAAACTGTCTAGTAGCTGTAAACACTGAATTGACTACAACATCTCTATCTCTGCTAGGGTTGTAGGCATGCAGCATTTTAGCTCTGGGTAACCCCAGTAACCTAAACCAGAGGAAAAAAAAAAAGATAAATAAATTATTCACTTTATAAGCATAGGCAACAGACAAAAGAAGCAACACAAATCACCCTAAAACATGTTCATCTGCAACAATTACCAACTTGTAATTAATCTCTGGAAACACATCAAACATATATTGCCTTCAGTATGCAAAGGCAAAGATTTAACACTGGGATATGAGAGACACTTGGCCAAAAATGACTGGAGAAACTAGGATTTAAAGAAAAAAATAACCCTTACAAAGCACAAAGTTTTGGATAAAAAGATTTAAATAACTGAAGCCTTGTTTTGTTAGCTAAAGCAATGATTCTCTTGAGGCTTTTGCTTTAGCTAGTACTCCCTAAACCCCAACATCTTAGACATTCCTCCACTGCGTCCTCTGAAATATTCCTTTAACTCACTCCTTTAAAGGAGACTATGTTGCTTTTTGGTTACTGATAGATCACAGGCTCATTATCACTTAAGAACAATTTTTAAAGTTTTCTTAAAAGAGAACTAAGAAAATGCTCATTTATTCTACCAGTATGTTTTGCTTGGGACTCTCTGGATTTTGTTATCAGAATTTAAAGGAAACAACAAGCCCTTCTTCCACTAGAAAGGCAATCTTTCAGAAATTAACAACCAGCATAAAGCAATTATTTGACATCCATGCAGAATCACCTCAGAATGCATTGTATTCCCTATTAGCTTTTCTTCTTCCTCAGAACTATGTTGATTTTAACTTACAAAAAATTGCAAGGCAAGAAGTGCACTTCCAGCTCTGTGGCAATTACTTATTACTTGTCTATTTTTCAGATGATGGCTTGATCCCAGCTAATGCTTTTTGCCCAAATGGAGCCCAATGTAGCTGTTCCTCCACACTTCATTATTAACCAAAATAGCAATCATGTAAGATACTCACTGCATTCCAAAATGCAGAACTGATGGGTGAAAATGTAAGGCCTTCCCATTTGGAGGCATCTTTGCTGAGAAGCTGAAAAGAAGGGAAAAGAAGCCACAGTTAATATTTAGTGGGCATGATGCTACAATCTGCATGGAAGGGAGATACATTAAAGGCTCTTGACTCTTTCTATTCTGAACCTCCCTTCCTTGCACAGGTCTCCACAGTCGTGCTGGCACATCTGTTTATGGGGCTGTGCAGAGGGAAAACAGCTGGGAAGAGTCCTGAGGAATGAAAACCATGTCAGCATGGAGCAGATCCCCCATCTCCCCAGTTAGGTATCTATGCAAGCACTGGCAAGAGGACACCTGAGATGCAGAGGTAGAGAAGTAAATAGCAGCTTGGGCAAAAGCAGAGATCAAAGGAAGTGCTTTATTGCTGTGGCTGTAATACAAAATCCAGCTCATTCCTTCTGTGCAGAAGAGAGTAATAAATACTGTACAGCACATACATCATCATCATTTTTCCTTTGCCCTACAAAAAGTCACAATAAAGTTCCTGTCAGTTCTAGCACATTTTTAGCTTACTTCAACATTACTTAATAACCTATAACATAGAAGTTCCATTATATCTTCATCATTTTCTCAATTAAAACTTGTCCTCCACAAGTCCCAAAAACCACAGTGGTAAAAAACAAGCCCAGCATTTGCTTATTTTATCTGCATACCTAGCACCACTCTGTTAAAAGCTTCCCCAGAAGCAGTCTGCATATTGAATAGCCAGAACCAGTTTAATCTTTATTGGATGATGCCAATAAGCATCTTAGCAAGGACGAGTCCGAGAAGGGAGAGATGGACTGCGGCCTCATTAGGTATCCAGCTGCTTTGCATGATTTGTGGTAGTACAGTCAATTGCTCACCAATTTTAAAATGTATTTCTGTGGCATTACACATTTAATATCTCTTACTGTGTACATAATCCTGCTGTTATATTCCAAATCAACAGACATTATAATTTATTACCAGTCAGGAAAAAATACTTATTAATATAAAAACCCACAGCTTTTATGAAAACATAGAATCAGAGAAGGGAGAGAATTCTCTCACTACTGTAGCAGGCAGAATGCATATATTCAGGCAGCATTCCTGAGGAGCTGCTAGTGACCATCTCCTTGCAACCACCTTGTCTCTGCAGCAGCCAGCTCTTGCTCCATTCCTAGAAAGACTGCAACAACCAGCACCTTCTTCCCTTTCCAAAAATCAGCCTCAGGTACGCATCCAAAAGTTAAGTCTGTGCACTCTTGTAACACATACAAATTGAAATTACTATTATAGTAAAAGCCACAGATATTTGACAAGACATGCTTCTTAATGTCCTCAGATCCTTTTATTGTATGCATACATATAAACAGTAGAATAAAAGTTAAGCCACTGGTTAATGCACTACAGTATAACCTTGAACCTCACCACTGCTTAAGTTTCTAGCATCTTACAGCTACTGCTGAAATACCTTTTCTCACCAGAAAATCTTTGCTGACAACAGCAAGAAGCTGAGTGCCTCTCTCTGACAACTGATGCAATTGCCAGTAGCTCCCCAAGACTTGCCCTCCTGAGGAATTCTAGCAGCATCAGCTCTTTTCCTCTCAATTCTTGCTCTTTGCCAATAGAAACCAAATGCACCAGCTGGGTGCCAATTCAGCAGTGGATGTAGGTGACTGGATTTAATTTGGTCTAGGTGAATACAGCCATGCTGTAGCACTGGCTCTTAAAACGCACTGTATTGCTGTTCACCCAACCCTCTATCAGTCAAAAATGGGAAAAGCCCTATAAGAGTAGCAGCAGGAGGATCCCAGGGGTGCTGTTTATTCCTTCCGGAGAAGGTAGCCTGGACCTTGCATGGCTGAAGCCAAGACTCAGTTAAATGACCTGTGCAGGCTCTGAACCTGTGCAGGTTCCTGAGCATGGAGATAACTTTGGAGCATTCCAGCACACCACTTCACCAGGAATGGTCCCGTGATTACAAGACATGCAGCTTCTACTTTGCACCTCACAAAAGCTGCCAAATCACTTCAAGCTGCAGCCTGGCCCCTAAAGCAGACCAGCCACATTCCTGTGGCACGGTGCCACCCAGCCCACCGTCCAGCTCCAGAGCGGCCCCAAAGCAGTGCCCAAACATAACCTGGGAGCTGAGCTTCTTCAACAACAGAACTGCTGGAAAGAGAACTACCACTGCTTTGGCTGGGTTTTCTTTTCCCCTCAAGGGAAAAGATGACACGTTGGAATAATGGGAAGGGGCAGGAGAACATTCTGTTCATGACAATCGAACAACTAGGATGCGCTTTGAAGTGCACCACTGTACAGGAAAAGAGACAGGCCCATCCACATAAGAAGTGCACTTCTCCAATTACTGTCTCTAAAAGACAGCTGGAAGCTGGCAGAAGCTGGCAGAACACCATTCTGCATCCCCGCACTCCAAACACAATTCAGATCTCTGTGAGGAATCTGACACTGAAATAAACACCAAGGCAATTTACTGAGACATTTAAAATTTGAAGTCACTTTTAACAAAAAACCCTACTTTTTTCTTTAAGAAATCACCTCACCAATAGATTCACCTCAAATTATGCCCAAAAGTGCTCTTTTAGCTACAGATGATGTGCCCAAAAAAGTACACGGATCCTTTCATGAAAATGTCACAGGCTTGGGAAAGACAGAAATATCTGCCTAAGAATGGAAGTCTTGAAACAACAAATATGGAGAAACAGGCTTCTTCACAACAGAAGAGGCCTAGTTTCCAGGTTTTACTCTTTCATTGCTTTTAAAATCTGCTAGCATCCCATTAAGCATGCCATCTAACAAAGCTGGACCCCATGCTCCATGGCATCTTTTTTGGCAGAACAATTGAACAGGAGATTTTGATAGAGCAGTTCAAGTCCAACATTTCAGAGGACACTTTTAAGCACAACTGAATTGGAGGAGAAAGAAATAGAAGAGGGGAAGGAAATTCTTGGCAATTACTTTGAACACTCAGTATGCAACAAAAACCTAATTTAAATGGTGCCTCAAAACCTAGTTTAAATGGTTATCACTTCCCAACAATTCAGTGCCCTTCGTCCTCTCCATCCACACAATATATTTAAAACCCTGACACCCTGAACCATCCATTTCCAGGAAAAAAAGAGTAAGAAAAACTGAAACACTGAGGAGCTTGGGGAGGGCACCCATGGTCACCCAGAGCACCAGGAGGATTTAGGGACAGGTTCTGGCAGGAAAGATGAGGGTGAGCCCAATTCAGCTCATTACCCTCACTTGCAGAAAACACCCAGAAGAGACAAATCCCGAGCATGTACACAACCATCAGGAATGCCCACTGGGGAGAAAGGTGGATGTGGAGCTGAAAGAAGTGGGCTGGAGGGGAGGTGGGGTAAAGAAGAGGGGTGACACCAGGGTAGAAGAGCAGGATGGAGGAATGCAAGTACATTAATCACTTGTGCAAGCAGAGGAACACGTAACTCTAGGGAAGCATTTTTAGGGGATTTTGTTGTTTTTTAAAAGGTGCAAAAACTATAAAATGCTAAGCTACCATATTCCCTCCACTTAGAAGCCCTAGAGGTGCTTGAACATGGAGAAGCTCCAGCCTTTCATGATGTTTCCTGCTTGAGGAAAGAATGTTTTGGTGTCCTGCTGCTGTGGGACTAACAAAAGGAGATGCTAATACAGGGATGCTGAGAGCACTGTTAAATACAGTATTGATATTGTTTTGCCCTTGCTTCTTTCAGCTCTGTTAGGCTGTGATATATTAAGTAAATATAGGTAAACAACAAAGTCAGTATTTACAGTCCAAAACACTAATATTTTTATGCAGTGTATATTACAAACATTTGTTTGAAATAAGCAAAAGTCTTATGCCTCCCCCAAAGTCCAACAGAAACTTTTTTTCACAGTCTTTTTTTCACAGGAGATTTGTTCCTACCTCACTGGTCAAAATCACAAGAGAAATATTTCTCCTAAAATTCTAAAGAAACAAGCAGATCCATTCTGAATAAATTGCTGGAGCTTGCATTGGGTTTTTTTTTTGTTTTGCCTTTTTTTTTAATGAAATTTTAACACTGAGTTAATTCATCTGATTATACACATAGAAC
The DNA here is from genome assembly GCA_003676055.1 of Chloebia gouldiae. Lineage (NCBI taxonomy): Eukaryota > Metazoa > Chordata > Aves > Passeriformes > Passeridae > Chloebia > Chloebia gouldiae. The sequence continues at coordinate 6,515,660 of QUSF01000005.1, read as the reverse complement.
ATTCAATCTGTAGAATGAGCTGCATTTGACCAGAAGTGAAGGACATTTCGGGGAAGGACGTTTATCCCAATGTTGCTTTTTCTTCTATTAGCCCCTTTAAGTCTTCCTTGTATCTTTATTTCTTCACTTGAATGGATTACTTCATACTATCTTAGCATGCATATTATCTGATGATTCAGACAGCAACATCTGTAGCTGAAAATAATCACAAATGCTACTTGCTTCCCTTTCTTCTTCCTTCCTTTTTGTATGCTTTGTTCACAGCACATGCTGAAAAAAGCAAGTCGCGGAAAGGCATTTTATTGTTAAGTCTTTTGCTTTATGGCTGCAGGGTTTTCTTGGAAGCAGCAGGCAAAAAAGGACTGGATTCTTGAACATACAAGAGGTCCCTTTTGAGTGCATCTGTTTAGGCAGTACTGTTCTATTTCTCAGTATCTTGATAAAAGTATAATTTTACTTATGTTGAACATTTTAGCACTTTGCATCACCAGTGCAATGATGTTAATGAACCCACAAGATGAGGTTTTGAGATATGAAAGCATGTATGTATTGTATAGGAAAGTACATTTTTTATGCAAACTGAAATAGAGAAAAGGAAGTAAAATTAGTCAGTAAATGAGAGGTTTAAGATTCATTCCTCTAAACTACACCTGATAAGGAAAACTCAGAATGGAATACAGAGGGAAACAACCAAACACAGATACTTTTAATCATGCTGATTGCAGCTGATGCAAAGAAATTATTCTGACAAATGAAAATAGGTAATTAATAGGTAATAGACATAGAAATAGAAAAAGGAGCTGAATCAAAATCTTACGCAGAGCTAATACAAAGCTTTGGTTCATCATACCCCTAGTCCCTCTCTTCTCTCAACTTCCCCTTTACCAAAGGCAGTAAAAGCAGCAAGCAGTATTAGGATCATTAAAGTGCAGCTACTGAAAGACACACAGTGCCTTTGAAAGAGATTAGGAAATTGTTTGGAAATACAAAATTAAAACTTGAGTTGAGTTTAATAACAAGACAACTCTGCCAAAACCAGAAACAGGAACAGTTTTAAATTATTATTTTTTTAGTAACCTTAACTTCCTTCCTAGAGACAGAAAGAGTCCTCAGAAACCAGGAAATTGTCCAGCTTGCAATAACCCTGCACCACTCATGGACAAACTACACATGGTGTGTCCCTGTGGGGCTTTGGCACCTGGAGAAGACCAGTCACACTTGCTACCTCAGCTCCAGAGACTTACAGGACTTCTGAAGCCTTGTACCAACCTGTAGCAATACATGAATCATTCAGTCTTTCAATATTTTTTTTTTTACTTTTTAAAGAAAAAGAATGGCCAACACATAAAAGAACACAAATGAGAATTTTGAACACTGGAAACCTAAAAGTCCCAAAGGCTCCCTTATTTTTAGCACCACATTTTTAGGGAAGAGGGAGGACTGACTCACTGCTTCTGAACGCTCGGGATTTGTAACCCATCATTAGGAATTCACTTACATGCTTTACCAGAGAGCTGTGCTTCTTGTGGAAGAGTTTTTTTGGGGGTTTTTTTGGTTTTTTTTTTTTTTTTTGTGGGGGGTTTTTGGGGTTTTTTTTGGGGTTTTTTTTTTTTTTTCTGAGGGTAATGAAGCACTGCAACATGTTGCCCAGGGGAAGCTGTGGGTGAGCAGTCCCTGGAAGTGTTCAAGGCCAGGTTGGACAAGGGCTCTGAGCAATCCAATCTAGTGCAAGTGTCCCTGCCATGGGAGGGTTATTTGAATTAGACTGAGGTCCCTTCTGATCCATTCTGTAATTCTGTAAGAAGGATGGTTGTCTTTATTTCTCTGAAGCACACTCTGAACGAACATCAAGGACTGAATCCCAGACTGTGGAAAGCAGGAAAGGCCAAAACAGTGTTACCTAGCAACTAACAAGTGCATGTATACCTGCTATCTTGCATGTTTGGGCTACAGGAAAATAGGCAAGGGCAGCTAAACCAGAAGAAACCAGTGAAATGGATGAAACAGTTCTCTAAAAATAAATCCCATACTTTATGGCATATTTTAAGGAGGAAAGCAAGTCTATCAACATTTTCTTCTTTTTTATTTCTTAAACTACTTAAGTTGGAAGAGCAACATATAGCTGAGACCTGTCCACAAAAGTTTTGATGAGCTGATGACTTATTTGCAAAGACAGTGGTAAGTAAGCCTTAGGCTGTGTAAAGCAGAAACCATTCTGTTACTTCCATCTGGTCCCTCAAGCATCGCTCTGCTCCAGCAACCTGCCCTGCTCCATACTCTAGCCCTGGTGTTTCCATGGCCACAGGTCACCTTCCTGGGCAACCTTCTCTCCTCTCACTGCCTGTGGTCCTCCCCTTCTCTACCAAGTTCTGCAATAGCATTTACACAAACCATTTGCACAGCATTTACCTAAGCCAGCAGTGCTTCAGTTTCATTCATTACAAATCAACAACAAAAATTGCTATGATCAGACTTAAGAGCATCTCACCTCATAGGACTTAAAGCCACATTTCTCAATGGGGTGTAAATGGAAGCACACAGATTAAAAAAAACTGGCTTTTCTCTCTACCCTCATAACCAACTCCAAAGAAGTTAAATGCAGACCACAATAAAACTGAGATTAACACTCGTAAAGAAATCTAGGGGAGATGGTGATCAGTGAGAGACAAAGTGCTACAGTGAACATCTTGGTGAAAAGAAAAGGCTTTCTTCCCCAGCTGTGCCTGCAGTTTGCATTTTAGTAGCAGAAGCAGCACAATAAAGCGTGTTTAAGAGCAAAATGGAATTACTCCCTCACATAAATCAGTCCCCAACTTCTGAAATAACTGAAATCTGTAGTAAATTAAGACATTAATTCACAATGACTTCAATTCATTTGAAATTATTTCCTGAAACTGCTTCTTTGAACTCCTTTACTCACACAAATTTCAAGCAGCAACCAGCACTCTCTAAAGATATTCCAGGGGGACCATGTATATTTTAGGCATCTTGGACAGAGAATAACTAAGTTACTTGTTTTGGATGATTGTCCAGGGCCCACTAGCTCAAAATGCGTATCAAACACATTTTCCTCTGAAGCACCTCTACTGCTGCCAGCAAATCCCAAATATCCTGCCAGGCAGAACATCTACCTTCATTTTATTTTTGGCTTCATATAATTCAATAACTGCCTTTACATTCTGCAATATTTCATGAGGTAAACTCTGATAACTACTCTCAAATAAAACCATTAGCTTGCCTTTCTCTTTTTTAAGCTTCTTTACAATTTATCATTTTCAAAGAAATCAGTAATCTTCCATTAAAATTACAATTGCAGAAACAATACCATTTATTATTTTCTTTTTTTAAGTTCTTTTCACAAAAAATTAAAAGAGCCACTTGCCCAACACAAAGATGCAGTTTTGACTCCATCAGGAGCCTTGGTATTCTTGACATTTCGTCTCTACTAGGTCCTGGACTTGTGGGGTTTTAAGAAAATACTGCATTTTCATATCTCTTTGAAGACTGCTTCTAGCCCATGAGTTTGCAAAATAAAACAAAAAAAAATCACAAAGGCAGCTCATGCTAGATTTTTTTTAGCTTTTTAAACATCAAAATTTTTTAGCCAAAATCACTTTTTTGCATAATTTGCTTACCCTCTAGTTGCCAAACCCTAAAAAAGTCCCTCTGAACATTTAGACGGCTTACATAATACAGGTTTGTTCTTCAAAAACTGCCACTAAGATCACAAATAATTGCAGAGATGTTAATTTTTGCATATGTTACTTGATGAATTAGAATGAATAAAGACAATCAAAGCTGAAGCACCCTGGCCTATTTAATACATGTACAGAAATGGCTGCATTTGAAGAACACTGCCCAACTTTCACAACTCGAAACCCCTACAAGAGAAGCTATGAGTCTCCACACCTCTGAATGATCAAGTCCTCCAGGCACACTCCTGCCCAGCATCTCTGAACTGAATATAAAACATTTTCAAGTGAAGTGTGCTGTTCAGAGCCTTTTTCAGACACTTTGAAAACATGAACCCTAGAGAAAGGGTGCAGAGGGAAGTACCTAGAGAAAAAGCTTCCACGGTGTCACCATGCTGCCTTCTCTGGCTAAAAACAAAGCACTAATGTAAGCCTTGAGCTCAAATACCATGAAATTTAAATGACTGTTCCCCACCCACTGTTTTCAAAGCCTTTCATTGAAAGCAGTCAAAATTCACAGCACAGCCCCATGAAAGAGGCAGGATAAAAGAACCTAAAAAAAGTCAGAAGACAGGCCACAAACCCACCTGCCTTGTACCTAAGAACACAACCATTTTTACTTACTAGGTAGCAAAGCTTTTATTTCTGTCATTGCAATGGCAAAATGACAGCAGAAAATTTTAGTGGGAAGGGGAGTTTGTAAGCAAAGTCCTGCACTAACATAATCAAAAAGAGAATAAAACAAGAAGCAGTTATTTCAGAAGAAACAAAATCACACCTGCTTCAACTAAATTAATTCCCACAAAAGTAACAATGAACATATTTGCTTTTCCTGCAGTGCACCTACAGAACAATTACCAGTAAAGAAGGAAAAGATCCAAGTGACCTCACCAAGACCTCACCTTCTTAAACACACCAACAGCAATTCTGGTTTTAACAGTAAAAATAAACATTCATTTCATCAAGCACACTCAGTTTTACTCAGAAACTCTTCCCAAGCTGAACAGCAAAGGGCCAACTTCTGTCAAGTAAGTAGCAACCCTTCCTTCTTCAAGTGTTTCACTTCCACAAGCCAGGGAATCTAGTTTTCCTCCAGCTCTGAGAATCTGGCTCCTGCCTCCAGAGAGGCAGGACGCATCGACAGGAAGCACTATGGGGCTGCAAGCTCATAGCAATAGGAAGTCACATTCTTGTCAAATCTCACTGCACCCAACCATTTCCTTTTTCTACATCAGGCACAGCCAAAAAGCTCTATCTTGACAGAAACGATTTTAAGTTACAGCAGTTCAGCAAAATGCATGAAAAAGCTCTACGGTCACTGATAAGCTTGACCTGCTTAATAATTAAGAGTTATAATCTTCCTACAGTAATTAAGACGATAATCTTCCTATGGGAGCTGCCTTTTGCTGTTTCTAGATTAATCCAAGCCTTTTAGTTTCTTTTTTATAATGAAAGATCTGTAGGACAGCATGTATTTGCCTGCTGGATCTCAACAGCCCATAGGAAACCTTTACACTGAACCCATTAAGTGCCAAAAATCCCACTATCCTTCCCTGTGCCTTGCCCCTCCCCAGGAAAAGGAAAAAAAGAACACTAACTAAAAAGGAAACTAAGCAAATACAAGAAAACTCAGACCTAGGACTTTAAAAAGTAGTAACTTCTGCTTTTAATTTATTCCTGCTGATCTGAACAGTTCACCTGATACCGGTTTCCCTGAAAAGAAGAAAAGTCACTAAGATCATGTCTCAAAGCTACAAAAAATACCCAGTAGTGGAAAATAGCAATCTGGACTTTGAATTTTTTCCTGATTTGTGAATTTCAGCCCAGATTTTAAAAAACAAAGTATAATCTTTGATCATCAACTTTTTAAGAATAGTAATTACCCATGAGCATTCAATACCATGCCTTGTTTAAGCCAGTGTATAAGGACAGACAACCAAAATGAGCTCAGTATGGAAAACTGTACAAGTTATCTCCACAGCACTTTAACAGTCAGTCTCATATGCTACAAATGAAAAAAAAAAAAAAAAAAAAAAAAGCAAACACTCCAATATACAGTTTCACTGCATTGGCAGTAATTTGTTTTAGAAACTGATAACATGCTGGGGAAGTCCCACAAAACCTTAAAACCACGCACCACTTGCAAAATCCTTTTACCAAACATTTGCTTGAGTAATAGAGCAAGACCAGCTTTATCAGGGCTATGTTTCAGTTTTATAAGGACAAAAGTTATTGCCACTATTGATTGTCAAATTTATTAAAAACTTAATTATCTCCTCTAGCAGATGACACTTCATACAAGACTTTCTGAAGCATCTCCAAATGGTTCAAATTTAAACTATGTAAGTTTCCTAAAAAATACATAGTTTTTCATGTAATTGAAAAGCATTTTCACAAGCTGTACTATATGAATGTGAAAATATGATGCAAATAAAGAGATATGGAGAAGAAGCAAGGCTACACTTTTCTTAAGGGTACTGTAAGCGTGGTGCTGCAGGGGGAAGCTGTGGTCTCACAGACATCCTATGCACAGGAGGGAAACTAAGCTGCTCTCCCACACCCCAAGGGCCACTACAATCTTCAGGATGAAAAGTTAAAGTCACTAGCCAAATACCAACAGTGAAAAAGTAGCCTCAACCCCAAACCACCACCACTATCTCGCAGGAGCATCACTCTCTTGTTCTTGTTTTCCACCCCTCCCAGCTGGGATGTATTATATCTTCTTTAGGCCCCCTCCAAATGCTTCATCATCCATTGACGAAGCTTCCTGTTCTGGTGCACTAATTCATTGACTCTATGCCATATGTGATGTGTGGCATTTTTTTTAGACAGGATACAAAATACAGAACCTTATGAAGAACCTCTTAAAAATAGCAATTTAAAAAAATTGCAGTCTATTTTTATTAACTGGCATTTATTAACTGACACCGCTGTGCATTTTCATCATCTCTACGCTTCAACAGCAGAGTCATATAAACCTACTCTCAAATAAAGAGCTTTTCTCTTCTAGTTTCCCATACAAAACTCTGATTATGCCCTCCTGCAGTCAGAAAAAAAAAGGGGAATCCTCCACAGCATCAGATCATTTCTACTTTTTCACCTAAAGCCAGTAAACCCCCAAGGTGACAGGACATCACTGCAGACAGCCTGCAAAATTTCCCTGGCTGCCCCTTTTCAAAAGTGCAGCTTGCTGATCTCTCCTGTCTTGTGTCACTTGTCACTCTAGGTTGTGGTTTGCAAAATGGAAAGACACCATGACTTAGTGCTATTAATAAAAACAAGCATGCTCATGGTGTGTTCGTCACCTACTCCTAAGTACTATTGTGTATTTATGGTTCACTGGATTATATTGTTAAAGGAAACACTCCGATATGAAAAAATTTATACCAGAAAATTCAAACTGGCAAAGAAGCAACAACAAAAACATTGGCATTACCAGGATTAGCAACACTTATCGCAGAAACCACTGGGTCCTTACAAAACATCTGGGATCTGTTGAAGCCAATGCACAGCACATGCTCTCAGCCAGTTTCTTCAGATGTACAAAATGCTGCAGCATTCTGCTATTATACAATACAGAACCATATGAAACACAGCCTGCTTCACAGGTTTATTAACAAAACGTCTACCACCAAAGAAACCTCAGGTATGTTAGGGCTCTGAATTCCAGCAAGAGGCACCTAAGTCCACAAGTTAACATTTGCTTCCTGCAGCAGGATAGCTGTGAGGAACGGAAAAGGAGGAAAAATAGCAGAAAAAACCAGCAGGAAGACAGCTTTTGATTATTTATATCCACTAAAAAAGTACTTGCAATCAAGTACAATATTAAAACTCTACCTCCCCTAGACTCTTGCATTTCCTCCTTTATTTCAAAGCTAGGAAGCTAATCAGAGTTCACCAACTGGAAATGTTCACCTGTGAAACCAAAGGCAAAGCATCATTAAAGCTATTTTTAGTTTCTTGACAAGCCTCTAACCAGACATCTGCTTCTACTGCAATAAAGGATGCACATTCTTCTGCATGCAGAAGAAACATGGAGTTTCTCAAGCTGCCCACGAGAGGAAAAACTCCTCCAGACATGATAAAGATCCCTCTGCAGCCCAAAGATGTATTTAACTGGTCTTGGCCATACGTCTCTTGATGCTTCTTGCTCTTCAAGATAAGCAAATTAGTGCCATGGTCCTGCATGGGAACCCACACAAAGGTCCCAGTGAAGCAAAAGGGGTTTCTCATAGGTAGAGGGGCAGCTGAGATAGACGGAGGAGCAGGACTCACACACAGCACGTTGCCCCTTCTGATGGGAGCATTTGGATACATGGATGGACATACAAGAGCAAGACAAAGATCAGTAAAGTGTGTCCAGCCTCTGAAGAGGCTTCTTCTGTCACTCCATGGCAATAATTTACACTAAAAAAGGAGCTACATAGCTTTATAAGGCAGATCTTCAATCGTGTCAAAATGGAAGCTGTGGCTTTTGGCACAAATATGGCAAAAACACAGAAGAAATAAAGAAACTTCAGGTGCTGCCCCAAACCATGGCCAGATGTAGATAATATGGATTTGCAGTTACCACAAAGTCACATTTTCAACATCTGCTCTTACCTTTCCACACCTTGCAAGCTTTAAGTGGGTAAAGGGGAAAGGAAGAAGATCTGAGCGTTCAAACCAAGTGTCATTGTCCCCAGACCAGTACACGCAGCCAGAATGACTTAACCTCCAAGTCAGGCAGCATGGGAAAGTCACCAATGACATGGGACAACCTGAAGTTTTCCAAGTCCCAAACAAGCTTCCTCAGCTTGGGAACAAAGGCAAAAGTTCTCAACTTAAAATCTGGAAGCGTGCACTCTATATGGCTGTGCACTGCCCTGCCCTCCCTGCACAGCAAACATTTCAGTAATTGTTTCAGGAACAACAAAACACAGCCCATCGCTTCAATGACCAGAAAGCATGAATAATTGTTTTTATTTACAAGGAGAGAAAAAAAATCCAAGCAAGATTGAAAGCATGGGGACCAGGGCTGGGGTGTGTGTTTGTTTTAAAGCGACAACCTGCATCTGCATTATCCCAGCAACACTGAGAATGCTCACAAAGGCCAGAAATGTCCCCTTTTCAAAAGGGCAGTTTAAACGCTGCAGAAACTGGGTCAGCGACAGGCCACAGAAATACCTAAGCAGGCAGCAGGCACCTCATGAGCTGCAGGCAGCAGGCTTGCAGCAAAAGCTTGGAATAAAAGACAGAACACACCAAGACAGAAATTAGACAATAGCTATTGAAGAAAGGCAGTTAATAGCAACAAAGCACATAAAGCACGGGTCAATGAGTCGGTCAAGTACAGGCCCTTCAGCTCTCTACCCTTCTTCAGTTGCCAGGAATGAAGATTTAGACACAAACCAGAGATGTACACGGACCACAGCACCAGCAGGCAGGCACAAAAACTGAACAGGCATGTTAAATCCACAACACAGTAAGGAACTGCAACACTTATTCTACAATATTACAGGGCTGCTCAATTGCCAAGAGCAGCACAGTGCTTCTTGTTCTTCCAGTTTTATTTAAAAAAAAACCCCACACAAAAAAAAAACAAACCAAAACAAAAAACCCCAGGAATTACTCTTTTTTTTCCTTATACATGGTTAGTGTATTTATCATTTCTGTGTTCAGGTCTTTACTGTTGTACATTTATTGACGTGGAGACACCTTAACTTTAAAATGCTAACCCACAACTGCAATCGATAGGACAATGTAATTTACATAGGCAAAATCTAAGAGGTGACCCAGAGTGTCACTGGTGAGATCTTACTCACTGACTGCATAATAGCTGATACCAAGTGAGCGTGCAGCAGGATTGTGGCACACACCTGCCAGCCACAGTCAAGATAATGGATTCTGTTTTGCACAGACCTTAAAATCATTTGACGTGAACGGAGGTGGTGGTTATCCAAGGTGCAAGCAGTCATGAATCAGTCACTCCCTCCTTTCTCTCATTTCACTTCCCTTTTGTTATTGTGCATCTTTCCCTTCATTGTTAAGATTGAAATCTGCAGTTGTCCCTTATCAGATATGCCAACCACTTGAAATGAGCATGCTCTCATTTATTCCCTACCTACCAGTACCTTTGTTCACTTGGTGTTTTTATCAGGGCAGGGCTTTTTGCCTTTCTTTGTTCTGTTCACAATCTCTAGCATCTTTTCACTTGTTACCACACTTTGCCCCTGCTTTGCCTTTCCGGCAATTACACCCTGTCCTTCCCCTGGTGCCAAATGCTAGCCCAGACATGTTCAGCACCACATCCAAGCAGTTTCCAGTGCCATGTGAAACTTGCCGGCTGCCCAGCCTCTCTCCCCACAACCAGGCAACCATGCATGGAGGGTGGCATCCTGTTTCAGCTGAGTTTTTTCTTACTCAACACACTGCTCTGAGCTCTGGTAAGAGGCATCAGTCCAAAGAGGAGAGCCCTGTGCACCAAGGCAGATGTGACCTGTAAGCAGCACTCCCAAAGAAAGGTCTGGTGGTTGCAGAGTGCCTTTTGTTTCTGCAGCAGAAAGTCCAGTGAGACCCAAGGTGCAGCCACAGCCTCTGCCCCCAAAGAACATAAACTGATGAGCCCAGAGGGGATGAAAAGGGGAACAAACTGCACTCAGTGCAACCTCACAGTGTAGTTTGCTGCAAGACAAACACTGACAGGCACCTAGCCAGACAGTGGGAACTTAATGAGGGGAAACAAAACCACCCCTCTACTCCTGCCACATCCCACAACAAAACCCCACTGCCCCTCCACTCAGAGATTTAATATCAGGACACCAGTGTAACCATCGCACTGGGCAGCACTCAGGTACAGTGATAGCATCACTACTCCAAAATGCTCAGCATTCCAAGCTACTGCCTGGCACAGGAACTGACCTGCTATGGCATCACTCCAGCCAGGATCTGTTTCTCGATGCCCAGACTGAACCAAAACTGTGAGTGTCCAGCCCCGTGCATAATGACACTCACTTATCAATAATTTTGAAGGTAAAAAGACAAACCTTTTATATTTCAATTTTGAATCCTTTAAAAAGTCCTTATTAGATTGTCCCTACTTTTCAAGCAGAGAGCAAACAACTTCACACAATAATTTCTGCATTATTAGTTACTGCAAAGGCAACCAAGCCTTTCAGGGTGACGCTTAGTACCTACAACTGTGACATTTCATGTGATGTACATCTTCATACGCTAAGCAGTAGTCAAGTAATTACTTTAAACTTTAAAATTACAGTTTTTATTTTCTACCAAATATAACCAACTGTATTATTAATGAATCATGTGATTTATCCTCCAAGAAAATTAAACAACTGTATTGTCAAATAATTCAGTAGAATTCAACTAGTTTAGCTTTTTATCATACAAATCTCTCAGGATTCAGCTGTGTTGTGCAATGGCAACAACTAACACTGAAGTATAAGTGAAGATGATGGGTTTTAAATGAGGGAAATGTCCCCACAGACCACACCTGTTTATAAAACAGTCGGCCTGGAGCAGAGGAGTAATTGACAGCTTTTACATATTGCCACCCAGAAAAGCCTTGAGAACACGGTGCACTTTGGCACACTGACACAAGTGATGAGGAAGTCTGAGAGCCTAAAAAATCCGGTGCACGTGCAATTTCAATTGCTTGTGTAAACTGCACCTCTCGTCCAAGTGCACTCCAGCCATGGAGTTAAAAGGCAGCACAACATGCAGGAACCTCAAGACCTTGGAAGCCATTCAAAGGATCCTCCTCACAAATAATAAAAAACCAAGCATGCATCTGTTTTTTCTCTCTCCAGTGCTAAGCACATCACACTGTGCTGGCTCAGAGTCAAAGAAGTCTCTAAAGTCCCAATTTGTTCCAAGTGTATTCCCAATTGGCAGCACAACACATTGCTCCAACAAATGCCAGGGGATGGCATTAAAGTGCATACACATGTATGAACCGAATTTTGTCTCACGCATGGCTGCTGAACCTGTTCATGTCCTCACTAGTAAGAAACAAATACCTGCAGGTGAAGGACTGCAAAGAGTTGCCTCATGTCACCAGCCTCACATGCTGCCCACAGAGGAATTCTTTGGAAACACTCACCAGAACAAGAATACCAGCAGGAAGCAGGACACCAGATGATCTTTTCTTCCCAATTTGCTTTTGATAATAACCAGAAATCACAGAAATAATTGAAGCAGCTTCACAAGAAAAGTCAGACCTCGACAACAAACTTTAAGAAGTGTTAAGTATTAACATTTGCATTTACTGCTTGATAGCCACTGTCGGCTCTGAAAGAAGTGTGCAGGAGTTAAAGGGAGCACTCACAGTCACTCAAAGCCAGTCTCTAAAATTCCTAGAAACCTGAGTCTCTATAACAATTCCCTTTTGCATCCTCTCCTGGGACTCGCAAAAGGTTTTCAATCAAGCCCTCCTTAATTCAGGAGGGGAAACTGTAAGAACATGGCAAAATTCAGGGGTCTCAGAGTACAACAAAGAACAGTAAAAAAAGAGAGATTATTAACTTTATACTAGATCAGATATCAGCATTCACATGTTTTTAAAAAGCTGGGAAATTCTGCTCAGGAGATAAATGTAAATGTTCTACCAACAAGGCAGATAGTCATCATGTATCTCTATCTACTTTGTAAAGCTGAGACTGCCTATTTAATTCAAAGTTAACTTCTTGTTTTGAGAGATGCATATGTATGTAACAATAGAATTATGCTTCACCGTCTCAAAGAAAATAAACAGGATGCAGAGAAAAACATTAAAATAATGAATAGCAATTTTAAAAACTCAAAGGCAATATATAATGATTTATACATGCAAAAGAGTTAGCAAAAATCTATGCCAAAACAATTTAGGCTTAGGGTCACTGTTTTTTCATATACAGACACATAAATATATTTTTAAAATTCAGGCTTCTGAAAATCTTCTAAGCATTTTTATATGTGTCAAATCATCATGCAAGTGTCTCCAAAGGCCAGAACAGTTTCAAATCTTAGTATTGCAAAGGAAGCAAGTTCTTTCATAATGCAAGTGCAACTATGTTACTGCTTTTGGCACCATCACATTGGCCAAAAAAACAGTTATAGGCTTAGTAAATATTGAGTTGTTTTCTGCATTTCTCATATTTCCCCATGGAATGCTGTTGCAAACAAACATATTAAACAGAACTTCTTTCTCAAAAAACCAAACTCTGAAACACAACAAAACCAGGAATCGGAGTCAACACAGCCCATACTTTTGACAGCACTGAATGGGATACACCATGTTAACTTTCTCATTTTTATTTCCAAATCTTTACAGCTTCTTCATGTGTCTTCACAAAGTTTTAAAGCTGAAGTTGGTTTTTATCAGGCAGTAACTAAAAGCATTATTTTGCACTTCAAATTGCTTGATTTTGTCATCTACAGAGTTATGGTATGCAGGTGGGTCAGATGGTAAACAAGTAGTTAGAGCTCTGCAAGAATATCTTGAAGCACACATGGAAGATAAGAACTTCAGTAAAAATAAGAACAGAGGTCTACTTCACACCTTCCTCTAAGAAATTATTTTTCCTTCTTTTCCTCATGATTTTGAGCAAAAAAATCTTAACTGTGTGTGAAAAATTCCCATGTTTAGATAAAGTCCAATTGTTCTACAGAAAGGTCTGTTTTGTACACACGCAGAATATCCTGAGTTATCCTTGCCTAATTATATTTACATTGCTATTTCTAAAAGTTACTATGACAGCACACCAAAAAAAAAAAAAAAAAAAAAACCTCAGCTTTATTTGTACACCACTTTGGGGCCAGGAGGCAGAGAAGAAGGTAAGGCAACAATTAACACCACCAGCTTTGCCCTCTATCCTCCTTATCTCAGTTGGCAGCCTGGACATAACATAGATTGGTGGACGCCTGAGACAACAAGCAGGCCTCTAAATTATTCATAATGATCACATGTTTCTCACAGATGACTAGCTTATTTGATGAAAGCAAGCTCTTCTACAAATACAATCCAAATATTTGCAGTGCATACTCAGAACTCTGCTAAAGAGTTAATACATCATCACATTCAAGTATAATATTTGATATATACTGAAGTGGATGGGGCCTTTCTGTCCTCATGAAGGGAGCTGGTCATTTTGCAATAACCACCAAAAAGCAAAAGTCTCTTCCCAAAGCACATACTGAAGAAAGTGGATATCTAATACAACGTTACTAAGATGTTTCTTAAAACTCAGGTTTGAAGTTATAACTATTTATAACTAGCTATAACCATATTATGGCAAACACCTAAACTACTGAAAAGACTCCTTCACCTACTTGCCCATAAATCATGCAATCAGAGCCACTGCCAGCTTTCCTAGAGGATTTTTCTTCATCAAATAAAAATATGTGAGTCATTAAAAGCTAGGTTTGTGTCACCTTTGAGTGTCTACAAAGATGAGAGCCAGGTAACAGCTGTGCCTACAGCTCCTTATTACACTACATTGATAGATTTCAGGACTCTTCCTGCTCTTCTTATAATAATCAAATGAGAGTACTGGGGTTGGACATTCAGAAGCAGACTCCACGAAAGTTCCTACAAGTGAATAAACTGTTGTTTAGGCTTTCTTCTGTTTTGTCCACTGCAAAAGTGGAAAAACTGTGAAGCCAAATTCTTACACTGTGTCAATTTTCAGACTGTTGACACTTATCTACGATTCTAGATGTTTATTGTTTAACTACAAAATGGTAAAATTACTGCAAATTAAGTCCTCTTGTAGGCAACTAAGAAACAGCTATGCAGATGGAAATAATTTATTAATAATAAATGCACAGATCAAAAGCTAAATCCTTTGTGGCGCACTGCCCACAAATCAGAAGGATTAGCCTGAGATTAACAGACATCAGAAATCCATTACCACTGTATTAAAATGTAAAAGTAGTGTAAGAAGAAAGTTCCTATTCTAAACTACTTATATTACAGAAGCAGCAAGTACAGGCTACAGGGCCACAAAGTTCACAAATAAACATGAACAAACACACTATAGCAGCTGTTTACTTTTGCTTTTCTTTCTCTCTTCTCTAAACACACAAAATGTGTCCCAACATTCCGTTTTTCAAAACAAGGCAGGTTAAGTTTAACAAGACAAATGCCATGTTCCCAAGCAGACTTGCAGAGCCCTCGCAGCATGCGACTGGCCTGGCATTAAAAGCTCACCTTCCCCATGTGTTTGCTGAATGACTGCACCAACAGGCTGTGCCACGAGATCTGTCTCTGCTCTCACACAGCTCTGCAGTCAGTACTGAACCAAACACAATGGGAAATAAGACACCATATGCCCTTGTCCCACCTGCTCAGACCAGGCTTGTCCTAACTCTAAAGGGCATGCATTCTGGGTGGGCTCTGTCCCAAAGCACAGGCTATGGGGAGCTTACCAAGTGCCAAAAAAACAAAAAACATGCACTACAAATGACGTATACATGTGTACACCAGCTAGCAACTGTTCACACAGAGCTGCCACTGTGTGATTTGCCACAGCATCCACCCAAAACCCAGGAGCTGTCCCTCAGGCTATCCATCACCCCAGTGCAAATGCTTTACCCCTCTCCTACCCCACAGCCACTGACTGGAAGGTGTTACTCCTAACACACAAGAGGCTGTCCGTCTCAGCCCCACACTTTTGAGGACTGGCCAGCTCATCTATCTCACCAGCAGTGAGCAGAACTGCAGATCTGGCTGGGCTCCTCCCCAGCTCCTCCTGCACTGCAGGTAAGGGAGCAGGGTCAGCCCTGGCACAGGCACCACCACACAAGCGCCCACTCCCACAGCAGCCCAAAAGGCAGGGGCAGCAAGAGGCTGAAGAAGAGTAAAGAGCAAAAAGATGCCACAAGGTGCAGACCAGTGCCACACCAGCACAGGTGGGGCTCCCTGTGCCCCACCCCAGCGTGAGACAAGCAGAACAGAGATGACATCCTTGCAGGTGACACAGGGCACCTGTCCCACAAAACAGGCTGTAGACACTGAGGGAGAACTTCCGTGCACATTTTCAGCTGATGCTGCCAGAGCACAACAGGGAAACCAACCAGAGAATGATCACAAGTAAATGTTAACCTGGGAATAAAACAAGTTCTTCTAATCCAGAGAACTTGTAGGGTTGCACAAGGCAGGGGACAGCACCAGGCAACACAGTGCAAGACATCCTCTTCCTCTGGCAGTACAGAAACTACAACCATTTCAGGCATGACCCAGACAGAAGCTAAAAAAAAGTAGAGATGCCATAAAACAGTATGCAAGAGATCTGCAGAAGATACAGAGAACAGAAAGTGGAGACATTATTAAGAGAGGAAAACAAGGAAATAACTATATAGAACATCAAAATGTAAAGCATAGTTTATTTGTCCTTTTAAAACAGATCATTACACGTGAGAAAGTTTCCTCCAGTAGCACACATCCACAAACATAATTTCTCCATACACACTAATCCCTGTGCAAACAATGATCTCACAGTCCCAGCCTGCTATTTTTACCATTATAGAAACTGGTGTTCCTATAGAAGCCTGGGTGGCTTTTCAAGGCAGCATGAGCCATATGAATGCAGAAGTGCCAACTGGCAACTACCATAACAAGATTGCCTTCATTTCTCAAAGTCAAGTTGTCACCCACAGATGAGAAAGTCCATTTTAGGTAGCATACAAGCTGACACAGATCAAAGAGTCTCTGGTCCAGGCATGAACATCCTCCAGTCCAAGAGAGTGCACAAAAGTGAGAGAAATATACACATTCCAGCAGAGTTTGTTTAATGTAAACAGACAAGATCTTGATGATGAGTGGGACTGCAACAGCAAGTCTACGAGTAATTACATACAGCCACACATCACCTTTAAAGTATTTCCATCGAGGTCAAGTATTTCCATCGACCTACACTGGGGACAGAAGTTAGATGTCTCTTTGCAAACAAGTGCAAGACTGTCATTTGCCATTATCTCATGATCACAGAAAGCCACAGGGTCACCTCCTCAGTTTGGTATGAAACACTGTACAGCTGGCCTAGGCAACTTCTCTCATTTATGAAATGTCTGAAAACAATTTACAAATAAAGAAGCAACCAATACCTGAAACACTTGTTAGCACACAACACCGCATGCAATGTCCCAGGGAAAAAATACAAAACACATTTTTCCCCCTGTATCATCAGGCAAGCAACATAATTTTGTAGAAGGACCAGTATTTTGGAAGAAGCAATGCACACAGGGGAAGAGCTGCTCCTAACAGCATCTAACACAAAGTTCTGCAAGGCAAAGGTCATCAGTGAATCAACTGCCACATAAAACAGAGATAAACAATTAAAGCAGCAGGAGTTCAGCCTGCCACCCTAGCTGTGCCTGGCAGAGGCATAAGGAAGGAGAGGAAGAGTAACACTGATTATTTTGGAAGGAACTATCTGTTTCTTCATCTGCTAGAGAACCTCCAATTTCATTGACCTCCTGCAATTCTTTTCAGTAAGCTTTTCAGTTAGCTTTTAGTCCAGTTTCACAATATCCTGTGTTCCCTACAGGTGTTTCCTTAGGGATTTTCACCCAAGTGTTATAGGTGGGTGTGTCCATCTCTATTCTCCTCCTTTACTTCTAAGGATTATGTAAAGTAAATTTAATTTCTTTAGGCATCTAATTAAACTTAAAATTAGTAGTCCCTTGATGATCCAGAAAAAGTGGAAATAGGGCACAACAGCCATAACTTATCAATTAAAAACAAAAGTTAGCCAATATTGAAGAAGGTTTTAGTGCTAAACACTAAAAACATTCTGTGCATACTGCAGAAATCACTACCTTATGCAAGTACAGTAATGGAACTAAAAAGCTTTTTCCCAAGAAAGTCAGCTTTTTATTTCTCTTTTAATACACACATATGGATTTTTGCTAGTTTTGTAAAAGAAAAATTTTAAAAACACTAAAGTAGTTTCACTATTACAAGTTAAGACCAAACATATATTCTGGGAAAAGTTTCCATGTAGTTAAATTTACTTTTGGGGTAAGTTTAATGACAATCTAAATGATTAGCAGTACTCCATACAAGCTTACGCTGAAAATATTAAGATGGTTCCTTTCAGGCAGCTTAAGCACTCACTGATACACTCAGAACTACTTTTCAGCTTTTCATTTTGAAACACTTTCTCAATGGATATGCATTTTAATATAAATGCAACAAACTTTTTTTTTTAATATTTGGACATTTCTGCTGGCACAAAATCAATTTTATTCATTTTAGTAAAAAAAAAGCAGAAGGAAAAAGAAAATCTGGTTGATCCTAACCTGTTTTTTAATCTTTCTTTTCCTGCCATAGCCACCACCCAAGCTAGTTATCTGATACACAGACATACCACTAATCCCATGCCACTACTTTCTAATTGGGACTGTCAAAAATTACAGCACTAAGACCACAGGCTTTTTGGAAGGATGAGTCACCTCTGAAGCACCTTAATACTCCATCCACAGTGCCAGAGCTCATTTGTGCCTCTTGACTAGAGACAAAGCTGTGGCCAGGGAGGAATTGCAATGTACAGTCTCACAATTCACAGGAGGCTCATTCTCCCACTGCCACTCTGGATTCTTCCTGAAGCAAACGTTGTAATTCCATCTCTTAAGTATTCCCTAAACCCTCTAGCAATTCTGCAGTCTGTGCACCTCGACTGCCTTGCTCTCTCTCAGGCAGCTACTAAGCTACTCCCTTGCTACCCCTACCTTCAATTTCTCCTCTACATCTGGAGCACTGTTTCAGACACAGCAAAAAACAACAGGATTAGGCATAATTCCACCAAGCAATCAGGAGAGGTCAAAGTGCTGGGCATCAGCTGTCACTCCCAGGCTGCACTGACACCCTAGCAGGAGCCCACTGGGAGCTGATACCACCTCCTGCCCCAAGCAGCTCCAGCCCACAGGGTCAAATGCTCTCCAGAGATCAAAGGCAAAGGTTCAACAGAAATGCCTGACTGAGTAAAATGAATCACTCTCAGATTTCTCCTGGCAGTTGATACCTATGTACTCTAAGCAAAATATGCCCTGCCATAGGAAAAAGCTGGAAAATGTCTTCTTCCTGGTTAATTTCATTCTATACTTCCAGTATTTTATGGATTTCCCTTCTCGTGGACAATCATTGTGCATCACATATTAAGAAAGCATGCTTCACATCTTGGGTACAGCAGTTTATTCTGGTGCAAATGTTCCTCAATGTGCCAGCTGCAAAACTGCATCCTCAAAGACATTTCTCCAAAAGTCCTCAAAACCCAAGTACTAACAAGGTCATAGACATGAAATTACATTTTTTTTAGTCCAAGTCTACTTCCTTGAAGTAGAAAGCTGAACATTTTGATAGCATCATTTGTACACATCATCTGACAGTACTGTCTCTTTATTTGTGCCAGACTTCTGCATTTCAGAGAATCACAGAATATCTTGATGATCATCAAGTCCAACACATGGCCTTGCACAGAACCTTCCCCAAGAGTCACCCTGTGCCTGAGGGCATTGTCCAAACTTCTTGAACTCTGTCAGGCTTGGAGCTCTGACCACTTCCCTGGGGAGCCTGTTTCAGTGCCCAATAAGAAAAGGTGAAAAACCTTTTTTCTAATATCCAACCTAAACTTCCCATCACAACTTCAGGCCATTCCCTTGGGTCGTGACTCATTATGTTGCTTTAGAAAGCACCTAAACCTTCAAATTTTGTTACTGCCAGTTGTGGCAACCAAAATCACTAGGATGAAGGGGTGGGAGTACAAAAAAAAAACCAACAAAAAAAAACCACCCAAAACAAAAAAAACCCCAAACCCTCCAAACACAATAACAAAACCTTTTCTTGTCAACACCTGTCATTGACTGTCATGAAAGTCATCTTTTTACTCCTGGCTTTCAAATGTAAGAAAAGGTTTTTAAGAAAACTGCAAGCTCTTTAATAGGCTAGTCCAAATACACATTATTTTAATTCTGTCAAAGTCTTTGGCCTGAAGCAATACTCAAGTGTCTACTGTGCTGCATTTCTTATATCAGAATCTGATCCAGAGAGACACAAAACAGCATGAAGCCACCTGTGGAAGCATCCAAGCAATCAGAATAGCAAGAATTGTAGGGTGGAAATTAAGGAGTTGATAATGATCTTCTCTTCATTCAGGGCAGCTGCAAACCTATCGACCTAATCAACCATGTCTCATTCACCTCTGAAATAGCTCTTCACAAAAATTACTATTTTGACAATGTCTTTTACCTCCATGCAAATTTCTCTATTTGTTAAAGCTAAACCTTAAGGCAGAAACTGTAAGACCACATCCATCTCCCCTTGTGCACTTGCCACAAGAGCAGCAAACCAAGAAGACCACCCCAAAAGGAAGATCTTACGATGCACATGCACAGGAAGTCCGTTAAAAGACTGTTAATACATTACTGCTTTTGTTGTGTTTGGTTTTTTCAAAATAGGATAGCAAGCTCCCAGGGAACCCACTAACCTAGAATTAAAAACTGAGTAAAACAATGTTTTGGAAAGAGATTTTATGCTCCAAGATTATGAACTCCCTATAGTTCCCTTATCTCTGGGGAAATTTCTGATTTCTCTATCTCCTTTAACTTCTGCTTATCCCCTACATTAAGGTGCTTTGCTTCTTGGGGCTTCACATCAAATTACAGTAGCTTCAGCTGATTTCCCCAGGGCATGTAGTCAGACAATGAGATGAAGATGCTGCAAGCTTCAGGTTTTGCTACTACAGGAAAAGGAAATCCCCATGATTTCACCATATAGTAATGTAAGCCAAGGGAACGAAAGTTAATCTGGAAATAAACCAATAAATTCTAATCATTCCAGTGTACCTTTGCTGGCTCTTCTTCATGAAATCTACACTATAATATTCCTTCAGTATATGGAGCACACACAGGTCTATGAATGTGTTTACATACAGCAGTAAAACAAAGTAGTTTAGAAGATGCACACAAGCCAGGATCTTCTCAGGGAAGTTTCCTGAAGCATTTCAGTAGAAGGATGTTTCCACCATGCAAGTGAACCTCTAGAGACTTTACTCCCAAAAAGCAAATTCATTTTTGAAAACTATTAATTACTAGAAAAAAAAATTAAGCACCTGAATGACCTAAGAAAACCTCCAGTCAAATCACTTTTTCCTCTCCAAGTCTCAAGAACTAATTATTTTCAATAATATTTTTATTATTGCCATAGTAGCCAATTACCCGTCTACCTCCAGAGAAAAATAGGCAAGTAGAGAATTTTTTTCTACCTAAATTACATCTCTGACTAAGGAAACAATCAGAAACAATCTTAAGCACAGCATTAGACTAAGACTGCTGCCTTCTGACTACCTCTCAATAAAGAAAGCATGCAGGCAATAAAGTTACGCAGTAAAAATTCTGCATCCAAAACATAATAGCTCCCAGATGAAAAAATCAGAAACTTCTGTATTTGTGCAGGGAAATGCAGCTTTCACTAGTTTACCCTTCTTTTCATGAGAGGAGGCAGAAAAAAAAAAATCCCCTTTGCAGGTAGGAATTGGGGCACTTAGGCAAGCACAAGTAATCAGCACCAGCTGTCAGCAGCCACAGTAATTCTCACATCCTGTTTCCAAACCACCTTTGTAATTCCCACGGAGATGAGGCTCAGGAGCTTTAATGGGATGCTGGGTTCAGATGAGAAGGCTCCCAATGGGGCAGCAAGGGGAAAAGCCATGTGAAGAAGCATTACAGTGCAGGACAGACCCCTCATAACCCATCCCGTTCCCGCCCCCCAGGCTTACTCTGCCTGCCAGCTCCCAAGGCTTGTGTTTTATCAGATCTGTTTGCTCTCAAACCTAAGCTAAGGGCAAAGACTGGAGATAAATGAGCAAAGCATTTGTGGCTAACTGCTGCTATCAGAAAATGGTGCTGTTCCACATGTTTAAGTCTTGTGATCTTTCAGGCTGGCATGGCACTGAAAGCTGTAACCACATTAACACATACCAAAGGAAGGAAGTGTTTCACTGGTAGATGTCCTGGCATTTTAACCTGGACACTCAGAGGAAACAAAATGCGTATTTAAAAAATAATCTGCGATGCTATTTACCTAAACCTTCAAAACAGAAGGCCTGATATTAACAGAAACCACAGAGTTGTGGTTTTAGTTTTGAAGAGCTTCATTATTTATCTGATTTCAAGACATAAGGGCAGAATATTTATTGTTCCATAGCAAGACAATAATAAACCTTTGGCTTTAAATCTTCCTCACCTCCTTCCTTGCCTTAATGCAAATTAACACTCCAAGACTATTCACATTTACAGATTTTGTAATGAAAAACTGTCTCCTACCTTAAAAAATTAATTACAAAATATATAACAAAACAATTAATAAACATTTAATTTTTTGTGTGAAAGCAATGAGAAGCAAATTCATCTTGGAGACAGGATTAGGAGAATGAGATGAAAAAAGGTATTTTGTACTTGCATACACTGAGCACAGGTTTTTTGGTTTTGCTAATAAATCAATATTAACATTAAGTCGAGAAAAGTGTAGGCCACAAGTAATAAAAAACTATTTAACATGCAGGAGAAAAAAAGTAATTTTTTAGTAGTCTGCCCAATTACACTTTGGTATTTCCTAAATCAAAAACCAAAATGAACCTCAATACTCTTGCTTCCATTTGAGTTTCACTTACCTTTGCTCTGGTGGATGCTCTTCCACATCCTCCTCTGAATCAGCCTGACAAACAGAGAAAATACTGTGTAAGAATCTCAGAACTGCAACATGCTACCCCGGACATACATACCACTTTAACTCCATCACAGATGGATTTTCACGTGACTTGCTCACAAAACAAATTCAGAAATCTAAAATTCCTACAACTCCTTTACGAGTCAACTAAGGTGATTTATTGACATCCCATTTGAGGTTTCAGCTCATCTTGCAAAAGATAAATGGTGACTTAACCGGGCTACTCTACTGCTTCTTCCCGAATGCTGACTGAAGAGACTCATTTTCCATTTATGCAAGTGTATCTATACAAAACCCACTCATACACAGAATTCCAATCTAAAGCCATCAATTACCCTCAAACTACAGGAAGACTATTTCCTCCACTTTCAAATTTTCTGCCTCATCAGTAAATTCCAATAGCCAGTACCTGAGGAAATAGGATGCAAATGCCTTGAAATGCAGATCACCTGTCAATGCCAAAAGCAAAGACAAAGTACCATATTCCAGCTGGCATGGTGAGGTCCCAAACCCCTATCTATCTTATCACTGATTAGCAGCATATACAGAAAGCAGAGAGAGCAGAAGCTCTGAACACATCATCTTAGCTCAATTGCTGCACTCAGGTTATTTTCAAGACATGCAGCTGAATTGTGTCAGCTTGCAGTTCACCACAAACCACTCTGAGCTGTCTACAGAAATGAATTCAAGTGTTGGTTCAATGAGCTCCCTGCAGGAAATCCATTTAAAACAAGGAGGTAGCTACCCTGAACTGGCCAAGATCTCCAGGAAAGCTTTAGGTACAACTCAAAATGAAGTGTGTTACAGCCCACTCAACCCCTGCTGATGAAACCAAGGACAACTTTAGGGCAATTAACATTTTTCAGGAGGAGGTCACAGTCATCCTGCCAGGAACAGCTGGTGAGTTTTCCCAGCTTCTGCAGGTGATGGTTCTACAAGACATGAACTAGAGACCTTAGCAGTGAAAAGGTAGGGGGAAAAATATTTTTAAATTAAAAGACTGTACTTTCCACCACTCCACCTACATGTTTCCCACAGAAGCGTATCTATCACAGAACAGGCCCCAAGCCCCAGCTTTGACTTTTCCTATTTTCACTACATACTGGAAAAAAAAAAAAACCTGTAAACACAAAACATCATTCTACAGGGTTCAGATGCTTAAGCAGATCAGGTAGCCCTACCTGCCTGCTGAATGGGACACGCAAGAGGATTTCTGAAGACCTGAGCTTCATGAAGTGAGGAAAATTGACAACCACACTATGACAACAAATATGCTTAATGCTAATAAATATTGTGTCTAAAATAATGACCTTATGACTAATACTAATATAGATCTTGTTAAAAGCTACCAGACACATCTGAACTTCCAACTTTTGTCACAAGCATTTCATACAAGAGAAGCAGCACAGCCTCCACCATAACATAACCAAATCTGGAACGAGACTAACAGGGAAGTACAAGTTAATTTGATGACTTGACAATCTTTCTGTATGCCTGCCCAGAGGCTGGAGACACCATGCTAATTGTCCAGGATCTGCAGTACACAACAAAGGTCTTCAGCTCAGATCTACCTAGAAGTCCAAGCACATGGTCCCCATGAACACCCTGCCATCTCCTCTAGACACCTTGCAAAGCCTTGCTGATAGACTTCACCAGGATGGCATGATACAAACCCATCAAGTTTTCTAGCTTCTCCAAGCTCCTTTTGCACTTCTAGGACCTCAGTACAATACCAAGCAGAACTAGAGGACTCTTTATCCACCTTCTCCAGAAACAGCTCCTCTGCCACAGCCAGACAGCAAGCTATCCTCATTTTAAATGGCTTAGTTCTTCTTTTAAATGGCTTAGCATCTGCCAGGCATCAGAAACCTGGGTCTGTGTCATTCACTATGCTCACCCTTAACACTAGCCACCTTGCCATTTCTCCTATTCACTTTTCACGAAGTAAAAATGAAGCAAACTTCCCAATCTACAGGGCAGCCACAGCACATCTCAACTGTTCGAGGAAAAAAAAAATTTTAAATCACCCTCAACTCTGATCACACACAGATCCCCATGTCCAGCTTTCTCCTATCTTCACTCCTCTGTGTGATCCAGGCTACATGTGCATGTAGGTTTACATTGAGGATTAAAAAAAAAAAAAAAAAAAAGGAAAAACCTAGTATTCTTAAACTACAGGACTATATGGGGAAGGAAGGGAAGACCTCCTGAAAGTTAAAATGCAGTTCCCAGCAGTCTACCTGTGAGAAAAGAAAAATCCCCTTCCTCCAAACATTATCCTGAATATGGGGCAGGTGCTTATCTTGTGTTGGAAAGCCCCTGAAAGCACCCCTCTTGTGTCACACAAGTCTCAAGAGCCTGAGCTGACAGCTACTGCATAATCTGCATGGCCATCCAGCCCCCAGTCCTATCAGCACCATCCAGAAGCTCAGCTGGGAGTCTGGAGAAGCCTTTTAAAAGCCCAAAAAGGAATACAATTCCCACTCCAAGCCTGTCTCAGACTTTCACACAAATTGTGTGTCTTCAGACAAACCCTGCCTTGAAGTAGGTGACTCTGTACATTTAATTTGTGCACAGCCGATGGGATCGTTAATGACACACTGCAGTGCCGCGTATCTCTGATGAATATATGTAAGATCAAGGTCTTCATCAGCTTTCAAAACCAGTAGAACAATTAACCTTACTAGCCCCCGAGCTGCACTGAAGACAAGCTGCTACTACTTGTGAAAAGAAAAAAACCGCATCTTTCAGACCTGAGCAGAGCCTTTTAAGTGAAAACTCAGGCAGTAGCTCTGTATTTTGTCCAGTGTCTATAACAGCCATGATACAGTAAACACTGCAGTATCTTTCTCTAAAATTCAGGCACCTGAAACAATGTCACAGTAAAGTGAAACAAGAAGTTATTGTAATCTCCTTAGTATATGCAACCAAACTGAAAGATTCACAAGGCGTTCCTCTAAGGAAACATCTCGCTTATCTCCTACATGTGACACACAGGAACAATAGAAAACTCATCACATCAGTCAGGCACTGCACTGACACCAAAATAAAGTTTGGTACACACTGACTTTGATGACTTACTGTCATCTTCCGTTGTGATAACAAGAACTACAACTTAACCTTCATTATTTCACTCGAAGGTAGTTCCTCCCTCTAACTGAAGGGGCCAAAGGGAAAGTGCTCTGCAAGAACCCAACCCGCCTGCCCCTGCCTTCAGACGCTCCCAGCAACCACCTACATGGTTTGTGACAGACAGAAACATGCAACTATGACTCTCTGATACCTCTTTTAAGTGGTGGAGGCCATGAACAACAATTGTCATTTGTGTTTCTTTCCTACACTTGTAAGTGTATGTTATGTTTAAAACATAATTAACTGCCTTTCAGCTTTGCACTGAAGTGCTACAACCTGGCTGTCAGTATCTGCAGCTTTTTCAGCCTTTAGTGGTGAATGGCTTGGATGTCAAGTCTTACATAAAGGAGCTTTTCTCTCAAGCATTTTACTTGAGTATTAACAAGTTGCAAACAAACATGCAAAACCACAAAATTATAAGGGGTCTATAAAAACCACAACTACTCTAATCAAGTCTCTCACACTCAAGATTTTCCATGTCAAAATCCTACTGGTTTTCAAAAAAAAAATCCAGCTGCCCATCCCAGGGACATTTGCTATAAAAGGGAGGTTAAGAGCAAGGAGAAGGAGAGCAAGGTCAGTGGATGCTCCGTGGTTACCCCACGCTTCACACCACCTTCAACAAGAAAGAAGAAACAGGCACAAGGAAATACAGCCACCACATCCGACTGGGAAAACCAGCTGGTCTCAGAGCTAAAACGGGAATCCAGGAAGAAACACTGAAATGTTGGAGGAAGCAGCAGACCAGTGGAAGACAGTCGGCAGGCTAGATACAGCCAGCTCCCCCTCAGCCCCGGTGCACGAGCCCACGCACACCGTCACCAACTGCAGTGCTCCAGGCACCCTTTGGGCTCGGCTGCGGAGCAAGAGCAGCAGGTGAGCCATCCCCAGAGAGCTCTGCAGGCTTCAGAGGAAGCCAGAATCAAAAGCTCACAAGCGCTAGGGGAGGGGAAGAAAGGAAAAGCACAAATACGTATAAGAGGGAAGCTGGGAGGGGGCACATGAGAAGCACAAACAATGAAAGGGAAGCAAGAGGAAACAGAAGGTAGAACAACCAAGCGGGGTGGAGGCACGGGGGCCCTGGGCGGCTGCACTCCGGCATGCAAATTCATGCAGTTCACGTAGACAAAGTGATGCTGTGAAAGGCCTAGAAAGCAACTACAAATATTAAAATGCTTTGTTTCCCCTCCCTCACCCCTTAACGCGATGTCTTTATTCGCTACATGCTCCTGGAACAAAAGCATGTGCAAGCAACCAGATGGCTGAATGGGTTACCAATCTACCCAACTTTCATCCTCAAATTCTGCAGGCAGCAAGGAATGCTCAAAACTGCTCTGTCACAGGCAGGCGGTTGATGATGCATGGAAAATAAGATAATAGTGTAAAGCCATGACAGAAAGAGAAAAACATCCATCAGACAGCATTGGTAACCCGCCAGAAACAGGCTAAGGGCTGGCAGACAGGGCAACTTAATCCATTTTCCTGCTGAGAGCAGTTGGAGGGAGGTGCTTTGGCAGAGGAATATGCATAGTTCCTTCCCTGGGTTTTTCACTTCTGCAGGTGAAATCCTCACTGGTGACATACTCCCTCCAAAAAGAAGCAGGAAAAACAAAATCAAGGGGCCAGAACAATCCTATTTCCAAAGCCTTGATCAAGACCCATCTTCAAACATGGGAATGAAGCAACTCTTGGATAGTCCCTACCAAACAACACTTATTACCCACTCAAAAGCAAGGAAGTTCTTCCTGTTACTACACCCTCACCATCACATCACCACTGCTGTGATACATGAACACTGGGCAACAGCACTCATCAAGGGTTTAACCGAGAAAGTCTATTCTTGCAAGAAAGAGAACATGGAAAACCTCCTTGTAACAGCAGTAGGTCAGACCACTTTTTTTAAGTGAAACATGATCCACAAGCAATAAACCTCTTGCAAGTTTAAGCATCTCTCTAACAAAGGGCAGTCAGATGTTAACAGATATAGCGATTTTCCAGATCTCAGGAACTGATGCTGGCTTCTCCACTGATTCCCCTCACCATCCCAGCAGTCACCCAGGAGGGCAACAACGCTGACATGTCTTTAGGACCTCACAAACACCACAGAGGATCACAGCTGGATGGGCAATGCTCGACTCCTTGGGCATCCAGGGAAAAGCCATGACCAGCCACTGCACACCAGAGCTGCCACTCCATAAAAGAGGTGCTGAAAGGGTCCCCTCACCATATGCACAGGGACTCAGGGAAGCCTCTTTTCCTCCTCACCATAACAAATGGAAAAGGTGGTTTCAAATGTGGCACAGGGCCAAAGCCCAACAAGGTAAAGCCCAAGTCCACATGGAAACAAAAGCACAAAAATCAGGGTCAGGCCTGTGACCAAATTTTGGTCTTAAAACCTGTTTGAGGAACCCAATCCTTCTGTTCAGCTTGAGTAGTCACTCAAGCATCAGATGCTGCTGCAGTCCTCAAGCTCAGAGGGGAAAACCCATGCAAACCAGTAAATGTACCACCAGTACCCAGAGACCAGCTCATCTGACTTTTAACCTCTTAAATCAGCAAGCTTATTGTGGTTTACTTCTTACTCTGTCACAACTGAAGCCAGAAGACTTCTTTCTTTCCTGCATACCTAACGTAGCCTCTACAGAAATGATGGAACAGCAGCCTCAGCTTTGTCTTCACTGCTGCAAGAACTGAGCAAGACCATATGCTCAACTATGCCAAATTCATAGGTCATTCATGCCTGGTTTTTCTTTAGCCAAGCTAAAGCATATTTTTATTAGGATGCTCAAGAACAAAGTGTTTTCCAAGAGGACCTAATCTTCTCAGGAAGTAAACATCACGTCATCATCATTCAATTGCAGCTTCGCTATGAGAAGCAACTATAAATGACTACATTACACAGTTCTACATCTAATGCATCTTAATATCTTCACTGTAAAGAACGCAGATGCAAAAGGCTGAGCTCCTCAAGCATCTCTGCACAGTGACTCTATGCCTCCCCTTAGCTACTACCACACCTGCAACAGGTAAAATCTCAACAGCACAACAAACATATCTTATAAAATTATTTTGACATACAACGGATAACACTTTCATAACACCACAGTACAAAATGCTGGGTCCACAGAAGCAGCATCAACTGTTAGCAAGCTAAGAAACAACACTTCTGCTATTTTTCCTTACATTAATGGGTGTCAGTGGCTGAGCACTAAACAGAGAATGATATATGGGCTTAAGACAAATAAATTACCCGCTTTTGCCCCTCATATAAGATGATGTCCCTAAGGACTGCTTCTTCACGTTTATGAGCCTGGTGCCTCGAAGTCTAGAAGGCTGAGCTCAACATATGGCAGAGTCTGTCAGTGCGAGTTAAATGACTGCCTCAAATGCCATAAACTCCAGACCCCACTTCCAGCACCCCTCCTCGCCGGGCATTGTACTATATTGGATTCCTCTCGCCAACACAAAATTTATCACATCTTGTTTCTGCCCAAAGAAAGCAGCTAAACAAGACAAAAAAAAAAAAAAAAAGGCGCTAGAACAAGAGGAACGGCACCATAAATGATGTGTCATTTGAGGGGGGAAAATGGCTTCACCTGAGCAGGCCTGAGATATAAATATATGCATATTCACGACAGGCACGTCTAGTGCGTTCCGACCACAAATGCACTCATTAAAAAAAATAAATTAATGGGGAGAGGGGGGAAAACCCCGAACAGAAAATAAATGAGGGCGAACAACCACGCCGCCGGCGCAGGCTGGAGGGGCCGCGGGGCTGCGCCGTGACAGCAGCGGGCGAGGCCGCCCCCGCCCCGCGCCCGCCCCCCGCGCCCAACACACCCGCACACCCCGCAATGGCCCCGGCCCTCCGCCGCCCCCGCCCCCCGCGCCCCCTCACCTGGGCGGGCAGCAGGAGCTCCCCCTCCTCGGCTTGCCACAGCTCCACCACGCCGGGGATGGGCTCGATGGCTGCGGGGGCAGAGAGAGAGAAAGCGCGGATGGGCAGGGGGCGGCGGCCGGAGCCCGCAGGCGGCGGCCCGGGGCTCCCCGCGCCGGGGCGGGCCGGCAGCGACGCGTGGCCCGGCGGGTACCGCGGGGCCGGGAGGAAGGGAGCTGGAGTCGGGGGCAGAGCTGAGCCGCCTCCCGGCTCCTTTTGTGTCCCCGGGCTGCCACCGCGGCAGCCGCCCGAGGGACGGCGGCGGGGGCGGCGGCTCCGCTCTCAAGCCCGGAGCGGGC
This sequence comes from Chloebia gouldiae, assembly GCA_003676055.1. Taxonomy (NCBI): domain Eukaryota; kingdom Metazoa; phylum Chordata; class Aves; order Passeriformes; family Passeridae; genus Chloebia; species Chloebia gouldiae. The sequence goes on along the minus strand of QUSF01000005.1, from coordinate 6,485,900 downwards.
AGTGCCGGCATCCCCGCCCCGCTTTGCCCCGCCGGTGCCCTCACCTTGTCCCTGCGCCTCGCCGGGTCGAAAGCAGGGCAGGAGGACGTGGAAGACGCCGAGCAGGAGGTTCATGGCCGCGGCCGCGCGGCAGTAGCCGCCGTGCTGCGGGAAGCGCAGCCCCGCCATGCCGAGCCGCGCCGAGCTGCGGCTGGGGCGGGGCGGGCGGCGGCGGGGGCGGCTCCGCGGC
>QUSF01000005.1:6226413-6480671 GCA_003676055.1 Chloebia gouldiae | reverse complement strand
TGTGCCGCGGCCGTACGGTCGGACCGCGAGCTGCCTTACCCGCCCTTACGCCCCTGTGGGATGTCACCGCGCCGGAGCTCCACGGTGATTTTTAGAAACAAAAAAGCATGAAAAGTGCGAAGGGAAAAACCAGGATGCCGCGCGAAGGGGGAGGGGAGAGCGCAGCGAGGAAGGCGGGGGCGCGTGGTAGCGGGGAAGACGATCAAAGTCCCCCCGATCTGGTGGTCCTGTTGTAGATCACACAGCATCGTTAGGGCCGGAAGGAATCTCTGCACATCATCGAGTCGACCCCCTGCCAAGGCAGGGTCATTTGGAGCAGGTGACACAGGAACTCCTCCAGATGGGTTTTGAAGGTCTCTACTCCCCGATCTCCCTGGGCAGCCTCTTCCAGGGCCACCAATCCGGTTAATTTGCCTTAGTATTCCTTTACTGTTTGGCAGCACTATATGTTGAGTGTCGCTGCCGCTGTTCAGATTCATTTTGGTCTTAAGCAACTCTTCAGGTGCCTGTTGGATCTCTCAAGGAATTACACAGTGTTTGCAAAATGGAAGTGTAGAGCAGAGCCCAGAGATAGTTGTGAGGGTCACACGGTTTTAATATGTATCTCACATACCCTTCTAATTGCATTTTAAAGTGCTTTTTTAAAAGTCCCTTCTGCTAAAAAAAATCCCCCTCAGATGCCTTAATTACAGGAAAAAAACAGTTGTTAAACTAGTTCTGCAAACCTCAAGGAGAAAAATAAAGTAAATACTCTGCTAACAAGGTTTGCGCAGGCCCCAGATTACATCTGCTTCTCCCCTTACCAATCACACATAGTAACTCACACAAACACTGGCAGCATAGTACTTGGTCAGCAAAGGCTCATAAATAAAGTAAAAGAAATGACAAAAAACATTTTTAACCCTGCACTGAGACAACACATGAGGATATTTGGGACCTTAGTCCCCAGAAGCAGTGGGTCACCTGCCCAATGCCCTTTCTGCTCAGCACTTGGAAAAGCTTTTCCCACCAGAGGCCGTTCAGGTTTGACTGGAGGTGCAGGTGGGTCTCCACAAAAGAAGTGCTGACTCCCTTCCCAAAGGAGAAGACTTTGGCATTTGATGTTGCACAACCACCAAAGTATAGCCGGCAATGCAGCCTTGTCTCCTGCCCACATCCTCCTCTTTCTGTCTTCTCTTCCCTCTTTTTCCTGCTCCCTAATGGTTAGACAGGTCTTTTGTTTTCCACACTGTGTCCCCCTGTGTCTTTAATCTCACTGCCTGAGCTTTCCCATACATGGGCAGAGGAACACTGTGGCACCCCTCCACCTGTGTCCCAGAGCACCCCAGGGCTTGCAGAGAAACACAGCCTTTCAAAATAGGAATGGTTGGATGTTCCTCTGTTGGCAAACATATGTCTATGCTTGGACAGGCGCCTGAGTACCTGCTTTAGAGAAAAAGAGCATTACAATGGCATAAACCTTATATGACAATCCAATCCAGGGGCTGCATGGCCCCATGAACATGCTGTGCATTCCATGGGGAACAGTTCCCATTACTTCTACAACTGGTTCCAGCTGGAGTACTTGTTAGAGCTGTAGGCTAATATGATTTTAAGTTACTAGCTTTTTCTTGGTGAGTTTTTAAAATTGTTGTGCCAGCATGAGCTGATGATTTTTTGCCTGTCTAAAAGTCAACTCCGTTTTCAGTGCCTGAAGGAAGGGGTCTGACTGGACATAGGTAGGGGTTTAAAGGAAAACTCCTAGACAGTCTTGGTTTAGCTAAGCAGGCTTAAAAATGTTAGGTGAGAGAGCTGGCCTGAACTGCAGTCCAGGCTGGGACAAGACTCTCCCTGGAAATGCTTCCCCCTTGCTCTGTGTAAAGCAAGGGGCATGGTTTTCAGCTTTGGAAAGAGCTGGGGAGCAGGGGAAGTAAGGCTTTCTACAGTCACGGCAGAGCCACTTCTACCAAACAGTCCAGCTGAGCACTTTGCATTCTGGAGGCTTTTTCAGATGTAATGGGCAGGACTGGGAGGAAATCAGGGCTGTGATGCAGATGTTGCGATCTCATGGGGAGATACTTGTTGTGTAACAGACATCAGATGGGAGCAGGCAGCCTAATTACATTGCTGCTCTTGTGCCTCTCTGCATCCCTTTACCAGCAAAATATACCTGAGACTGTTCCTCATATGTGAGGTGAGATTATGAGACGTACATGATGCCATGTACATGGATATGCTCCTCAGGCAGCCTTGGGAATGTCACCAACCACTAAGGGCACAGGGCAGGGCAGGGTGGGTGGGCAGAATAGGAGGAAAGCAGAGGCGGAAGCTTTTCCTCTCAGGTAAAGCTCCAAGTGACTTTGTAATCATGAGAGGGATATTTGGGCTCCTTTAGGCTGAAATACCTGCATCTCTTGGCCTCGGTTGCTCAGCAGGATACTCGACAGCCCTGTGTCTCACAGCACCCATTGCCCATTCTTCTCTCGGCCAGCTTGGTGGGTGCCAGTCCCAACCCGCCCAGGGAGAGTTTGTCTGTCTCCACAGCCTGGCAGGGGCTGTGCTGCTCCTCCTCGCCCACAGCGCTGCCTGCAGTGACCGGGCATGTGACACAACTGTGCTCCTTAGGCAGCTTGGGCATTCCTGACACCGCATCCCTCATCGTCTGCTTGTGTGCATACCAGCCCCGCCACCAGCAGCTTTCCAACTGCATCCGACCTACATTTAACACCTTCTTGCTCCTCTAGTCTGACTGCAGACCCATGGATGAGAAGGAGCTCGGTGTGAAAGGGGAAATAAAGGCTGCCGGCAAGTCCCCGCCGGCCCTCTTTGATGGGCTCCCATGGTACTTTCCTGTTCCTCAGAAATTTCTGACTAATCTGGAGCGAACGGATTCACCCCACTCACTTTGCTCGGGCAAAGCAAACAACTGCTGAAATATTTGGATGAGGAACTCGGACGATGCACTGGAGGGGGCATGGTCCAGCTTGTGAACCTGATGCAGCACCCCCTGCTATCTGCAAACATGACAGTGCTCTTCAGAGCTCACAGACCTATTGATGATGCTGTTTTCCAGCCAGAGAAGATTTTTTTGAGGCTGTAGACATACTTAGTACTCATGCAAAACAAATCCCTGCACTGTCATACTTTAAAATCTTTGACTTGTTTTTTCAGGAGTAGGATATGCTGCTGAAATATTTATTTTTACTGTTTGCCTTGCCCTTGAACTACAAGGAAAAGGAGCTGAGTTTTACCTGCAGCAGTCTGAAAATACTGCTGTAAACTTCTGCAAATCATAAAGCACACAGAAATTAATCCAGCCCTAAATGCCATTACAAATCCCCGTTACTTGCAGCATGGGAATAGTTACTTACCTTTCAAAAAATATGTGAGACTTTAGAGAAACACTAGGCAAAATTAATTTCTGGGGGAACTGAGCCCAGCAGAAGACTTAATAGTACGCAGTCATATCATTTGCAGCCATGTATTGCGTCTTATGCAGTCATTACTCACTGTAAGTTGAGCATATTTAGGTATTTCAATTGGGTGTGGTTTGAGAGACAGTATGCACTTTTAAAAGACCGAGGAAAGTGGTCAGCTCACTCTGGAGTGTTACCTTCACCTTGCCATCCCCAGCAAGGAAATCAGCAGTGACAAGCCCCACTGGCATGAGCTGATATGCCCATCCTGGGGTCTGCATCAGGCTCCAGTAGAGCTCGGGGCCTCTCTCACCCTACCCAGTGGCCTCCCTCCCTTGCCAAGTTCCTCTTTATCAGCCCCATGGCTACACATCCCCACGCCCGCTCCACACGCCCGGGACCAGCCCTATCAGCAAGCGCAGCACTGGGCAGTCCGCCCTGATAAGGCTACAAATCCCAAAGAGAGATTGCGAAGTGATAACGCCTTGCCTTGGGTCATCTCCTCGCCCAGCGAGCTCGTTCCTCCCCAAAGGGCATCCTTTCCCCAAACACCCACTGCTGGGCCACCGCAGCGTCCACCGAGGGCTCAGTCCCACACGAGCACAGCCGGGTCCTCCAAACCTGAGCACACACCTGTGTGCTCCCCAAACACCAGCTCGTGGGTGAATGCACAGGGAGGGAAAAAAAAAAAATAGCGAGAGAGGACCTGGCAGGGTACAGCCATAAAATTGCCCGCGGGACAGCTGAAGATAAGCAGCCCTCCCTTTTCTTCCTGGCATTGGCCCCGCTGCCGTGCTTAGCCAGCCGGCGTTCTGGGAGCAGGCGCTCTCCCTCCATCTCAGTGTTTGTGTAACTCCCAGCAGAGCGGGGCTGCGATCTCCGCCGGGGCCCCTCTGCATCATTAGAATAATAAAACAGTACGGGAACAAGAGTTTCTCTCTTCCTTCTGGTGACAATTACTGTCATGCGCTCCACCACTGCACGCTCCCCGCCGCCTCCCCCCGTTCCTAGCAAAGATTCTTAGCGAAGATTCTTAGCTCGAGCTGGGCTGAGCCTAATTCTTTTAAACACTAATTCAGCCTGATAAGAGTGTCTGGGACAAAGCCTGCCCTGGCAGCGTAATTAAAGAAGTACAAATTGTTTCTAAAACCACACGCTGGCAGAATTTTTACAATTAATGACCAGTTGTCTCTGCTGGGGCTTGTCAGGGAGGAATCGCTCTCATCTTACGCGTCCGATCTGGGTCAGCAGCCCATCCATCGCCTCTTTGAGGACGGGAAAGCGAACAGGCAGCGGCACTGTCCCAATAAGCTGTTAATGACACCGCACTCATTACTGCGGGTAACAAACATCTTGTTTCTAAGCAGAATTTTTGCCAGCTCGCTTTGACTTTCTAGGCTGTGATTAAACACAGACAGAAAAATAGGGTGTGCTTACCTGGCCTACTTTTTTTTCATTTTCCCTCTTCTCATGCATTTTTGACTGAAAAAAAAATCTGCATCTATATGCTGCTTTTATATGACACAGAAGGCTTGATGAACATAGGACAATATTAAGTAATTTTAATGGTGAAGCTTCTGAAATATTGACAAGAAAAGTAGTATGGTTAAGTGATATATTAAAAAAAAACCTGCTTGATCTGGAATCTCAAGTATATCCACACACACACATATGTGTGTATATATCCCAAACTCCTCTGTGTACTGAAGAATAAAGGGTCATAAATATTTTTATTTTAAAAAGCAATCTTACCATTGTGGTATCAATCAAATGCTAGGTAATTAAAAAAATATGCTGATGTGCTCTGTCCTTTCCTTGCCCTGCTCTGCCTACATTTTTTAGCATATACACTGCATCCACTTGAAAGCGTGGTGGATCCTTGCACACAGCAGGATTTTGCAGTCTCCTGCGGGACCCACCATGTTACAATAGCGTTCAAAGCTTTATAAGCTTCATTTAGTTTCAGCAAGCCTGTTGGAGCATTGTCTGTGCTTAAAGAGGCATTTAAAACTAAAGCGAAGCTTTGAAAGCTTCAGAGACAATGACGCTGGACTCCCTAAACCCATGAGTTCACTGCACGGTTTGAAGTGATGGCATCATGTAGAAAACATGACACGCTGCTCTGAGAGCCTGGCAGTACCTAGGCACAAAAGAGGAGGGGGAACAGAAAATCCAGGGTGCACATTGAGTTTCTACCACTGAAGGTCACACGCCTGGACTAAAGGGAAGAAAAACATTCTAAATTATTTTCTGCCTTTGAGATTTGTACCTATACGTATTTATTCTCTTGCTCTGGAATGATTTCAAAGCCATTGATATGTGTGTTTCTAAGCTGTCACAAAGAAAAGAAAACAACAGCCAGAGCACACACAATAAAAACAAGGGAGGATGCAGCAGCCATGCTTCCACAAGATGTCCAACTTTTGGTCTAGGTGGTTTGCACATTCCTAGACTGTTCAAAAGGCAGCATTTAATGCAGAACTACACTACCTACAAGCTAAGGGAAAGAACAGTAAAACAGGCATCAGTAAAAACTGTGGTTTCCTGAACAGGCACTAATTTTTCAATGTACAAGCCTGCTTGTCACTATTTCTAGGCAAGGGCATGCAGTTTGTATAACCACAGTGAGAAACTGCATTGGTAACATCCCAAGGTGAGAGGAAAAGATCCTCTTGAATCCCAAAATTAAGCATCTACCCTACCCATGCCACCTCATTCAGGTGGTGAAGGTTACAGGTATTCTTGAGCTGCAGTGGCATGAAGTCCCCATTCCTGCCTTGTCAGGTTTCCCTGGCAAAACCCCCAGTGCTCTTGATCACCAGGGAAAATGACAAGGAGAGGGAGACCCCCACAAAAATAGCAATGATCTGTGTAAAAACAGCACCTTGTGGATCAAGTCAGCTACAGGATGCCCTTAAGTAGAATGAAAGGACAGTCTGTAGCAAACAGGTGTAATAAATACCAGCTTTGTGAAAAAGCCATGGTCCCTGAGCATGTTTAAAAATAAAAGAGTAAAATAGGATTTCACAGCATGACAAATGCTGTTCAGTAATGGCTGGGCACACCTCAGCAGCACTCAGAGAGCCATGTCATGTCTCGCAGGCTGCATCTCATTCCTAAGACCACAGTATTTCATTGGGACACAGCTGCAGGCAAAGCTCGATGGGCTGGAAAAGGACATGGTGTGGGCCATGGCAGAGCTACCATGTGCCTAATTTTCAATTTTGATAGCTGTAGAAGGTTTTAATGGGGGTAAAATGTAGTCTTCTTTAACCTCAGCCCTCAGCCCAGCAGAGCCATTTTTCACTGCAATTGAAAATAATGAACATAAACTAGTTGGAGGCAGGTAATGGGCATGGGAAATTTGAGCTCAAAGGGTTGAAGCCTGGACAAAGTGTAAAGCAACTGGAATCAGTTTAGTACCACAGCATGTCAGAAGAAAAGCATAGCTGTCAAGAATGCAGCACTTCTACATGTGTGCAGATGCTCTTAAGGGAGGAAGATGCACTGATGACATTGAAAAAACAGAGCAGAAAAGTAAAGCACGTTTCCAAATACACCCAAATTGGAAACAGTACTGTTAGAAGCTTACTAAAACACAGTACAATATTGCTGTAGCTCTTTTTTTAAGTCCTGAAGTGTTACTATAACAAAAATAAACACGCTGATGAAATATAAGAGAACAGCAATGCCAAACTCCTGGAGAAGTGAATGGCAAATTTGCCAGAGCTGTGTTTCCAAAACTGCCTGCACAGCCCAGGATCCAATGGTAATGGGTCACAGATGTTTTCCTTTTACAAAAAGAAGTTGAATGTGTTTATTTCTTTCAAGGTACCGGCCAGAGGGCAGTTAGGGGAGCAATTGGAAACCTGTGAATTGCAGTTACTTGATTGAATAATCTGTTTGAAAAAAAAGATATGTTGCCGTGCAGAATTATCCTCCCCCCTCCACCACCTCCCTGCCAGTTTTGACAGCACATAAGAGTTTCACTTCCATCCAAAACTGAGAGGGAAATTTAGGTAACCCAGACCAACGTAATGTGCACAGTCTGTGAAGCACCAGGGATTTTTTATGCCGCAGACATAAGGCCACCTTTTTTTTTTTACACGCCCAAAGAATCCAGAGATCTGGTTGCTGCCCAGCTCAGTGCCAGGGCATCAATATGCACACACGAGTCAAGCTCTTCAACTGGAGCCAGGTTCCCTGCCTGCTATGTGAGAGTTGCCATGAGGAGGGATCACCTCTGGGTATGGCCTGACTTCTGAGCTCAGCTATCTGCAGAAAACTTGGGTGGCTGCAGCCACCAGTTTCTCACCAAGTACCTTCCTCCAGCACCTAGCTCTTTCCTCCTTTAGGGAAAAGCTACAGTATGACAAAGGAGAAAAGAAATCCCTCCCTGAGGACAAGGGGTGCTATTACAAAGCCTTCCTGAGCACCCCAAAGCATTGGCATTCAACAGAATTCATGTCAGGGGTGCTGTTAATGTGGGATGAGGAGAAGCACTGCCTTGCACCCAGGCTGCATGGGCAGCAGCAGCGTGGGTGACAGGGTGCTTAGAGCACTACAACTCAGATGACATGAGGAGAAAAAAGCTGATGGTTCCCATACTCAACCCACAGCATGAACAGTCCTTTCTGGATACCTACACCACAAAGCAGTAAAATCCTAGGCAGGAGTAGAACATCTCATGGAACTTCTGCAATACAGGGCACTGAAATCCTCTCCAGGGGCCCAGCTCCATCACCATTGAAGTCAAGCATCATGTGCAAATGTGGGATGCTTCTTCAGGGGTGGCAGGCATGGGTGCCCAGTTACAGACAAGCTTTCCTCCGAGGCACAAAACAGCTATGAAGCCCCACCCTGCTGACCTGGAATTGAGTGGTACCCACAGACAGCTCAGCCAAGGGTGAGGAGGCAAGGCTGGGGCAGGAGCCACAAGACTCCCATCACCTGAAATGGTCTGGTTGCTGACGGAGTCTCTGCAGAAGCCCTTGTCACGTGGAAGACCCCAGAGCACCTTGGGGAGAAGGGAGGCCCAGGCTGTCCTGGGAAGAGCTGAAAGAGTAATTTTTTTCTCTTATTCCTATAGCCAGGAATCAGTTTAGATATTTACAACTTTCTAACTTTTGAATGCTGCCTAGAAAAGTGCTGCAGAAAAATCAGGAGATCTGGACATTTTGAAGACTTGTTTTATTTCCCAGGGAGCAATTTGTTCGTTTCTTTTCACAGAACATCTGCATTTCCCTGCAACTGTAATTTCTATCATTGTCTTTCTAAAATGACACTTGTACAGCCTCCTTCCAAATAATTGCAGGAACTTTCTGTTCATTAGGGGAGCATAATTTCAGTGCACAGGTCTTCACCTCACCGCAGCTCTGCCCTTTCCCCAGGGATGTGCAAGCATTCAGCTGCTGTACTGACATCCCAAGGGCTGTGGCCCTTTGCTCACCAGCTATTCCCAGTGGCATGGCTCTCACAGCTGGACAGGAAGCAGTACAGCTCCAGCACAGTCTGGATGAGAAGCCGTGCACATCGTTACCCACAGGAGCTGGATGCCTCATTCTCTGCTTGCTGTGCCAAAAACGTACTCTGCCAGGTGCCTGAAGGCCATGCAGGGTTGCTTTTCCAAGCCTATTGTATATGCTGAGTTACATTCAAATGAAATGCAACTATGCTGCTCCTCTACAGGCCTTGATAAAACATCAGACCTCTGAAAACAACACATCTGCCCTAGGAAATACATTTTGGTTATTGCAATTAATTATATTTTTATGTCCAAAATCTGTTTAGTTTCCAGCAAGAAATCAGAAAATGGCTAGCATCAAGTATTTCCTTAGATTCTGCCATAACAGCTATCTGGTGGCTGGATAAATGCACAAGGATATGGACTTTGTTTAGGACACTGAAGACAGCCCTACAAAGAGGTTACCAATAATAAGATGTGTTTCTATGTAAAACTGTTAGCATTTTAACATTCAGAACTCCAGCTTTGCTCTCAGCTTTCTGAAGCATTATTCCTTATGCTGCTGACTGCACACTTGCACTTACATGTTTTCTTATTTTTTTGGCTCAGTGGAGCAAGCAGTCAGCTTTTCCCTCATTCCTGAGGGATATCAGGTTACAACGAATGTTGTTCTGCTATTATATACTTACCCAGTGGCGTATTAAAAATGCATATTTTCCATTTGATTTTTCTCCTTGCCAGAGTCAGGTTTAAGGCCACTTTTCTTCTTCCACTTGCTAGGTACTGTTAACAAGCAACTAGCTGATTCCCAGAGGTAAAAAGGCAGGCAACAATACATGCCCTGTTTAGCCCCAGCTGGGGAAATAGTCCCTGCACCAGTTCATTTAAAGCAAGGAAATTTACAGTGCATCCCTGCAGCTAAACTACTTTTGAGTGTAAAAATTTTTGGAGAAGTGGCAGAAAATGTACATATGGAGGCTGCCTGGTGAAGGGCCAGCCTCCTGCAGCTGTCTGCACTCCTTCCCTGCCAATGCACGGCACACGCTCCCACTGCAGGTCCCAGAGGGTCCCAGGTCCCTGCTGGTGGGTGCCCTGTCCCCCCTCTACCCTGCCCCTGGGCCAGGTGGGAGCAAGCTGGCCAGAGAGAGGCCATGGATGAGCACTGCTGCTGCAGCTCTGGGGCACCTTGAGGGCCCTGTCACTTGCAGATTTGTTCCAACTTTGAGATCTATTCAGTCATTAAAATTGAGCAGGAAATTCAAAATAAATACAGCCAGAAATACAGAGCAGGCTTGTTAGAGCTGTGTGCTGGAGCCTGTGGGACAAGGAATTTCCTCACCCACCACTAATATTGTTCAGTTTAGCGGCTCCCAGAAGAATAAAACCAGGATAGAATCCCAGTGGATGGTTCAGCTCCCCACAGGCATTATCCAGCACTGCTCCAGCACCCTGCACCACCACACAGAGCCCCATATCTCACACGAGGAGAAGCCCAAACACCACAGTGCCAACATCTGCCCATGTTTTCCCTTCGAGTGCTTCCTGCTGTGGAGGGGTGGTTCATCCAACTCACATTCCCAGGTCAAGGTACTGCAAACACGTGGGGTTAACCCTGGTACCTCCTTCTCAGTCTCCAAGCTCTTAATGTCCAGGAGCACCTATATGTGCTAAAGTTGTACCAATATGTGTACTATATGTGCACTCATCAGTGCAAAATCTTACCAACTGACTTTTTTTCCTGGTTCACAATTAGATTAAATATCTTGGATAATTAAGTAGAACTGATGCTAAGAATATTCTTTTACAGATATGCTAGAAACTGGTAGTATAGGAATCTCAAGAGGCAATTTAATCGCTATCATAATTCCCTGAAACACCAAAAGGAGGGATGCAACTGTTTTTCCTACAGCAAAAAAAAGGGTGAAAGGTTCAGCCTGAAAATACATTTGTGGTCTGGTAATTGCCATGTGTAAAGAGCATGAACTAGAGGATTACAAAGACAGAGAGGGACAGTAAATCATATAGATGTAAAAGCATGTTACCACTCAAGCTAGAAATACTCCTTAAAGGAATTACATTGTCTGTTGGCATATTTTATTTCCTCTTAATTGAGCATATCAAGAAACAGATCACTACTCAATGCAGACTTCTGATTTGGTGCCTCACTGCTTGGATTTGTCTGTGGCCATACAATTATGGATGATCAAAATCAATTAAACGTATGCACTAAGTAATTACCTTAGCAACAGTAAAAAAAACCCACCAAAAAAAGTCCTAGGAGAAAATGTTCTGAAATTATTTATATATTTATTTTAACATGACATACAATAGCAAGGAGGACAGGCTGATATTTCTAAAATGAAATTTTTTTGTGCAAGTAACCAGAAAAACAAAAAGTAAAAAGCTAGAATCTTATATTCCCCACAATTCATAGTCCTAAGAACCAGAGGTTAGGAGTTTGCATGGATATACCAACCCACAAAAGGACTAATCTAGTTTTTATGCCAACTCATCAGTCTTCAGCTGGAGAGCTGAGTTACCTTCCTTAGCTTTATCCAAACCTAAGCATCCAATTCTACCCATTTGGGAAAAATTCAAAAGGTTTTCTTTATTATACTTAGCATGACAAGCATGTGAAAACAGAGGATGCTTCAGGCTTCTTTTCTCAAGGAAAAGAATGCAAACTTACCTCTAAGTCTCCTAGGAAACACTCCCATTCCAATTGAGAAAACATAGGGAAAGCATAATGGATTAAACTTGAAATCTGGTTTATTTCAATTTCTGCTTTTAGTAATTGAAGGTTATGCATCCATATTGCCAAAGCATGAAATGTGGATGAGACTAATTCTCAAATTGGAAAAAGACACGACACTACTGCCAACTCCAAAAACAGCTATTCTGGAAAAAACCAAAATCTACTGCTGTTGAGACCTCAAATCCTGTCCAATGTATTTTGGGCCCTTGAAGTAGTAAACAAAATTACATTAATCTAGTTTGCATATTCCTGATGTATTCAGAACCAGGCTCAATTGCTCTTGCAGGAAAGGATAATTTACAATCCTGCCGTCCTTAGCAACAGAAAAATGGAGAGAAATCCCTCACAAAATCTCCCTTATCTATTTTAATCCATCTGGTAGAGAAAAGACTGACACTAACTTACAGAGATTTTTAGGCTCCCAATGATTTCAGTAGAACTTGGTCTCCTGAAAAGCTCTGAAGAGACATAGATGCCCAAATGTCTCTCATGGCATTTAGCACAGCTATACTCTGAAACCCCAGGGATGTCCAGGCAGATGTTGAAAAATGCTCAATAACCTGCTGGGGGCCAGGAGCAAAAGATGCTGTATTGTGCTTAAAGCATGCCAGGAAAACTTCAGTTGAGAAAATGCTTTGTGGGGTAAGATCTTTCCCTAAGTTTGCAGGTAAGACTGAGGTATAAGTAAAATGTAATTGATTTCAAGAAAAAAAATTAGCAAGACTTCTTTATGGTGTTCATGGAAAGATATGTTCAGGCTGGGCCCTTCCATAGGCCAGGCTGCAATGCAACTGTACTTTAAGTGGCATTTGACTGAAGCACACTTTCCACAAAAGCTATTCAGTCTTGAAACCACCTGATGCTGCAGAGAGGCTACCTTTCCACACAGCAAGCTAAAGCTAAAGCTGCCTCTTTTGTCTTGTTTTGACACCGAAAGCTGTTTCTGCAGCAAGACATTACAACACAAGAGTTCAAGACTTGTTTGCAGTCTCTGCGTGACTGATCTCTGATCACAGGTTTTCCTCAAGAGAAGCTCCACACTATAGCACAGATCACTGGGCTGTGCCTTGGCATCCAGTGCTCTGGCTGAAAGGCATCCTGAGGCTGAGCTGTAAAAACAAGTCAGCAATAAAAAGGGAAAGATGAGAAGCTCGATATCCCACAGCATCCTCCATTCCACAGCCTCCCAGACCTGCTGTGGAGAGCACTCCAGCAAAGTTATTCTGTTCCCATAAAAATCAGGTGCAACTGAAGAAGCTTTGGCCAGGTTAAGAGAGAAGGAATATCAAGGAATTCTGGAGCACAAACATCCCAGATTTTTATCTCTGAAGCAAAAAGTAATGATTTAAACTCAAAAAGCAGAAAGGAGTGGAGGAAGGAAATTGTAGGGGTGAAGCCTTGAGCACACTTGGTGGAGGTGAATGGAGATAAGAATCCTGATTCCCTAGAGGCAAAACAGGGTTCAAGTGCAAAGGGAATTTTGAGCAGAGGATGCCTAAAAAGGAAATTATTTTCATCCTTTTCATCAACACAAAGATTGTTCCAGCGACACAGTTACCATGGAAACCAATTTTGAGAATAACAAGAAAGCATTTATGGTACAGAGCTTATTTTAAAGGATGGCAAACCATCAGCATCCCATTCCCCTAATGGAACTGATAACCTGACCAGATGACCCACAGAACTAAAACAACACATTTCAAAGTGGCATGGAATGGCAGGGCTAAATGTAAGAGTCACAGCTTCCAATTGCTGTACTTTGATGACCTTCATAGCTATGAATATGGGGCTCAAAAGCTTCTCCCAGGTTTAGCCAGGCTGAGTGGCACCACATCTCTCAGCATGCGAAAACCAGAGACAGGTGAGCACCTCTTTTCAAGTTAACTCATGCAGGCTGTCATTTTCTTCTGTCATTCAGTTCTACTATGAACAGACTGAAAATTCAGTTGTCAAATCTCAGGGCACACAGGACTGGCTGAATCTAGGAGGGAAGCACTCCTGGTGCCTTTACAGTAACCAATTTTGCTTATTCCTGTGGCTGCCACACAGACAAAGCAAACTGAGAAATGCCTGCTACCCAAGGTAGTGCAGGGAGCAGGCTCTCTCTCTTGTTAAAATGCTGACTTCAGAGTAGAAGTCATGAGGCTTTTTTCTCCCAGTCATCCACTTCATCTTTGGTCTGCTTTTCATTTACTTTACATTTTACTTTTATTGCTTCTCCTTGCACTATGAAGGCTGAGGGATGGGAGGCTGGCCACAGGCTTGAAAAGAGAAATAAATGAACAGGAGCTCTAAAATAAAGGGAATAAGGTTCTACTGGCACTGCCACAAATATTTTTCATGCAAGGCTATCAAGAGCTTTCCAGCTTCCCAGATAGGAGGCTGTTCTGTGCACACAAGCAGCCAAGGAGCAGTATCTCTGCTCGCAGCCACATGTAGCACTGGAGAACAACCTCGCTGCCCCAACTCCCAGGCCAGCCTCTAACGGCTCAAGCCCAAGATAAGATGACACCTGTCAGGTGGAGCAAAGACAAGAGGCAAACCCCAGGCTTGATGAGGAAATACATCCACTTAATCAGATCTAGATGCTTTTTGAAGTACTCAGAAATCAAGCAAACTGTAAGGACTTTAATGCAGAAATGTTTCTTTTTCAAAAAGACAGAACCTTCTGAGCAGATTCATTCTCTGCTGGCTTCCTGGCAAAACTTCCTTAATTTTGGTAAAAGCTAAGACCACGTGTCCCACTATCACTGCTGCTGTTTGTACAAGAGGTGACAGAACCGTGCAATTAGCACTGGCATAATGTATGAAACTAAAGCTTCTGAAATACATTACCTTCAAAAAGAAATTACATGATAAAGTAGACAGTAGCGTGACATCAAAGCTTTCCTTTCAGTATCTCCATAATACACCTGCAAGCCTGATCCTCAGAATTCTTTTTTTCGTTGTAAATTATTGCTTGCACTATTGCATACTAGTTTATGATGCAAAAGCACCTATATTAGAGTATGACTATTCACCACTCACTTGCCAAGATAAGCATTTGTTAGGGTAAATTTGTCAAAAATAGCGCTGTCTAGAAGGGCAGAGAGGGGAACTGCCATCAAAGGTGGATCTAAGCATAGATCTTACTTGTGCTTTTTAAGCAGTGAGCCTTCCCCACTCTGGCCCTATTTCAGGATAGAGACATGCTAGGCAATAACAGTAACAGTAAAAAGCCAAAAAACCTTTGCAAAAACTCACTGCGATTGTTTTTTCTATCTGATCCCTATCAAAAGCTGGATGATGCAGCTGGGGAGTTGGTATAGAAAATCAAGTCAGAATCAACGCTCTTCATTTTTTCATCATGGTTTTCTGATTTGGGAAGTTAGTTCAAACCAAAGGTCAGACAATGCCCACTCTGCTGGCTCAAGACTGACAAGGGAAAAGTCTAAAAAGAACCAAAAATTTTGACATTAAATTTTCTTTTTTCATTTCTTCATGTTCCTATCCAGTTATCAGTCAAATTTGCATAGCAGTAAAGGCTATTTCATAGAAAATTCTCTTAGTTCCAGTATAAGCATTGAAGAAAGAGCAAGCATGAAAACACACAACCCCAAAATGCAGATTTTAGATCATGCCTACTTGAAAGAGTGAAGACATATTTCCTACCCAGACATGCATGGTTCTCTTAGGTTTGTACAGTCTTCTAATGATTTAAACAGTTTATGACAAGGAAAGGGCTCCTAGCTTTTTTTGTTGAACAAAAAGACAGCTTCAACAATGGGATATCCAATTTTGAACATAACATTTTAAATTTTGAAGTTTTGGTTGTGAATCTGTTTTCATTTTACCACCTCCAATCTAAGGTAACTTCTATAAGCAGCTTGAAAGTACCAGAAAAAGTTGATGGATTACAAAGATGGATTTGAAGCTGTTTTGTTCAATGCTTTGTTTGAAAAAAAAAAAATTACTCATTCGCTGAACCTCTGGATGGTAGTTTCATGTTCAAAAATGGAACACATCATCCAGGCTTCCTGCCTTTCACCAGATGATACAGAGACTGGTGTTCTCTGGTGTTCTGGAGTGCTTGGTACAACTTTCTTGTGTTATTTTTTTACATATCGTCTTCAGGCAGGTATAGCATCAATGGCCACAGAAATAACAAACAGGCTACAGAGCCTCAAATTTTGATTTTTTTAATCACTGATCTCAGGAGCTGACTGACTTTTAAAAACCTAGTGAAGAGGATATTGCCTAGAATATATTTCAGGAGAAAAAAAAAAAAAAAGCCTGTAGAAGAATATAGTTTATTATGATGATTAATTGTTGTCCATGAAAAAAAAAATCAAAAAGCATTTCTGCCATTGGGAGTATGTCTTTAAGTAAGAACAGCATAACAAGGAAAAAAAATCTGATTCAATAGATAATAAATTTTTTTCTGAGAAACTGAAAACAATGTATGAAAATTTGACTTTCTATCTTCCTTCAAGAATCTTCCAGAATGCTAAGATCACAGGCATTATTTTGCATTGCTAGTAATGATAATGCAAGACAGCATGTGATTGACTTTTTTACTCCCCTTTTTTTCTTAGCAGGAAGGGAAAGAAAGAAAACATTATCATTTTTCTCACTGTAGACTGCAAAAAGTGAGATTTTTTTTTTTTTTCATCTCAACATAAAAATCCCATCTCCAGAACGCCAGTGAGGTGCTCCCTGAAGGAAGGTGACATGATCATGATCCCAGGTAGAGTGGGATCCATGTAAGACACAGCTTCAGTATGCAGATAGTAATTCAGGCCTTTTTCGACTCAAACACAACCTCTTCCATCACTGGCTTTCTCTAGAAGTTGTAATTTTAAACAGCTTTTCCTTTTGCTGCTTCAGCAGCAGCAGCAGCACACCAGAAGTTAATAATCTCACCTGGAAAAAGGTGCCCCTTGGATGGGTTACAGGATTTTCTTTAGCACTGGTTGCCAGACCAGTAAGGTTTTTTTAAACAAAAAGATGGAGCATATTTTAAAATTAAATTTTTCATATGGAAAGGCTCATCCTTTCTCAGAATAACTTGGGTTTTCATCAAATACTGGAAACAGAAAATTGCCCAGCAGGTTTTGCTTAAAAACTGTTCTTTATAAACACTTCAGCAGGAACTTTTTTTGTAAGGAAAAATTTTCTAACTAGGTTAGGTGCGACCACCACATAGCATAAAAACTGTTCATTCACTTGTGAGGCGTTTTCTAAAAGAGTCTGAAGTGACAGTGAGAAGTTCAGTGGTGCTTGTGGTGGTGTTCACAGATCCTTCTGCTCCCTGGTCTTCTTGACATGCAACCTTCTGTGCATACAGTTTAAAGAGACAAGTCTGCCACAGAGAGAGATGCTTCCCTTCCCGTGTGCCTGTGCACTGGAAGGTGTGTGCTGACAGCAGTGTCAGCAGGAGGAGGAGTAAGACAGACAACCATCTGTACAGACTGCAGTGCTCCGCTTGCTCAGCCTACGTGGTTGCCACAAGCACATCTAAAAGGGAAATGACAGTGGAGGGGTGGAAAACGCAAATGGGACAAGGAGAAAGAGAAGCTGAGGAGAAAGGCTATCCTTGCTGCGGAGGCAGACTCCTCAGGCACAAGAATATTTACACAGGAACTGTGTCTAGCTGGCAGTTACCTGCTGCCATCATGGAAGAACCCAGTCACATGTGTCACACCGAGGATTAGTCGAGGACTTCACTTGTTGAAGTCACCTGTTCCTTCCCACGGAAAGGATGCACACACCACCCCTTCTCAGGCCCAGCAATGCTGCCAGACCCTCACATAGTATTCCATCACCATCTTTGATATCTTTCCTCCCTCCTCCCACCCCAAGCATGCTCTACACCTTCTCAGGTCCCAAAAGTGGTAGGTGGGAAAGGGAAAGCCTGTATTTATCAGGCAGGCAGCCAAACAGAAGAGATAAATTGTGAGTTTGTACCAGGGCCCCTCAGAGTAAACGCTAGCTGAAATCACTGGGTAATTTAAGAACAGTGGGAGGGAAAAGGAGAAGATAAATGACAGAAATATATGATCATACAAACCTTACCTCTAAAAGAAACAAGGTGAAGATAAGCACCAACCAGATCACCTGACCGGCGGAAACATGCCTGGGTGACGGAAGGACTCTCTAAGGAGCTCTTCCATTGAAGTTCTTAGTCACCATCACAAACTGGGTTTCTTTTCCCCTCATTCTCCCAAGAAGTTTCAGTTCTACCTCTGTCACATGATTACAGCATCACTGTGCCACTTGTGTCAGAGCCCGGATTTTCCCTTTCAATACACCCCCAAACAGCCATGACATTTTACATGATGCATTAATGAAAGGCTTAGCAACTGACTTGTGTCAAAACCTAAACCTTTGTGACTGTTAACATTTAACACTGTGCAAGTACCATAAATAGAGTCTTAGAGCTGATGCTCGGTGTTGTACAGAGCATGTGGATGGCAAGATAAAAGACAAGGAAGAATGGGATGTTTCAGGGCAGATACAATCAGCACATTTCTTTAAATAGATAAGATTTCCTAATAGATCAGGTAGACATGAATATTTTCTCCTGCATTTTTCTTACTTCACAGTGGCCAATCAAAATCAGTCCCAAAAAGCAGGCCTACCCAACACCTCAGCCTAGCACTGTAAAGATAAACTACTCATGAGATTTTGAAAAGCTGAACCTGATACTGTTCAGAGCTACAGACTCCTGCTAAGAACAGGTCTGATTTTCACCCATTGCACTGGTAATTGCTTTAATTATAAACCTGAATTGCAGCAATGGCTTGGCCTCCTGACTTAGCTGTAACAGTTGAAAACATTTACCTTACATGGGCAAAAAAATCTATAGGGCACAAGAAAGAAAAAGAGGAAGACATACACATAAAATAGCATTGACATAACCACAAGAATAACAGTAGAAGTAAGCACTTAAACTCTTGTTTTCTTGCTAGATTCTTTAGAAACAGTTCAGGTTCTATCTCAAGAAAACTCTGAAAATACAAATTGGGACAAAAAAATCAGCTTGAGTGTTTTCATTTTTGCCAAGAGCAAAAAATTCTCAGAAAGAAAATTAATTTTAACTGTTACTGACTTTTAACTCAGCAGAAGAAGAAAGTCCAGCTTCTCCTAAAAATTAAAGCAAACACACATCTCAAACCACACAATCCTATGTGGTTTCATATTGTGGGATTTAACAGTCTGCTGTGCATCTTTTTAAGAAGAAAAGCTTCCAAAAGTGAGCAGATGCAGTAGGCTCAAAGTATCTTGGAATATACAAGATACACAAATTGTCAATTTTTCTCTCAGAAAGGATCTGGCTTTGCTCATCCTGCTGAAATTCACCTGTGCTAAAAATCCAGAATAACAAAGAGGTAGCACAAAATAAATCTATTCCACTAGAGGAGTAAGAATCAGTTTCTGGTAGTGCATTACCTCTTCCATTCTTCTCTTCAGCTGAATAATTTCTGTTCTGACTGTTCTAAAATTGTGTCATTAGAGAACTAGACATATTCTCCCTCCAGGTTTGCTAACCAACACCAAGAGAGAGAACAGGAAGTGCAATGGTATGTCTACGTCTGTTCTGTAACTCTGAAACAAACCCAAAACTCTAGGAAAAATTACATTGCTAGAAATTCCCTGCAACTGAACCACCTAGGCTTGGTGTCCAAAGCATAACGGCTGTGTTTGACATTTTTAAAGCCAGCTCATTCTGGCTGACTGTAGGATCTCTGGGCAAATCTACCTCAAGTACAGTTATTTAGATGGTATTTATTATATTTAAAGGTTTTACTACAGTCCACAATGCCTCTACCCTACAGACAGGAAGCCACAATATTGCAGCTAAACTTACATAGCTGGTCATCTTCATTTCCCTTTTGAATTTGGAAAGTAGCCAAAGCAGTAAAGTCAGTAAGAAACCCTCATCCCCACAGGTACCAGAGGAAGTTTTGGTGCACAAGCTGCTACGGATCATAAACTACCTGAGGTTCCTTGACAAGTAGAAGGTCAGCCACATGAAAGTGATTCTAACAGGGAAAAACATGAGTAAGTTAATGCACTCAATGCTTCTTCATATAAACAAGCCTTTTGAGATGTCATCATCATCTCTACTGTATGGCAGTTATGTGCTCTTGAACACAGATGTGCCAAGGAGTTTCTCACACCTGTTAGATAGCACAGAATAGTCACTCCAAGCGTTTAGCAAAACCAAAAAAAGACTTGAGAAATCTCCTGAAAAGAACCAAAAAAGCCTGCCTCTTTACAGTTTCATGGCACAAAATTCAAGAGCAACCCAACCACCCAAGCTACAAGTGCATCAGTAGTTTGGTTTGGCACCACAGGGAGCTTTGCTGCACAGCACCCCCTTCCTAGGGCAAAAGCCAGGCCTGCTCAGGAACACTCCAACACTGCACTCAGCTCAGCACCACCTACTTCCCTTACGCCTTTACCAGTCAGCAGCTGTCCTCAGTGTTCAGTATTGGACAAATTAGGAATAAAGTCCTTCCAAACACATAAAAGGAACCATCTCCGTTGCAATTTTAAACATGATGACATCTTCCTATGCGACAGGCATCCCATACATTCTCCTTAGGCAATGGACAGCTTGCTATGCTATCTCTATGAGATGAAATCTTCCACCTGTTATCTTCCCAGTAACTTTGCTGTCTTCATAGACATGAGATGGCAATAGCCAGGGGCATACCTGAAATCCTTGGATTTTAACGTGTGCTGAACTGCTAGGAAACTTTTTAATTGGAAAGGTCACAGGAGACAGATTTCTGAGCACACTTCCAGATAAATGCCACATTTTCAGCAATGCTCTCTCATCAAATGTTACATAAAAGGCAGACACTTTTCAGTGACAGCTTGCATCAGGCCCACCTGTCTCCTAAAGGTAAAGCTTAAATCCTCCAGAGCTGTACAGCAGAAATGCCATCTTGCAATCCACAGGTGTGGAAGGTGAACACGAGTCTCCACTGTCCACCTCTCTTGCTGCACTGATCAGAACTAGAAACCAGAAGCTCATACAAAGTGAGGTGCTTTCAGAATCTTCACCAAAAATTTTGAGGTGCTCATAATCTGTTATTATTTTGGATGGCTGCGCTTTTAACCTGAAATTGAAAAATGGGCATAAACCCAAAAATGCTCAGTTTTTACCAGTAAATCTCACATCCCAGATAAACATCCTAAATCTTGGTGCACAGTGGTGTGAAGGGATTGGTGCTCTTTGCTCCCTCTTCTATGCAGATACACTCTTGACCCAATCAGCTTTCTCAGCGTCAAACCCAATATATTTTCTGGAACAGATTCAGCTCTATTGAACTAGGATTTTCCAACAACAAATATAATCTTGTCACTAAACTTATAAGCAGTTCTGGCAACACAATAAAAAATTACCCAAAACCAGACCTCAACCTTTCTACTCAGCTCCTTACTGCCTCACTGTTTTCCATTAAAAGATTATGCCTCTTTTCTATTTCATTGGTGAGATGAGGGGAAAATTCATCCTATTCCATATTGTTCCCAGTTATTCCCACTCCAAAGCCTTCAACATGTTTAAACATAAATCCCTAGAGCTTGTAGCTCTTAGTACTTACTACTCCCAGTTAAGCAAAGCAAGAGTTAAATCCAGTCTCAAGACTTTGTAGTAATTATTCCCTATAATTTCTGGTCATGCTAAGTTTGTCTAACAGAAGAAACCAAGAGATTTACTATCTACAGAGTACAAGAAAAAACACAGCAAAAAATATTTTTAGTATTTTATTAACCTTAACAAAACCAGCAAATTAAAGGATGGTTTGGAAAGGATTCACATTTTAATGGCAGCTATGAATATATAACAAACTATGTACAACTCTGTCAGCCATCAACTGAACACTAATCAATGTAATCCAAATCTTCTGGGATTCCAAAACCTTTATCTATTCTGCTCTCTTCAAATCCAAATTTACGCTTGGCCCAGGACTTTATTGAAAAGATGTTATCTGTAAACAGAATAAAAAACATTAATTTTGAGTATTTAGGAAAACATGAATTATAGTCTTGGCTACAACAAAATCCTTCTATTCGCAGTGTCTCTTGTGTGTATGAATAGGTACATAGTGGGGAACACCATTATCAAGTAGATTTAGAACAGAAAACATGAGGCTTTTGTTAATAACCTCCAAAAAGGAGGAAATAATTTACTTAGCACTGAATAAAAACTTGTTATTTTTATCTTTTCTTGCTCCTCTTTTACAAGGAAACTGAAAGCTACAATTACAGTGTAAGCTTGCTATAGTGATGAGGTAAGTGTGAATATGCATAGGAAGTATTTTATAGGTCCTTCTTCAACTAGACATCTACTATGTGACTGTCTACAGCTATAAAAATTGGATTTAAATTTACTGTAAGGTCCTTTCTAGTCCTGCATGTTTCTTCAGACACTGTATTTTTTGAAAGTTTAAAAAGAAGACACTCAAGAAGCTTTATTTTAGTCAGCACTTCTCTTTTAGTATCACATTAGTTTAACATATACGTTTTGTTCAATTTAACAAGGTTTTTCACTGCAGCATTTACAGCAACTCATTACATCATTTTTAACACCCATAAATTGCAGCATTCCTTAGGAGAGGAAGTGTTCCCTGTCTCTGCACAGCTTAGAGATAGTTTTCTCTTCTTTAACCATCACACATTTGGTTTTAAAACTGTCTCTTCAAAAGAAAAATAAGCTGCAGCATATAACCAAATTGTCTAATTAAACAGCAAAGTACTTTCTACTGGCTGAGACACAATTCCTTTGCCTCATTTGAGGCCTTGAGAACAGCCTGTCACCAACAGCAGAAAGCCCTGACAACTCCCAGAAGACATAATTTTATTTCTCCATATGCAGTAAACAACCCAGATATAAAATAATAGTCCTAAAACAATGATATCCTGCTACACTTGGCACAACCAATGATAGCAAGTAGTCCATCAGTAGGGGATCTACTCCAGACAAAAAAATTTTAAACAATATTTTAAATAATTGTAAAAAACCATAAGGATATAAAAATTGTTTGCTTTGTAAAAAGCAAACCTAAGCAACAATAGAAAATTGAGTTAAATTTCCACATGAATGTCATCACAGTAACATTCCTTAAAACTATGCATAATTTTACCTGTCAAAACTGATCTATTAGTTTGAGAAATACCTACTTTGTATCAGCATCCATCACATGGTAGCAGCAATAAGATTCCACAAAACATTCTACTCTTTAGAAAGAAATGAACATTCAGAATAGGATTAAACTTTCTGAATATCTGGGCATGACCATGTCCAATCTCTATTGCTTTCCTTATCTTAAGAGATTTTAACACATCCAAGGAAACGAGTGGCAGGATTTAACACAGTGTACAAGACAGCACCAGAAGGATAAATCTGTTATGGCTTATGAAGTATATTCAGTAACTAAACTGAGAAGAGATATTTTTTTTGTTGAATCATAATAGTCTTATATGTAAAATAAATTTCTCTAGGTTTTTTAAGTAAGGACTATCCTATGTCAAATCCTGATCAAATTTAAACACTGAGTAGGTCTTTTACTGAAACTGCTCTAGTGTGAAGCTGTGTCACTGCAATACACACCAGTCCATCTGTTGGCTGCCTCCTTGGCCACTTGGTTTGTTTGGCCTGAAACAGAGAAAAACACCAACAACAATAAAAGCATACATCACAGTAAAATCATAACACAGTTTCAAAGCACAGAGATGAAATTTTGTTGATGTCATTTTTATGGAACCACACAATAAGGAAGTTGTTCTATTGCTTCTAAACACTTGTTTTACCCTTTTAAGGTTCCAGCAAGCACAAAGCTAAGTTAAAGAAAAAGAGGAACAAAGAGCATAAAAGATACATACAAACAACTATAAGTTTTTAACTCATATTTTAAAATAAAATAACCCCAGTTTGGCTTGCCAAGGGGCTTAATTGTCTTCACCAAGATTGGAACTGGATACGTGGCCTGAAGATACCAGATGCAACAGAGATGGAAAATATTTCATAATCCTCTCTATACATAAGTAAACCATCACATGGGTATGCATGACTTTCCTTATCTATAGATAAGGAAAATGACAAGGCAGCAGTCTATCATATCAATCCAAAAGTTTATCATATAGCTTTGGAATGTCTCCATGGCTTTGACAACTCCCTCAATGAAATTAAGACAAAATAATATTTCTGGCTATTAAACTTAGCTTATGTCCCTTAACATCATTCGACAACTAATCACATAATAGCAAATTACCATCACTACAAGGAGGTTTTGTACAGTTTCCATGAGGCAAAACAATCAAGAAGAATTCCTCTTGGATCACCTTGCTCCCATTAAAGTAAGTACTGAATCGAATCAAGCTGGTTCAGTTGCAACGTGGGAATTTACCAGAATCATTCTGGTTCTCACGCCTACACGTAACTTAAGTTATTCCCAGTCAGTCTTGTTAGTACTCACATGATAATACTCATTTGAATGGTCAGCATGAAACTTGTCTCCAGGGTACTGAGATATGAATACATGATCAGGTACCCATTGTTATACACATTAAACTTTAAGCAAAATCAAATTATGTTGAAAAATCATCTGCTAGCACACAGGAAGGGAAGTACTCATTATTCCAACCTTAATACTCCAACTGATATGAAATATGTTTACATTAGAGTAATATACTATTTCAAAAACAATACAGTTTCTAAAATTGGCCCACAATTAGAAAGTTTGAGCACAGCATGAAGAAAAGTGAAAAAGATAAGCAAAAAATGAGTGGGAGAGAAAATGGCATTTTTGCTTGCATGCATGCATCAGAAATTCAAGTTGTTCCTAGCTTGAGAGAGATATTTTTTATTTTCTTTGCTGAGTGCTTGTTGCCATCCCCACTTGTTCAGTTCCACAACTGGCAGCACTAACAACAAACTTGCAGCTAATGGTATTTGGGACAGTAACCTAACCCTACTTAAAGCAAGCCTGCAGAGTAAGAACTTCTACTCATCAAGACTTTGCGAGTGTGACACGCAACACTTCTCTCAGCATTTTTCTAAAATTCTACCATAAAACTTGACAGCTGTATTTGACTCCAAGTAATGAAGTTTGAAATGAAGTGGAGGAAAACTGGAATGGCATTAAACTCCATGGATCCAGAGTTGTGAGGTGACAGCATCCTGGTGGTGGGTGAGCCAACCTATTCCACAGCACCTACGAGGTCTCAGCAGAAAGCTCAGCTTTCCTGGAAGCAGCTGATTTGACCACCACAACACAGTGGCAGCATGGAGTCCTGACACCTGCAAACACTGCTCATGTGTGCTAAAATATACATACGTGATCACGTGTTCTGAAAATGTGACTTCACACCTCTGTCAAAGAAAAGACTGAGGTGGCAACAGACATAGGCTGGACAACAAGTTAGAATGGCAGTCACTGCCTATAACTGAGTTGGGGCTAGAAATGAAAACATGGTAGTGAGAGCAGGAAATAATGGAGAAATACAGACAGACACACAGACAGATAGACAGATAATCCCCAGTGTCTCATGGCTACAAGTGAATATTTAGCTATCTGAAGGTTGAAGTCCCTTGGGATCAGTCTTAAGTCTTGCCTATGATTCCACTGCATGATCTTGTGTGTCTGCTGAAACCAGTGCCTTGTCTGGAAGAGGAACGAGAGACAGGCTTTGATAGTTATGGATCTGCATCTCCTGAAGACACCAACCACATCTGCATCATGGCCAGAACCTTCCAGAGACCTCCAACTCCATCACAAGGACTGACAGAAATTATGAAATCCTCACCTTCACTGCTTTCTGGAACTCATTTATAGATGCTTGTCGGGACTTTCATTGGTTTGATCATCTGTATATATACATGCACTGAGGATGAGGGAAAGCAGGAATAGTGAAGCAGACAACCTCCAGACACACCTACTTTATGTATGGGTGTAGCCAACTGAAAGTCATGCTACTTTTGACTGCCTGTTCTCTACCTCCAGGAGATCACACAGCCAGGTTGGTTTTCAGACTGCACTGAAAAGGAAGCTGAAGATCTAAAGACAGCAATAGCATGGGAACTCAAAATGCAAACTCCAAAGCAGAATCAGGACACCAACTGTGTGAAGCTGTAAAAAGGAGAAACTCAAACACAGCACTAAGGGCAACTGGCTAATTGCCAAAACCAACACAACCACGGCGTCCCCAGCTTGGCTGGAGTCCTTCTGATTCTCCTGCTCACCAGAGCTGCTCTAACTGAACTTGATTTTTGGCAGCTACTAAATAGTGCTCCAGTACTGGATCTGCATGAGACAATGAAAGGCCAAATATGCAGTAGAGGTGAGGAGCAGGGGAGGCAACATTTTCCAGATGCTCCCAGATGTTCTCATTATCATTAGGCTTTAGTTACAGTCTGTATCTATACATCTGCACATAGGCTGACAATGTATGTGATTGCTGTCCTGAAGCTGTCTGGAGCCATTTGTTCTGGACATTACATATTTATTTCACCTATCTATGTGACAATGAATCAATAGACTTTCCCACTCTCATGTCTGCAGGATACAAGTAATTTATTTGGCTGAGGCACATGTATCCTCTGCTGACTAATTTCAGGCACATTTGGCATTTTCTAAGAAAGAAAATGGAAGCTTGCATTTTTATCTCCAAAACTGAACAAAAGCAACCACTGTATGTACAGTAATGCAAGGCCCAGGAGCAACAAGACTTGAAATGCTGGTCTGTTAGGTCAGAAAAACACAGCTAGAAATATGCCTGAAACAGTGAAAGGCTACAAGACAGAGTTATTTTGACCAGTGTTCATGAAAGTTTTTTTTCCCCTCAACCCCAAGTATCTCTGGAGAACTGCAGAGTACTCAAAATGGCCAGATTCTGGGAGCTGAACCACTATCCCAAGCATCTGTGATTGTCCTTATCACAGGGACAATCCCCTCTATCCCCAAAGAGGAAAGCAAAGGTATGGAAAGGAAGGTCCAGCCACAGTGAATGTCTAAAAAGAAAATGACAGTGGATTGGAAACATGCTTTTCAATGCAGGTAAGTGGTATTCTACCAGTGACCTGCAGGTATTTTGGAGCAAGCCAGGAGACAGAGGTGACAAAAGGGCATGTGGCAGCTGTCAGAGGTGCACCAAGAAGCTTCTAAAGCAAATGGACAGCACCTGGTGAGGAGTCAAGGTCAGCAGCACAGAATATCAGCACAGCAATGCTTCTAACAAATCTCAACAGGCATTATATATTGACTGAAGTCTCTGTAGAGGCCACAATGTTTCTGATCTGACTCAGGAAGCCCCTACAGTCCTTCTCAGCATACTGTAGAACTACAACCTCCTCTTTCTTCTTCCCCCAGATTCTCTCACTTTTTTCACTGGAAGGGGGAGATGGTTGAAATAAAAAATCCTATTTTCATTCCAAAATTGAATGGCCAAAAGCTGTAGAAGTCTCAAATATTTCCACATGGCAAAAATCAATTGTGATAGCAACAAACCACCACCATCTCCTCAGAAACATTTTCCAAATGTACTTTAGATTCTTCCTAAAACCTTTTTAAGTCTCACACATATCATTAAGGGAACACTAAGGATACAGTCATGGCACAGTACTCAAATTCAGACTGTAAAGGCAATATATTATAGTTCCAGTAGCTATAGTAAAAGAAACAAAAACAACAACAAACAAATGGCCAGAACCAGATCACAACCACCTGAGCTGGTAGAAATTAACAAAGAGCTGTACCTTTCTTTGATCTCCTAGATCCTACTCTGGCATTTTCTGGATAACTTTAAGGACTTCTAGGTCCAGGAACCTATACTTCCCTAGAATAACACAAGCTAATTGTATTTATAAAGCTTACACACTTTGGTGCCAGTTTTAACCTACCACAACGAATGCCACAAGAAAATTGTATGGACTTCCTCACTTAAAAGGCATCTGACTGCAGTGGGAATTAGCACCTGGAGAGTCACACATCAGCCTCTAGGGTGTTAGCAGATACATGCAAAATACAACTGCAGTCTTCAGCATGTCAGAGAGGGAGTAATTTTACAACATGGATCACAATTCCTTTGCATGAAACACAGGGAACAGCTGAAACTGTTCTCAGGGACCAGGGAGGATTACTAGCCCAAAGATTCCCAATCTCTCTTGTGAAACTGGTCAGGGTAAATTAAGTGCATTAAGTGGATTTGAATTCCTGTAATAAATATGCATTCACTTAGACTGAATTCAAAGATGAAAAATGGCAACTACCATAGGAACTGTGTGTGAACTTGAACCTCCCATGACTCTGCAGAAGGCAGAGGATAATCATTCTCCTGCACACAGGTTGCCCTTACTTTCCAGAAACATTACCTTGTCATCATTACAGTGATAGACTTGTTTTTCTATTTCTCTTGGGGCAGAATCACTGTAACATCCTGTGACGCAGTTTCCAAAATTTTTTCCACTAATGAAAACATTTCATGCAAATAAAGATTCCATCTCCAAAGGCCAGGGTAGAAGGTGAGCATAGAAATTATGCACTTGTCATCCATAGAAAGTACAAAAGGTTATTGCCTAGTAATTCCTACCCACATGTCCATTCACAAGCTGACACCACAGACTCTGATCAAGAGCCTGTGGCTTGCCACTGGAGACTATTTATGGCAATGATGTGATGAAGTGGCTTCTTAAGGTCCATATTTGAGTATCCTTGAGAATAAGTAATCTACAACACTGTCAACAGGCTGAATTGCAATGTGGCAAGAAGAGCTTTACAAGAAGCTTTTGTAACCCTGTACCAGGCAGATATCCCCACACTACTGGAAATCTTTATCCTCCCTCATGCTTCCCAAAGAGGCATTTCCTCTTATAAACAGAATAAAGAGTGTAGAAAAGTGATAGCACATCAGAATTCTGTCAACTCTTTTGAATCTAAAATAACACATCACTCTTCCCCCATACTCCAGTATCCTACACAACACTTTTCCTTATGATATTAATCAACAGGTCACAATGCTTCAGAATTCATGACTAAATTCAAGTCAATGTGTAAATATGATTTCTCATTTAAATGGCATCACAAACTCAACACAACTTTTTATATTGACTTATTTTAGACTCTGAATCAAGTTTCAGCACTACAAGAAAAGCCACTGACAGTTATGAATGCTACGTACTGATCTACAGCTATTCTGAAAAGCACAGAACACAATATAAACTATTTGAGATAGAAAAATACTGAAGAGTATAGATATACAAATTAACTAAATCAGCATTTCTGCTGCAACACCAGTGTATATATGCTTGAAAATGAACCTGCAAATAGTTACCACAGTGCCAGTCTTTCTACCTGGTGAGACATAGCAATACACAGTAGAGCTATTAAGAAGCTGATCCACATTGCTGAGAATATGCTTTTAAAGGGTCTGCAGTCTCTGTCAGTGTGTTTGAAAAAAGTGTCAAGTCTCATCCCTCTATCCTGTATGAAAAGGTCACACTGTCAAATTTCATCAGTCCGTACACAGGGTCTCCTTGAAAAATATCCAACAGAATTTGTAAGAATTGCTACCAAAACATTCCTCTATGCAAGACATGCACTTAAGTTTAATATATTCATGTACCTACAGAAAAAGACCATTTACCTTTCAGGTGTTGTACTTGAAAACCCATGCTGAAATCTTAGTTGCATAACTAAAAACAATCAATTTTCATCTAAAGAACAGAGGGAAGCAAAGAGCTTGCAAAACAGAAACAAGCACACCAACTTGATTCAGGGCTGATTCAGGGCTCCCTGACACCACTCTTTTTCTTCTACTGGACAACTCTTCCTTCCCCATTCCATTCACTAATAAATGCTGCACACTTCTGAGCTGCTGAACTGTATTTCATAACTATTTCACATCCCAGGGCACCATGGTTTTTAGCCACTTGTGGATTGCAATCTGCTATGACCTCACATGTCAAACGTTGTAGAGAAGAATCTAGAAAGCATCGCAAGAGGTTCTCTTGCCTCTGTCACCACAACTCAAGACGTGTTCAACTTTACCTATGCCATTTCTGAGGTATTAGTTGCCTGTTTTTAAGGTTTCCAATTTTCTGGCCCTACATTTTAAGGCTATTGCTTTTTGCCATCTTCTCAATGAACCTGAGTAACAGGGTATTCCTTTTCTTTTCTTGAGGAGATACAGATATGCAAAACCCACCAAGAACCATCTTCTTTTGAGCCCTATTTCTGTAAAGTTTTTTGGTCTCTTAGAACGTGATTGCTCAATGTCCTTTTGCTCTACTCTGAGCACTTAAGTTACATGAATGCTCTGAAATAAATTGGGTTATTTGCAGGCAGGATATCCAACACTGACACTGTGTTACAGCTGAAGCCATGGTAAAGCCTTTAGCACCACACTTTCTGCCTTGAGCAGAAACATTATTTCATACATCTCATTTGTATCTTAGTATGGGGGTTTTTCTTGGCACAACAAAAATTCTTATATTCAACCTGTAAACTAATACATCTCTGATATCTTTTTTCAAATCCTTCCCCCTTAACTAACAGCCTCAGATAATTTGTGTAGCACAATATCCTTGAATAGAGGTAACACCCTTGCACTTGCCACTACTGCGTTCTATCCAGTGTTTATTAGACCATCTTTGCAATTTGTCATGATCATTTTGAAATCACAGTCTTTGTCTGTGCAGTCTCTCCTAGTGTCATCATATGCAAATATAACAAAAGAGCATCTTCTATTGTATTATCCAGCTCATTAATATAAACACTGCGCAGATGCACATACATGACAGACCATATTACAGAGATTCATCAATTCCACCTCCCTTTCTGACACTAAATTGCTCACAAATTATAAAGTAGTTTGAGCTTTCACACTACTGCTGTTTCATCAGGATTGTATCTCCCTACTTTCTGTAAAACAGTGTCATGCAAAACTGAGTCAAAACACCAAAAACAAGCTTCCCTCAATTTACAAAGATCTCATACAGTGGCAAAGAGAAAACCTCTGTGTTGTTCTAGGTGTTTCCAAATTGGTTTTCTGTTCTGAATTTTTCTCTGATATCCTGCTCTTTTCAGTGAAACTAGCTCATATGATGTTAAAGTGAGAAGGGAACACTGTCATATGTGCCAACATTAGTCTTGTACTTACACAACCTGCCCTGCAAAATCTTCAGTTAAATAGCACAGAACAAGGTATCTATATTAGGAATATTCAATCATAATCCAGATAAACCCATAATGAAAATGTAACATATTATCCCATAAAATATGGGAGATATGTTAACATAAAAGATTAGCAATGCATTTTTTTAAGCAAGGCCAGGAAAGACCTCAGTTTGACAGTTCTGCATGTTAGCAGTAAAGACAATTAACTAAAATCCACAGTACCCTTCCAGATCTAATTTTGTATGTGAAAGTCATTAAAATATACAGACCAGTACATTACTTCAAATATCACCATAACTTTATCAAAATTATCTGAATGAGTGCTACAGCTAACCTAGCAGGTCTAACACTAGAAGACAAGCAAAATACTTACTCCACAAAAGCCTTTTCATTTCATATATAAATGGATCTATTGATTAGATGTTTTCATCACAGCACTCCTAAATAGAAGAGTGTCATAAATGTAGCCATAAGCCAATTCACTCTTAAATAAAGGAGTGTCATACATGCAGATGTAAGTAGCTATTTTCCACATCACAAATTTTATCAAGTGTCTACTATTCCCAAGCTTCTGCCATAAGGATTTACTGGCAGAGACAATAAAGCTATTGCTACATATTTCCCCTATGAGCCTCTCATTTTACATATTTTTTCTGTCATTCCAATAGAAACAAATAAACAAAATAAAGAAAAATAACAAAAACATGTCTTGTGAGTGTTCTCATTTGATTTAAAGAAAAAGTAACCTTCCAGAGTGGTAAATTCAATTAAGCAGGATGTTTGCTAAATATATAATCTAAAGATTTGGTCCTCCAACTGCCTTCTTTCTGAGTGTCCAAGAAAAGCTCCACTGACAAAACAGCTTTTTGCTTAACTAGCTAAAATGCAGCTTCATTTTAAAGCAAGCTGGCTTAAGCTGACACTCCCTAAGAATAGTCTGGCCAGAATGTGTTGGAGGTATAGAACACAAGTGTGCATGAGTCTAAATATTTAGGACAATTTCTCATTGCAGACTAATCTCTTATCTGAAGGCTAAACACAGAGACATTCTCTGAAATGTAGAGAACAAGGGCCTTTTGCTGAAAAGGCCAAATGACTCTTCTGGACTTTAGCTTTCCAGCTTCAGCCAAAAGCCCTGCATTTCACTTTAAGCTTTGTGCTTTAGGCATGTATGTACAGATACTTCTTAAGTTGTCCAGTTTGACCTGGTGGTCCTTCATTCGTTATTCTTCATGGCTGTTATATTTTCCCTTCTTTCTAAGTGCTAAAAGCTGCTCACTCATTTACGTAGTCCTGTTGCTCCCTCATTCAGGCTTTTTCAAATCCATTTTCTAACAGGTCATTTCACTGTAGAGTTCATGAAAATACCCTTATGAACACTTGTCACCTGTTTCTAGTTGGTCAGAAGATCCTTGGTTGCTCTTCAGAGACACTACCACACAACAGACAATTCTGTGAGGTACATGACAAATGACCACATGTATCAAAGTCTTGTGAAGAAGGCAGTGAAACATTTAATCAGATTTTATCGATAGACTGATTTCAAAGACCTCAGGAGAGTCCATCACAAGACATGGGCATCTACACCATCAGTTCCTAACTTGAGCTGACAATTTGCTTTTATCAGTGGTGAGCTTCAGCACTGGAATGAAAGGCCAAGGTGAGAACTCTTTAACTGGCTTTTGTCAGGGAAGGTCCTTAAACCACTACTCTGGTAATCACAGCCAGATTCTGCTTAGCAAGTGTTTCATTAGTCAAAGGACCAGCCTTTTCAATAGCTGAAATGCAAACAAGTCTCCTTTGATTTTCAAGATTAATAAAAGAAAAATAGAAGGGCTGAAGATAAAGGAGCAGATATTCTGCTTAAACTGGCAATTCCATCCAGTTTTCTATGATTACCAAAGGAGCTTGGATCAGTAATCCAAGTACACATCTGTAACTCCATTCACTAAGTACCCTGTTCCTTTTCTCAACTTTACTTAACAGTTAAAATTTTAGCATTACTGTATGAAACTATGTTTACATACAAGTACATTTATTATTCCTCATTCTTCCTAGAAACTAAGTTATGTTTAGTTTTCATAAGTTTGATTTATCTTTTAATGTAGTTTTTTAATAGGTAATTAAATTTGTCAACCTTCCAAATGAATGACTAGACATTCCAAGAACAGTATAGGGAGCAGGGGAAACAAAATGAAATTCTTAGTTTCTTGAAAACCAGTAGAGTAAACATGTCATTTTGTTACTGGTGCACATCTATATATATATATATATATTCTGGTACTCCATGATGAAGGAGGAAAAAAGGTGTGGATGTGTGAGCTGTGTAGTTTTGTTTTGATTAGTAGCAGATAGCCTGCAAGTTAAATACATGAACATTCATTGTCTATTTCCTATCACATTCTCACCCAGAGTCTCTGAAGATGAATATACTAAATATATAATACTCTGTAAGATGAGACTAACTAAAAAAAATGAGTTCTTGCTTTTATAACTATTATTTTTCTAGGTACTTTTAAGCAATGTCTGATTCGCTCCAAAGCAAGCTTAGTTTAACCCACTAAGACTAACATAAGTGTGAGTGAAGATGCAAGTCTAACATCAGCAGAATGATTAATTTCCAACAGCAGACCTTTGTTAACGGCACTGCTGCACCAACTGTAAAAAGCACAGCTTGTCTCTCAGATGCCAGGTGCATATTTCATGGTCAGTAGCTAGGAAATATCCTCCTAATTGCAAACTGAACATACTGCATCTAAAGGTGATTAAAATACCATTTTCTCTACAGACTTCATCTGTACACTATTGATCTTGCTGGCACCTAGAGCAGTCTTAAAATTATTTGTAGAGTTCCACTTTTCCAAGCGGACACATTAAATTTTTAAAAATAGATACTTAATAGTTCATTAGCTGATACTACTGACAAGGCTTTTTAGTTTAAACCACCTTTCTGGTACAATTTCTGAACAACAATCCATCTTTGAACAACAATCCATTAAACTCTTTTGTAAATTATTGGCATTCTGATGCATTTTGAGTAAAACTGATGCAACTCATTTTAAAGTCTCTCCATTAGCCAGGATAGTCCAATCTTAATTTCATTTCTTCACTACTGTTTCTCTTCTGGGAACAGGAACTATTCCCAGCATTAGTAAGAATCCCTCTTACAATCTAACACTTAGTACTAAAGTTTTTGCAACATGAAGTACATCTGTATAAGTAAGATATTTTCAAATTGATTTGAACGTAAGAGAATAGCTGGGTGTATCAACAAAAAACCATCCCCAAAAAACAACCCCCAAACTATGCATTCCAAAGACTCTACTAGCTAAATAAATGTTTTTTCAGCATTCACCCTTCAGATACTAAGAGGAATTAAAAAACTGAACAATACAGAACTATTCTCTCATACTGTCAGTATACCCAGACAATTCCTCAGTTTGTCAAGCTAAAATTTTCATTGTCTAGAAATATCAGAATTAGAAATTTTTGAAGGACCTAAAAGGAAAAAAAAAGACGCTTTCAAGGACATATTACATATAACATGATATTTTCATGGTATTCAGGAAAGTCTGGATGTTTAGCAAAATTTATTTTCACAGAATCACGTAAGTATTAGTTTTAGAAAATGATCTAACCCTGAACTGTACTGGCAGTGATGCCTCTGAGATCACACATTCAGAGTATCAAAAGAATAACTATGTGGATATTTGTCATTTGAAATTGTGTCCATCTGAACCACTTGTCTCTCTTGTCACAGGACAAAAATAAACACAGAGAGCTAAAGTAAAAAAATTGACACCAAAATTGCTACATGTGTTGTATCTGGTAGTTTGCTAATTTTTGAGAAAACAAGTTTGCCTAGACATGTTCAGATCACTGTTTTAAAGGTAAAAGCCTAAGACATAAAAAGTTATCAGTAACCAGACATTCTAAAACCATGCTAAATCAAAAAGGAATGCTGACAAGCAAGATCCCAGACCCCATAAATATTAGCAATCATACCACACAGAAGTCACTGCAGTCAGTATGTAACTATTTATGAAAGAGCTGCCCTATCCAAAGGCACACAGTAACAAAGCATGGCTATTGTGGAAAAAAAAAAAAAGCAAAGGCCCAACAATGTTTTAACAAAGCATAAACCAACATTCCTCTTATTGCAGTGAAAGAACAAGAAGTTTGAAATTTTAGAAATGTTTATTTTACAGTGAGCACTGAAAGTGCTTAGCTGCTTCCAATTACAAGCTGACCAGCAACTCAGAGGAAATTCCCTACCATTTATACACTTATGTTGCCAGACAAAATTTTCTATAAAATTAATTATGCAAAAAAATCTATTAGATCCCTAACACCTCTCTGTGGTGGGCAGAAAAAAATTAAACATATACAGTAGGGTAATCATGATATTAGGTGAAGCTTTTTCTGTTGACTTTATGAAAATCTCCATAAATTATAAACTATTGTAAGTTGCACTCTTCTCCATGACTTTGTTGTCTACCATAACCTTTAGAGAATCTAGCAGCATCACATGTCTCCAACTCTGCATACATGCATGCCATGTCACAGAAGAGACAAGTCTCTCTACAATGGCTCCTCCTCCATGAGAATATATTCCAGACTATATAGGCATGCTTCAATGGTGAGAAACAATGATCCTGTCCTGCACCGTCTGAAGCAGGATCACAAGTTTAATAGAAAAGTATAAAATCCCACTATTTGTTTGGCTTTTTTACTTCAAATGATTCTTGTCAGTTTTACTGCCTTTGAGAAATAATTTATTAATCAATTCTAACTCACAGAAGGTGTCTTAAACAACATCACCAAGTGGCAAAGACAAACTTCTGAACTGCAGAGGTCATTAGAAAAAAAATCCATATATTTTGCTGTTCTAGATATATTTTTACAATACAGTTCCTGTAAAATGAAATTATCTGAATATATCCACAAGACCCGACTATTACGTAGCTTCCTCTAGTGGTCAGTCCCTAAATCTTGTTGCTTCTGCTATTTACTCTAGTTACTTGTTACACACAAATTCTGTGTTTAAATGCTGTAAATTTGAGAAGGCATTAAAATTTATACTGCAATGTACTTCTAATACAAAAGCCAAGGAAGCTAAGCCAAAACAGAGAGCAAAACATTTTTTAGTGACACTAAAACAGTGAACTAGCTGAACAGTGAAGTCAGCAAAAATCAGAGTTATTAGTTTTCCCATTTGCCCCCTTGTGAATATGCATTATAATATATTTAGTTACATGGTCAAGCTTGACTTTCCCACCATGAGATTCAGGAAGCAAAGACAGATGTTCAGTTTTTAGCTGAGTCTTCAGATATTTGCTATGAATAATTCAAACTTTTGTTTTGACCCTGAAAATTATGTATATGTGTGTGCACGTTTTAATAAGCCTTGCTGCTGTGCAATTGGCTTGTTTCTGCAAAACTCTGCTGAGGGAGGGGGCAACTTAAAAGACAGAGCAAAGCATTCACCGAATTTGAAAGCCACGGAAAACAGACAACAATTTGATATAGCCCTAAAATACCACAAGGAGAATCAAGGCAGCTCTCTGTCATATGGGATGAGAAATTAACAGGATGAAATTTTACACTGAGCAACAGGAAGATTTCCTTACAGGCTGAAGTCATTAAGGAGGAAGAGAGAAACCCAAAGGTAGACAGTGACAACTGCCCATTACAAAATATATTTTACTGAACAATTCCACTGTTAAAAAGAGTGTGATTACATAACATAACAGCCATCTCTGACTCTAAAATAAGGTAGTTAGAAATCCACTCAGGCAATTTAACTGAAAATAGTCTCAAGGGTTATATTATCTAAATTGTACAGAAGTAGAAAATCACATCACCCACGTGCAGTTTGAAAATCTGCGAATGAGTAACTTTTATAATACGTTTTTTTTTTCAGTTAAACAGCAGCAGTAACTTTTATGTCTAGCTGAATGCACTCCATTGCCTAAGATTACTGCCTTCTTACTTTTGCATTTGTACTTTTGTGCACTCTGGAACCAAAAGAAATGCCCCTCAACCATTTTTTTTTTCTTTCTCTTCCATAAAGCCTGTCAACTTCCATTCAGCTTTGATAAGGACATTAGTTCCCCAAAAATGACATCACCATTTATTCATTCATACATTGCCAGCAACAATGCACACTGCCAGTGTAGCAACACCTGACAAAACATATAATGAAAGAGAAGCTTCTAAAATTAAGTTCCAGGACAAATTAATTTTGAAACATTACTGCATATTGCCCTGCGAAGTCTACAGTTAGCTCAACAGTGTTAACCTCACAAGTTCCTTAAATGCTCATCCCTCCATCACGTAAATTCACATGGAGCTTCCACACACTTGGTCAAAATAGTCCAAACTCACAACATACAGACAAAAGACAAGGGCATGACTGAAGCAACTAAGTATTACATTTCCTTCCTTTCTCTCTTTCTTTCCAGGATACTAATGTCCATGTTGCCAGCTAATGCAGCTTGCCCCAGCATTGCAGCTGTCATTTGCTCCCTCGTGCCACATTTAGGAACATGCTCACTGTGACTGTTTCAAAAAAGAGGTTCTCAAACCATTCTGTGAGATTCTGACTGTAAGGCTACCTCAGCAGTTAAAATACCTGATGCTACACATCCCTCTGCTGTTGGTATCTGCCTAACCTCATTCATTTTTACAG
Organism: Chloebia gouldiae; assembly: GCA_003676055.1. Classification (NCBI taxonomy): domain Eukaryota; kingdom Metazoa; phylum Chordata; class Aves; order Passeriformes; family Passeridae; genus Chloebia; species Chloebia gouldiae. Next base: position 6,443,200 of record QUSF01000005.1, on the reverse strand, counting down.
CTGGAATCAGCTGGAATGTGTCTTCTCCTCAGGAGAGCAGGCAGCAAGGGATTTACAGCACACTAACTAACCTTAGGTCTCAAGTTTGCTTATTCCCTGGCATACCATTACATCCTTGGGGAAAGATAACACAGCTGACAAAAAATGTCACAGTCCCTCAAAATAAATAATATCTGTCCAAATTTGGAGAGTGCTGCCAACTCTGTTTATATTCCTGGCTTTGTCTCAGAACAGCTCTAAAGCTGTGGACTTTGTTAGTAAAATAAGGAAGGAGAAAGATTTAGCCACATCTCTTTTCAGAAAAAGTTTTGTGCCTGTTTCTTCTCACTTTGTAACAGCATTTTGGCATTATAGTAACCTGAATATGCAGTGGTGCTCGGGTAGCAATGTAAGAGCCTAATAAATAAAACATGAGGCTGCAGTAAAGAAAATTCAATAAAATTTCATGCATGCTTTTCATTTTTCATGCTAAGGATCAGAATACTAAGCACATTTCAGTGCCAAATTCTGTATTAAAGTCACTCATCATTCTCTGTATTCCATTAGAGTTAGAAACCCCAACCAAAACCCAGCATGTCAGAGACAGTATAGTTAGTCAAGAGTGTGATAACCTACTTTTTTGTAAGTGACAATTAAGTGTCTCTAATGAAATGCTTATGTTTTAAATAGGCAAGACAAAGTAGAAAGATACCCCTCTTAACAGCATGGAACTGAAGGTAAACAAGAGCTAGAGACTCCTCTTCCTACACATATTCTAGAGTACAGAACAAGTTCTAGAATTCATATGGTTCTGGAAAGGATGATCCTGATGTTAATTCTAAAGTATCAGAGTATTTTTATTATGTTTCTTAACTGCTCAGGTGGTGGCAGAGTAAGGATCAATAAACCTCCTCATATATAATAGAACAGAACATGAAAAAAAATGGTCAGTGTACCTGTTTTGTATTGCTCAGCTTTAAAAAGAAAAGCAGCTATTCTTTGGCTAACCTCTGAATACCAGATTTTAAGCTAAAGATATGCAGACCTTTTCAGGCAAAAGATCACTTTAAACAATACACAACTTACGCATCTCTTCAACCACATCTGGATCACATTCCCTGTATTTGTCTATTTCTGTCTTTAGCTGCTCTTTTTCCTGCCGAAGGGCAGCAAGTTCCTTCAGCAGAGCTGCACGATCCACCTGAGGATTCAAAGGATTCAAACCCGAAACATTAAAAATAGTAATTCTCACACAATGTTTTTTTTAAAAAATAAAAGCATACAAATTTAAAAGCTGCTTTCACTACTACTTTCCATCTATGAATCACTTGAGCATTTTATTTAATTACATAGAATTCTCAGTGACACTAAATAATACTGAATACCAACTGGAAGGAAAAAAATTATGGCCAAAATGGGTCAACAAAAGAACAATTTTCTACAACCTTTGAACCATGGTTTAACAAACTCCAAAGAGATCTCTAAATTATTGGGCTTAAATGTTAAGCAGTATTTAAGAGTACTAGTCTTGCAATTAAAGATGGCATTGCAGAAAAACCTACCACCCACTCTTCTACAAATTGAGATGCTCTGTATGAACACCCTCTGAATTTATTTGTCTTCTTTCTTTTTCCACACCGTTTAAGAGCAATGGTCTCAAAAATAAATTCAGACATTTATGACATGGTAGTCTTTGCTAGGATTGTACACAACGTTGACCTCAATGATTCTATCAATCAATAAGAATCTGTAGACACTGACTCAACATGAGCTCTCCCACAGCTAGCTCAGCACATACTTCTAATTCAGTCTGTAGTTACAAACACTGGAACTGGCTGATATTCAAATAACTCAAGCTAGGGTAGCCCAGAAGAGCCAGACTGCATAAGCTGGTAAGCCACTGAGATTTTACCAATGGCAATGTCCATGGTAACCCAGCAATCTGAGATGTTTGTGGATTTGGGGTTTTGTTTATGGCTATTGGGTTTCTCCCCCCACTTCAAACTTCCATATTCCCAGGGCTTTTGCCAACAGCTTGGATTCAGCATTTTCTGAAAATGCAGAATGGAAATCAAGTTTCCAGATGCTGAGGTATGGAGGTGAGATGCTTGGAGACCAACACTGCAATCTAGATTTTTTAGGACTTCTTCCTGATGTATAATCAAGAAGGAAAATGTTGGAAACATCAGGCAGAACAGGATTCCCAGACCAAAAGCTTTCTGTAGGGCAGGCCACATGCTGGAGAAGCCCAAAGCTGAAACATTTTGTTTGAAAACACAAGCACGACTATGTGAGAAACCTGCCTGTGATTCCTGATTACAGTCTGTTGCAAATGAATGAATAAAGAATCCCCATTAAAGACATTGCCAAAAAGCAGGTTTTAATTGAAGTTGTGGAACTGCAGCTTTAACAGAGTTTGATGGTAAGGTTCACTCTATTTAAGGAATAGATAAATGAAACATATATAGGGAAAACCTAGAGTGTTTATACAAAACAGCTTGGATTTGAAGATTTGGCACTTCCCTACAAAATTCAATTCCTCCTGAAAGCTTCTGGCTGTGCATGTTTATTGGAGGTTTAAATCACTTTAGACTGAGCATCTCAATGCAAGTCAGCAACTTAGAATACCATACAAAGTATTTCTAACTAGTATGTTGGTTATGACAAACATGAAGCCGAGATATATTTTTTGCAGTATTAACAGTTTCAGCATGCAAGAGCACTGGAATTACATGACTGCTCAGAACAGTAATTTAGGAATCTATACTACAAATAAATTGAAAAAAAACCTAAACCAACATCTAAGTTTGTAGTTACCACATTTGGCAGTTCAGCAACTATTGGCAACTCTGGTACACGCCTCTGGGTAGTTCAAGTAGAAAGATATTTTTAAATCTGAAAGTACCTGGAAATACTACATCAATATTTACAAGAACGAAATACTTGTAGCACTATTCCCTTGTAGGATTACCTCCCCACAAAGCAACTTACGGTATCTTCACGTCCAATTTTTGATTTCTCAATGCTTTTTTGTAAAGCCTCTTTTTTCTGACTGCTTTCAGCAAACTGATAAAGCAAACAAAGAACAAAATCAAACTTTTTCAATAACATATTAAACACAGCTATAAAATGTGCATACATATTAATGTATTTAAATGAACAAGTGGATATGTATTTTTAAAATACATGTATTTTTTAAAAAATTAAAATCTTAAAATACATGTACAACTTATGTAATAAAAATAAAGACAAAATAAATGCAAAAGTGCCCAAATATAAATCTGAGGCTCTGAACTACAGAGAAGAATTACAGGAAACAACTTTCAGTCTAAAAAGTTTTCATTCCCATGGCACATAATCTTGTTATATACTGTATGTTCAGCACGGGACTAAAATCCTATTTCATACCATATATAATCTGGCATCTCTGTGCAAAGGACCCCGTAACATGGAGGCTTTGGATCTGATGATTTCCTTTGGTCCTTTTCCAGCTGTCCCTATTCAGGGGAAGCAGTGACAAAAGCTGCAGTAGGTCCACCTGCTCAGCGGATACCGGTGTTCCTGAAGCCTGGTATGCCACTGGCATGGCCCCAATCCCTTTTACATGCTGATGAACAGAAGCCTCTGTTCAAAGGCATGCAAAGCTGTGGCCCTCTTTTACTGTGTGGCCCTTGCACTGCTAGACCTCACAGAGAACCCTTCCTTCAGGCCTGAGGCAGAGGAATATCACAGGGCTGGTGTGAACAATCTTTCAATTCTTTTGTTACATCAGGAGAAATAATTTGCCAAGAGACATCTCTCTCCGTTAACCTGCCACCCATCTTGAACCAGGCCTTTCCAGTTCAGCTGACAGTTTTCCAGGGATACTTTGGAAATTCTTAAGCTGAGCAGGAGTAAGGCTCGACCCTCAGCATCAGACAAAGCACTTTGAAATATTAAATTAGATGAATGAGAATGAAAAATATTATAATATAGTTGGAAAACCAGTTACTGCATTGAAACCAACACGAAAGGAAACAAAAAAGAAACAATAGCATGCTTTTTGAGTACCGTTTTAGTTTTAAAACAAAAGCACCAATCAGTATACCAGTATATCACATGAATTGTGAAAAGAACAGCTGTCAGAACTCAGCTTTTACTCTGCTCTACCCCAAGATCCCCCACATGAGTCCTCCACTTCTACATTCCCTTTCTCACTGAGGACCCCACTGAGTGCAAAAGCATTCCCAGATATTTCTTGCAATCCCCAGCCTCAATAATTTAACCATATCGTTAAAATAACGCAGCTGATATAAATACATTTATAGAACACAAGTCCTTTGGAGGTATAATCATGTCTCAATTTCAATTTAAACTAATGTTTTGTCCATATTTTCAGAATATTAAATGTAAATGTATGATAAATATCAGGCAGAGCTTACTGCCAAGTCTTGGGGATCAGTCATAATAGTAAAAAGAAACTCCATACTGGTGGTCCATAAAGATTAGGATACAGTCCAACTGCAGCTCACTGGGTTTAGTGGTTCCTTTCACAACTCAGTTTTTAAAAATGATTACACTGTGTTCATGCATGTGTGAACACGCATACAGACAAGAAAGTCTCCTTTCTAAAAGAAAGCTTTAGTTTTCTTCAATTTATATAGTAATTATACTAATGGTTAAGACATAATTTGAGGAAAAATATGTCCAGCTGTTTACTTGGTGCTCTCAGTGCAAGAAACCACAGAGGCAGCATAAATTTCACTATGTGGCCTGAAGTACACCAACATCTTAATTTTGGTAGATAGTCAAGGAGTACTCCTTCCAGGCTTTCCACAAAATTCTTAAAAGAGGTGTGTTAGTCCCCACATGATGCCATACTAAACAGAGGTATACAGTTCAGAAGAGGGTAAGTACTTAGATGCAGTTTGCAGTTCACCAAGTCCAAGGAAGACAAACCCCAAAACACATAATTTGGTATCTCTGAACATAGGATTTTTCTGGAACAAAACCCACAGAGGAGATAGAGAAGCCAAGGAGCTTACCTAGACCCTTATACTGCAAGTGCAAAAAAGCCTCTCTGCAAGAGGGGCCATAAAGTTGTCACTTTCTCTGTTTTTGTTTTTTTTTTTATATATATTCATTAAGTTCTTAAGAAATGTTTCTGCTTTCTCTAAAATGGATACACAGAAGGAGCTCTCAAGGCAGTGCAAATCATAGAAGCTGATTTCCAGCATGAAATCACCCAATAAAGCATCTTATAATTTTCTTGATCCTCTATATTCCACATAAATTCACTAATTCAAGAGACACTAATGACAAACTATGGGAGATAAATTAATTTCTTAGATTCTGTCCTACATAACATGCAAGGTTGCCATGCCATGAGGTTACAACACCTTCCTTTCCCTAAAAGCAAAGATGATTTTTACATAATCTCACTTAAGATATTGCTTTCTTAACTCACAGATTTTAATTGCTTGAGTAGCTTCAGATTTTTAAATTATTCTTTAATTATTATTTCACATTAAAAAATTCTGAAATAAATTGACACCTCACCTCTTTGTGCATTATTTTGAAGTTATGGTGGTTATCCTCTACAACAACAAATAAAGGCTGAGGATACAGAAAGGAATAGCAGAAGGAGGCAAGATGTAGAAAAAGCCCTAACACAGGACAAGGATTCAAAGGGTGAGGAACAGATGGCCAGGGTTTGTACAAAGAATCTATGACTATGGGAGAAGTGGAAAGGCTTGGATAGAGAGGGGGGAGCACAGCTGAAAATAACTATAATGAAAGAAGGAAAGACAGCAAGGATAAAGGAGTCGGAGGAAGGATGAATACACATGATACAATACTTAAAGGCAATTGCAAATGCCAAATTACAGTTTATAGGGCATTAAAAAAAAAGCAGGATATGCAAACATTGTGTATGTATGATAGCACACAACCACATCTGGACAAATACAGCAACTTATTTTCCCACTCAGCACCTGTAGAAAAGCCTGATTGCAAAGAAGCACAGTAGCAAATGGAATATTTCAATCCCTGGAGCAACCCTGGGGACATTTTTCAGGGGAACCGGCAAACAATATCTCAAGGAACATTAACCATTCCCAAAAGCAGAGCGACTGGTCCAGAGATAAAGATACTGTGTCCCCTCTATGTTTCTTGAGAGAGATGTCTGGGCTCACACAGGAACAACCTTCTGCCACAAGTGTAACTGACCAGGTGTGGCAAAGAAGTACAGAGATTCTACTCCACTATAAAGTTTCGTGTCTCCAATCTGACTGCTCTGAATCAGCACGTGATTAAGCAAGATGCAAGAAAGCAGCAAAAACATCATCTAGGGGAAAGAAAAAGGAGAGGACACTACATAATTCAAAATTAAGAAGTTAAAAATGCTCTCCACAAGAGAGCATTTTCATGTTTTCAAAACACAGTGAGAGCCTGCAAGAAGGCAGTTTAATGAAGAAAGTAACTAGAATCTATAAAACAGGAGAGTTGGGGAACCATTTCTTTAGTTTACAGACCAGTGTGATCAATTAAATGGCTAGCCTTAGACATTAATTCAATCCAAAGTCCCCCAAAAATCCCCAAAGAGATGATTCTTCCTACTCTGCAAAGGCATCACAATGTTTAGCTATACATGTGTGCAGCAGTTTGGGTGTGCAATGTGCTGGTGATAACCACCAGTTCCATCACGGAACTTGGGGTCTGGTTTGTATCAAAGAACACAGATTAGACATTCTCACAAAATTTATAATCTACTAGGAACACATTAATACCAGGGCTCCATTTCAGCAAGCCACTGATGTACATTTGGACGAGGAATGTTTAACCCCAACAAACAACAGCAGCAGGTTTCATTTCCATTCCTTCTCAAAACCTGCCTGACAGACTTTTATTTTATTAAAAAAAAAACTTTTTTTTTTTCTCCAGCAAAAGTTTTTGTTGGTCCAATGCCTTCTGATTCCCCATTTTTAACCACTCTAACCACAAGTATCCCACCAAACATGTAGCTTGTCTCACCAGCATATTAAAATATCTACAAACCTAGTATAAGCCATACAAACCCAGCCCTTGGGTATGTTCACTGGCCAAGAATCAAGCCAAGGTCTCACATGCTAACCACCAAGAGTGCTCACAGCTGTTAATTCACTATCATTATGGTCTGAAAGAGAAATACCATCCGTTTGGTTTTCTTTTGGCCAAACACTCAACCAAAAATGGTATTAAAAACTACTGCTCTTGTGAGCACCACTCACTGCAGCACTACAGAAGAATTAAAGACATCCATTTTTAAATTATTTCTAACTTGCAAAGTTAGAAATTATTTCTTTATTTGCTGTGGGTTTGAAGCTCACTGTGCCTTGTTTCAGGCTAAAGGCAAGGCTAGTTTGCTTTCAGCTTAGACAAAAGCAGTTCAAGAAGGTTAGGGTAACATTAAGCAGTAGATAGGTATAGTTCTTTTCTATGTGAAAACTAACTCGCTACTGAAAAACTTAAGTAGAATTGACAGAAGGCATGGAGAGAAAGTACTTCAAGGCATTCCCCTATATTTTAAAGAAAGACAGAAAATATTGAAGCTAAAAACAAACTAATAATATATAGAAAGGAAAAATGCAAAGATCAACAGCCAAAAAACAATCTGAAAATATTGAAAACAGATCTTTGGGTTAAAAGAAAGGCACAGAACATTACTAAAATAAATCACTTAATAATTACTGTTGACTAAAATTCAAAGAGGAAGAAAAAAATCCCAAAGGGCAGCACACTGAAGTGCAGAACTGCTTTCTTAAGTACTACAGAAAACAAGCATACAGCTACTCTTTTTATACACACAGTCACAAATGCATGCTTCCCAGAGCTTCCAAAATGCAAGCAAACTTTGCAGCCAGCTAATCATGGTCACAACAGCGTGGAGAGCCCTCCTGTGACCTGCAGCACTCTGGCTTCTGCTCTGATCTCGGGATGTCCCATATCACTCATGAAATGCCATTTCTCCATACAACCCACCCAGTGAACTGAACTACAGAAGGAGCAGCCACCAGGTCCACTGGACCTCATTCGGGGATGTGACAAACTCTTAGTGAGGCATAAACAGCAAACATACATAAACACAGTTCAGATACTTTTTTTTTAATCTTTTAGCATTTGTGAAAGGAAGAAAAACCAGCATGCAAGGTCTTACCCTGCATCACTCTAAGTCACTTTGGCAAGTAGGGATTTGTATTTGGTGGGACTTAGAAGGAGCAACTAGAGATTGCAATAGTTCAAGAAATACAGGTAAGAACAAGAGTAGAGATCAAAGCAAGACAGAGACAGAATTTTTTACTCATAAACTGAACAATAAATGAGATTTTTTCAGCAAGAGAATACCTAAAAATGGAAGGAAAACAGACTGTAGAAAAAGAGAACAGAAGACTTAAGGCCATCATATTTCTGTATTCATAAGAAATGGGTTTTTTTTAATACTGCAATATTGGAAACAAATCTTAAATTCAAGAATGCTCTTCTCTTTATGCATAAATTTTACCATAAAAAGATTTTTAATGCAATCTTTGAACGAGTCAATTCAAAAACTTGGTAGATGATAGAGAATAAACTCGATTTTCTGGAGAGAAAGGATCACAGAACTGGTCAGGTTGCAAAGGACCAAAGTGGATCATCTGGTCCAATGTCTGTGCTCAAGCAGGGCTGTCCTAGAGCATACTGCACAGAACTGTGTCCAGATTGTTCTTGACTATCTACAGAGGGGGAGACTCCACAACCCCTCTAGTGCTGGTGCTTGGCCACCTGTACAGTGACCTTCTTCCTCTTTTCAGGTAGAACTTCCTGTGCATCAGTTTCTGCCCACTGCCTCTCGTCCTATTGCTTTGCACCACCAAAAATAGCCTCGATCCATCATCTTGATAGCTACCCTTTAGATATTTATACAAATCAGTCACCTCTTCTTGAGGCTGAACCAGCCTGGCCCCTGCAGCCTTTCCTCATAAGAGAGATTCTCCAGACCCTCACCAACTAAGCAGCTCTTCACTGGACCCCTCCAGGAGCCCCATGTCTCTTTTGTACTGTGGAACTCAGAACTGGATACAGAACTTCAAATGTGGCCTCACCAGGACTGAGGAGAGGGACAGGATCACTTCACTCAGCATGCTGTTCCTAATGCACCCCCAGGACAGCACGGGCCTTCTTGGCCACCAGAGCACACTGCTGGCTCAGGGACAGCTTGCTGTCCACCAGGTTGTCTGAGTTGTTCCCTGCTGAGTTGCTTTCCAGCAGGTCAACCCCTAGCCTGTGCTGGTGCATGGTGTTTATCCTCCCTGAGTGCAGCACACTGCATTTGTCCCTGTAGAATTTCAGAAGGTGGCCAGATGTAATTTTGGATGGGACTTGGCCTTTCAAATCTCATTTCTACTTCTCCTGATCACCTCTCAATACTCACTCCAAGTGGCCTGGCCTTGCTTCTGTCTCCTGCAAACTTCTGCTTTTACTTGAGTAATGACAGCAGTTCTTTATTAATCTAGGGTATTTTCTTGTGCCCTTGGCCCAACTTCTTTCTTGTTAGGATGCATCATTCTTGAGCCTGGAGGAAGTGAGCCTGGATGATAACCAACTCTCCTGGACCCTTCTTCCCTGCAGAGCCTGGTTCCCATGGGATTCTTCCAAGACTACCCCTAAAGTGGCCAAGTTAGCTCCCCTAAAGTCCATGGTCATCATCTTGCTTGCTGTCCGGCTACCTCTTCATGCAACACTGAACTCTACAATCTTGTGGTCATTACAGCCAAGGCTGCCCCCAGCTTTCACATCCCCACAAGACTTCCTTGTTGGTTGCTATGAGGTCAGTCAGCACATCATTCCTTGTGGGATCCTCTATAACCTGTGGCAGGAAGTTATTGTCAATGCTTTCCAGGAACTGGACTGCTTGTGTATTGCTGTACAGCTTCTCCAGCAGATGTCTGGGTACTTAAAATGCCCCCACAAGAGTCAAGGCCTGTGACTTTGAGACTTGCTGCTAATTGCCTGCAGAAGGCCTCATCCCCCTCCTCCTCTTGATCAGGCAACCTGCACCACATACCCACAACAGTGTCCCTCTTTCTACTCCACCCTTTTATCCTGAACCATAAGCTCTTGACTCCCTCATCATGCTCATTAAGACAAAGCTGAATACATTCCCTTTCCCCCATAACACATCATATCTGCTATTCAAAATTAAAGGACGACACAGTGATTATTTTAAGTTAATAACACTTGCTCCAAAACATCATACTACTAATCCTGCCAATGTGCAAGTTCTGTTTTTTTAAGAGGTACCAAAGAGATACCAAATGTGAATTTTTAGTTTAGTACTGTAAATATGTCAGTGATTAAAAAAAAGTATCTGACGCTCATGCTAAGCATGGGAAGGTTTTTTTCAGGGGACTAAACTGAAAAAATATATGACTCGCCATACAACTGTTTGACAAAGCACTGCAAAGACTCTCAACAACTAGTAATTTTTATGTTAGATCTCTGCACTTATAAGCAGTATTTCTATGTTTTGCTAAAGCATCTATGTGGGAAATACTGATTTAATTGCCCCTCCCACAAACAAAATTCATTTAGTATTAAAATATTAAATTTAGCTCTATAATCCTGATTTATTTAACATGCTAACAGATGATAGCAAGATTCATGCAGTAAATTACGCACAGCTCTGTTCTCAGGGCATGTTGAATATGAGTACTTTTTTTTTTTTTTGCAAATAAAATAAAATGTGGGGTATTCAGAAGAAACAAATGAGAAATTCCTCCTCCACAGGAACCTTCACCCATCCACATGGGTAACAAACATGATTATGTTACTTGCAATTATTTTAATAATATTACTATACAGCAAATCCCTCTACATTAAAAGTATTTTAATTCAATAATTATTTTCCATCTTTTTAGATTTGCCATAATAATTAAGTTAATTTAGAGAAAATGTCTTGCCAAGAGCTTTTGTTTTTGCTTCATTCATTTGCAACACCATTTGATAAGTAGTGGTTACGCAACAAAAAATAACTGCTCGAGGCCTGCCTCCTCAAAAGACAAAAGGTGAAAGAAACAGTTGTGCAGGCTCAATGAAAGAACTGCATTTCTGTGGCTGCTTTCAGAGCTGGCGTAATTGGCACGACCTGAGGGACAGATGGCTGTCTACTCAGATACAAATATCAAGTATGCCCCAATCAACTTAAAAAAACCTCAAACCAACAAAAAACCAGCTGAAACACCTCATTCAACACTGTTTCACAAATGCAAGCAATCTAACAAGGAAAGCTGAAAGAACTTCAAAAGACATTCACATGACTGACAGAACTACAGAAATTTTTCATACCTGGATATGAAGGATATGCTTGTTACTCAATATTAGGGTATTTAATAAACCTACAAAGTCTAAGGTGGTAGTTAATAGGTCTGTTCAAGGCAGGAAGAACATAGAAAGATATTTTCTCTTGGAAAGAAAGGAAGAGAACGAAGAGAAGTTTTAATTTTTCCCTAAAGTGTTTTTAAAGATTGCTATCTGAAGCAGTTGGACATTGACAATGTCTTCAGGGACTAAATAGAGACAGGCACAAGTTAAAACACAATATTCATGTGATATTCCCCAAGCTGACATTTTGCTTAGACTTTTAAAACCAAATCAAACTTTATTCCACAGACTTCTAGAAATGCCCAAATTCTACACTGAGATATTATCAGTAAAATAATAAACCTCACTAAAATACATCTATCAAACTTCAGAGTTTTGACAGCAGTTTTACATACTCACTCTTTATGCCAATTTTGTCATTTTTAAGTAATACTTAGACAGATCACCCAGTCATCTCCAATTCTTGATACAATGAAGAGTCTTTCATGAAACTACCATGTGTTCAAAAATAATGAGCTGTTTGGCTGTGACAAGAAACACCTTTTCCTCTAAAGCCTCACTGCATCAAAATAATTTAGCACATTTTGGTTTTATACTCTGGGTTTTTTTGTGTAGTTTAGCTTTTTCTTTAATTTTATTCCTTTCAGAAGAGGAAAATTCTATGAAGTGAGACTTCTATAATTACTTGCTGGTAGCTCATTTGTGTATGTATGCTAATTTTCTAAAATAAAATACGCTATATTAATTGAATTAGAAGATTTTAAGGTGAAAGTCAAAGTTTACATTAAATAAGACTCCAATTCACTGTCTCCATCAAATCCAGCTTTGAAAGTAGTATTGGCTGCCTATCATCAGGCTGCAACCTTCTGGCGTTACAGTACAGCACAGAACATTTAAGCCTTTAAAGTTTCTTGGGATGCTGGTTTTCTGCTGATCTGCTGAACTGTCATTCCCACCTGCTTTGTTGATCATGGAGCACGGGGAGATATGAAGGGCTGTGTCTCTGCCCGACCTGACTGGGCTTCTGCAATGAGAGCCCTGTTTTTAATTCCAGTTTTTTTTCCTTTTAGATTAACAATTTCACTGCAATGCCAGGAATGTAGCCAGTAGCCAGAGTGCAAACCTCTTCAAAAAGGTAAACTGAGTGATATTACCTAAAAAATTCAGTGTCACACACAACCCTGTTTGAAAAGCCTAGTGGTTTTCCTGCATTATATCAGAATAAATACCAGTATATCATTTTTAGTATAGTAGGAATCCTCCTTCAAACCTTTAGAGTTATTACAGTGACAGTTTTTTTTAAAAACTGCTCTTAAATCATGCCAATTTTACCTTATGCTCATCAAGAAGGAAAGGAAAACCTACACTTCCCAGTTGCCATCATGTTAGTTACATATTAACAGTAAAAGGAAAAGCATGAAATTCAACTAATGAACACAAAATCATGAAGTTGCTTAATTCCAACAGAAGCCTCCAGAGCACCGTATTTTTAGAAATCTGCCATGACAGCAGTAACTAAGCATACTCTCCAGGGCTTTGTAGAATGCTATAAAACATAATTCCAGAAGGCTCTAATAAGCTACAGCATTAGAAGAATCTTCTCTGATGGACATTTTAGGATATAGTAAATGCAGAGTCATTTTAAGATATCACCATTTTTCAAGTGCAAGATGCAGAAGTAACAAAAATTGTGGACTATTCTAATAAAATTGTATTGGCATTCTCCAGGGGACTAATAGAGGGAATAAGCCTTACAGGATCAGTGAACAAATGGACATAGATGTAATCAACATATCCACAATGTTTAAATGATGCAAATTCTCAGCCTCTTGCTCTGATTGTTACAGCTCTCCCAGGATGGTTTGAAGTGAGTTAGTCATACCATACCAGCTCTGCAGTAAGCCATTTCTTTATGAGTCTAGTCCTTCAGTTCAAATAAAATGTACAGGTCAGTGAAAGCCAGAAGGCTGAACATGGGAAGAGTCACTAATTGTCTGTTGGGAGAGTAATTGCCGTGCAAGAGAAATAAAAAATGTGACCCAGCACAGGATGGAATCACCCAGCTCACTGGGGCTGCAGACTTTCAAAATGGCCAGGGCAATCCAAGGAAGAATAACTAACTGACTAAAATAGATAAATAAGTAGAAAGCTAAATGACATGTCCTCAAATAAAAGGGGAAAAAAGGAGGCCCAGCATGCATATGGGAAGACTGCTCTAACAGCTTAGCCAACACACTGGGATCCTGCCTATGCATTACAGAACAGAATGGTAAGGGTTGGAAGGCATCTTAAAGACCATCCAGTCCCAACTACCTCTGCAAGCACACGTTCCACTAGACCATGTTGCTCAAGGCCTTATAATGGCATTAAAAGACCTCTTCAGCCATCAGAATTTTATTTTTCCTGTAAAGGAACAATTTATTACATTTTCTGCAACCTAATAAAATTAAATTGCAAGCACACATACGTCTAAATTAATGAAAGAGAAAAATGTCTATATAAGTAATTCCTAACACAAGTCACACACATTAGTTGCAAACATTCTGACTTCTGGTTCTGCAAATGTCATTCTCTGATTTAGAGAACAATTCTTTAACCATGCTATCTACTCACTAAAAATAATAAAATATATAGGAAAAAGATAGTGCTAAGCTTTCTAAATGTATTACAACAAAGCTTAAGGTCATGATTAACCTTATGACATTTTATGCCTGCAAGTCCTTTTTTCAATAATAGACAAAGAATTTTTAAAAACACACTGAATTCAGCTTTTCAATGGATAATGTGAAAATATCACACCGCAAAAACTGTTCTATCAAAAGCATTAAGCCATGGATTCCAAAGGTATTCCACAGGAGCAGCTCATCACTGCTGAGAGGCAAAAAACCCCAAAACAGTGAGACCCTGCATTCAGAACTATCAGAGGCTGAAAACTGCAATAGAGACCTGAGGTGCCTGAGGGCTCTGCTAAGAGCTGATGCTGTACCATCTGCTGAGAACATTTCTACAAAGCAATGCCAAAAGCTTGCTCCACAGAACTAGGTCCCACAGGCTCTCTCTGCTGATGCAAAGCTCTATGCAAGGCACAAAACTTGTCCAGTTATCTACAGCAACATCACCCGACTTCAAGCACCATCAGGTCTGCTACTCCTCACTGCACATCTGCCATCTCCAGGGATTTGTACCTCAGTTCAGGATTGGTTACTTTTAGCCAGCCACTGCTGAGCACTTGTACTTAAGTGCAGTCCAGGATCAACCTCCACACCACGTGGAAATATCCTGACAATTGAGTGAGTCAATGGGATGAAGGAGAAGGCTGCTCACACTGAAACAATGGGACAGCAGAAGTTTCCTGAGCTTCAGTCAGTGGTCCCAAGCAGATTTATTCAGCAACTTTCCAGTCACAGTATATAAGGAGAAAAAATATATCCAAAAGGATAGAAATAAACCAAGCTGAATCTTCAAAGAATTTTCTGATGGTTGGAACTCAAAAATTTCTTGTGTGTATTCTAAAAAAAGAAGGCTCTCTCCTTTTACTTAAGTTGTCAGATACCTTCAGGAGGCTTCAAGCCAGATTACTCACAATAGAAGTATTTTTTTCCATTAACTATTTTTAAACAATGTGCTTTCTTAACATAAGCATTTCCAAATACAGCATTCCCTTCATTGCTTTTTTGCTAAAATAACTTCTTTCACTTTTTGTATTTCAGTGCTCATTAGTACAAACAATGTAATACAAACGAAATCACTCAATTTCAACAAGTTCATTCCTGGCTGGGGACGGGGTGAAATGACACACAGTTGTTGGGGTTTTGGTTTTTTTTTTTGTTTTTGTTTTTTTTTTTAAACTAGCTAGCAAATGTGAGCCAAGATGTACCCAGTTCAAATTATCCCCTTGGTTCAATATATGAGTCATGGAAAGTGAAAATCCCTCCTTTTACCAATCCCTAGGGCAGGGATTTAAGGAACAAAACATCAACTGATCTTTCCTATCTTAACTAACACTGGCCCAATGCAATGCTTAGTGCGAGAAAGAAATTGCCAGAAACTCTCAAGTGTCTTGGTCATGAGTAAGTTGAAGCAAGCACAGGAACAGCACAAAATGTCCATCCTGTATCCTGCTGTAAAAAGGATTTCTGTTCCATCTTTGTTGCAGTACAAGGTGACACCATTTTGTTCCCAGTTGGAACAGCAGCTCTAATAGTTTTATTAGACTTTCCCTTGCAAAAGCCTCAGAACACAAAGGACTGACTCACAAGAAAGCAACACCATGAGCAATGAGACAAACAACAACACAATGAAATGAAGGGTTTTAAACTGAACAGTGAAATGAACACCACCACACTGAGGAAAGGAAACTAACTGGTTGTGTTCCCAAGGTACTGGACTGCAGCGCTCATAGTACTGTCAATAGTTACACTGACAACCACAACATCTTTCAAGTGCTTACTATTTCAGGTCCCTCTCAACACAGATACAAGTGTTTTGCCCAAGACACAGATGAAAAAATGAAAGAAAATCTAAGCTGAATCTGTTTATACTTAGGCTACATCAAAAAGAGCTCTCTTTTCCTCTCTCACAACTGTTATACCAAAAATAAACATTTTGTCAAACTATAACTGATTATAGGTAACTCCAGGTTTCTGAATCCAACAGACAGGAAAATATTAGAAGATCACATCATTTCACCTTTTCTCAGGGAAGGAAGACTAACCCCAAGTAAAGCTTCAAAAGTTCTCTTGAAGGGTGAGGTTGCATTAACACTTTCTCCATTTATAAACATTGTTAAAACATTATTTCTCAGTCCACACCCTCCTACTTGTTTCACCATCTCATACCTGTACCAAATCTAACCAAATACAACTTCCACATGCAAAAAAACCCAAATCTGTGTATAAACCCATCTCACCAAAATGCAGCTTCCAACATATTTCACTTTTTCAGTGGTCCTCTTAACAGATGCATAAGCAAGTTCTTCACCAAGAGGTGAAGAACAAGCACCTGACAGAAGGCATAAACCTTGAGGAGCAACCATGCCACTGCAAAATAAATCAATACAAAATCCAAAGGGACCTACTAGCAATTCTCACTGTGGGAGCTATTAAAGGAAATAGCTCTAGCAGATGCTACACAAACTAAAGACATTTGCTATCCTTGCTTTTCAGAAAAACAGGAAGAGGCCCATGCAGTAACTTGGGGTTAGAGGGTACCACTAAGATCCTAATTAGATCAGCACAAGATCTGCCTCATATGGAAGTCAGGGTTCATTGCCCCTCTCCAAACACCTGCCTCAACAAAAGCAAGCCAAATGATGGGTCAAGCAGGGAAACTGTCAAAAGAAACTTTAGCATTGTTTTTAATTGTGGTATCTCTGCACACCGATCACATACCAAATCCTTCCTGGAAAAAGTCTGGAGTATACAGAACCCCTGTGAAGTGCAGCTTAAAACATCCAGACCAAACTGGCTTGATCTTCATTATGAATAACAAGCCAGACTTCTTTGCTTCTGCATCTCCAAGGTGTGGCTTAATAATCACCAAAAAATCTGAAACAAAAAAATTGCATCCAGAACAAGCTCCTTAAACAGCATCCCACAATCACAAGTTCTGTAAAATGCAGAATGCTATGAGCAACCTGGCTGTAACATCCAGAACTACCAATGCATGCAGGCAAAAGGTCCTTGTAGCAGGCCCAACTTGTCAAACATAAGCCTCAGTGCTGTGAATTAGTAAGGGAATTTGCATCATGAAGAAGCCTGTTCTGTTCCTCCACATTATTTTCTAATAACAATTCAGCATTTGGGATCATTCCTTTCCCCTGACTATTTATCCATGCCCTCAGGAAACAAAGATAATGCCTCCTGGTAAAAAGCTTTAATTACAGCATGAACTGAACTGCTGGATTTTTAAACATGCTTTAAGTAAGGCAGCCTAATTCTGGCTTTTAACTGCTAAACAAAGAGACCGACTCATGTAGCTAACAATCAATCTGGACAAGACACAGAGAGAAAACATATCTCTCAGCATGCCACAAGCTCTATATGGGAATGATCAAAGACAAGCAGCATGCAACAGAAATGGTACAATAGCTGACTCTTTTCCTCTGCTTTGTATGTTCTGAGAAGAAGTTTTGTGATAGTCAGTAACTAGATTTAGAAGCCCTTATAAGAAAATCTGTATGTGTGCACATCAAGAAGAGTACAAACGCCAAAAGAACTAATTTGAACTCACAGACAGAACCTGTTATCATCTTGTAAAAACGTTCAGAGAGCTTTTCATTGAAAATGCCACCTTTCCACTGTGTCAACAGAGAAGTTATTTTCAGCTAGTGAAAATGCTTTTCCCTGAAATGCTGAAACATTTTCAGTCTCATCAGAAAAGCAAGGTAATGAAGAAAAGTACTTTTGAAGCCTCACACCATCATCTAAAGAGAGCTCTCATACCAATAGACCCATATGTCAGGGGCAGGGCTTATTTGCAGAACCTTGCAAATAAGGTTCTGGTAATAAAACTATTTCTGGAGCAGTTTTACATTGCAGAATTGTTCATATCAGAATAGTACATTTCTACATAGAAATAACATCATAAGTCAATAACTACATGCCCATTACACTTTCACAAAAATAGATATGTCTGTGTAAATGAAAGACCATTTAAAGCATATTTTTGTAGGCAATTCCTGAATATTTACCATGGAGCACATTGGGCAGATTCTGGACATTCCAAAGAAGATATTCATCAGGCTGTGCCAGAGACCTGCTTGACCAATTATGTTAAGAATTCACAATGGTACTAGGCCCAAGGGCAAGGACAACAAATATCAACTCCTTCTTTCAGCTGCTTGGTTATAATATGGAACATGAGCAACACCAAAATGGATCCGAGAGCAAATAATTTGCATTCGATGAAACACTGGCACCAGAGAGTTTGGTGAACAAAGCAGGAGTTCTGGAACGTATTTGTTTAGTTTCTCAGTCAGCAATTTATGTGCTGGAAGAGTAGGTAGCCTTGTCTAAAACTTGTGTGAATCTACAAATAAGTTGAGTAATTTAACTAGGAAGTTCAGTTCCAACTCAGTGCAGAGTTAAACGAATCTGTTTCAGACAAATGAAACTCCACTGGAATAAGAGCCAGTGCATTGTTACTACCAGTCTATAAAAATTAATTTAAGTCCAGTTGTGCCAGGTTAAGTCCATGCCTGAAAATAGTAAAACCACAATAGCTAAGTCAAACTCCCTTTTCAATTCAAAGCAGGGGAAAAAAGCAATCTTCTTTTGATTATTTTGATATCACTGTAGACATATAAAGAAACAGCTGAAGTTGGCAACACTGTACATAAGACAACTATGCCTGAGATTCATTCAGAGCTATGCCTGAAGAAAAAAATAATGGCTGTAAAAATGTTCAGATGCTACCAGTAAATCTGCATTAATTCAAATGATTCTTTGAAGAAAACATAATGCTGAATAATCATGGGAAGAGCTGGCAGTGCTGTAGTGCAATCACACCACATGGTCTCAAAAAGCTCATTTGTTCATCTTGTTATCATATTGCAAATAAACTGATGAATAGATGCTTTTCAACTCCCGTTAGAAACAGAAAGAATGACAGCTCCCAAAAAGTAGGAAAAAACCAGATCCACGGAATAGCAATGTTGCAACAAAAGATGCCGTGCTCTTCTGAAGAAGAGACACTCCTGCCCCTGTCCTCCACCCTGGCGAGGCCTCCTCGGGAGCAGTCTGGGCTCCTGAGTTCTGGGCCCATTCTGGGCTCCCCAGTTCAAGAAAGACAAGCAGCTACTGGAGAGGGTCCAGCAGAGGGCTATGGAGATAAGGAGGGGACTGGAGTATCTCTCTTATGAGGAAAGGCTGAGGGAGCTGGACCAGTGCAGCCTGAAGAAGAGATGACTTCACAAAAGACAGGGGACCTTATCAATAGAAATACCTTAAGGGCAGGTGTCCAGAGGATGGAGCCAGACTCTTTACAGTGAGGGCCAGCAAAAAGACAAGGGGCAACTGGCACAAACACAAAGTTCTATATAAATAAGAGAAAAAAACTTCTTCCAGTGACAGAGCCCAGGAAAGGAAAAGGATGGAAAAGGATGCCCAGGGAGGTCATTGACTCTCCTTCTCTGGAGATAATTCAGATCCACTTGGCCATTATCATGTGCAACCTGCTCCTGGGTCAACCTGCTTTAGCACGGAATTGGACTAGATCTCCAGAGGTCCCTTCCAATCCCAACTATTCCTCGATTCTGTGATTCATGACCAATTTACTCTTTTCTCCTGCAAAAAGTGCAGTATAGGATTACAGAAGTGCTTGCAAATTAAGCCACCAATAAAAGCAGATGAAAACACAATGGCCTAAGTAGAAACCATTGCCTCATCCACTCAGGTTATGCATTCCAGCTGTCATCACTTTTAAGTTATTACCTCATGATAGCCTACATTATATAAAAGACACAAAAACATGCTACCTTTGAGTCCTTACATGATGCTTTGCATCATGACTAGCATGCTTTCAGCAGCAAGTAGACAAAAAGTTTTCTCAAGCTCCAATAAGAACCTCCAAAGCTTTCCTGAGGTAACAGTAAGACAATGACAATGCTCTACCATGAGTGACAGATAATTCCTATAGTAAAATCTGTGTGTGTGGACATGTACATTTGTACGCACGAGAGATATAAACAAGAATGACAAGGGGGTATAAGAAAAAGCAAAGCCATTCAGATGGGTATATTATTCAGACAAGTATTTTTCATAAAACAGATTTACCTGAGACTCTAACTCCTCCAATTTACGCTTCCTGGCATGAAGAGCTTTACTTGGAAAAGCCCAGAAATAATTGGAAGTTCCAATTCTATCAGTGTCCACCATGCCATCATCAACAAGACTTTGCAGAATCTCTTTCACTGACATTGAAGCTAATAAAAGCAAAAATGTAAAATTAGAACTGCATAACAGCTGGACTATGGAGAATTATGAATACCACAAACTACTGTCTACAATCATCTGTATTTTCCTCCAGTGTCAGCTAGCTGGAAGATTTCACAAGGACAACATGCCCAAAGCTTCACTTCAAGGGATGAATCTCTCCAAAACCAGCAGTTTGCTCCTAAACACTGCTATTCTGCACATCTGCTACCAGATGTTTGCAAAACAGTGTTCAGGAGTTCTGCAGAAAATATATGCATGGTACACTACAATACCATAACAAACCCATGAGAGGTGCCTGAGAAGCTGTCTTGCAATCTTAATTCTAACTTAAATTAACTTGTTTAAGTTTCCTGATTGGGAGTGTAATTGCGTTTCACATTGTAATGCTTAACAAAGTATTTCATAGCAGCAGAGGCACTACAGCCATCTGTCCACAGACTCAGGAAGGACAGATTCTGAGTTTAATTATACTCACTTCCAATATAAAACATCATTTACACTCACAAGCATCAACATTTCTGAACACAACTGTTAACTTCCTTTCAGAAGGAAGTTTCATTCACCATTTAAAAAAATGGTACCTGTTCAACAAAGCTAAGTAGTTAGTTATGTTACCCTCAGGTGTTGCAGATATAAAGACTTTTGAGCTTAATTATGGGTTTTGGTACCTGATGTTCAATTTCAAGACTACAGTGGGCCCACATCTTTTGGAAGCTGTAGGCTGGATGCCAGGATGGGAACAGGTTAATAATTTTTCTTTTCAGAGTAACAAGGCCTTAGGTTGTGTGGCTAAATGCCTTCATATGCAGAGACAGGATGAATTTGGACTATTCAAAGGTGTTAAGGGCTTTAGAAACCCTAAACTCAATTTTACTGCAAATTACAACTAAACATATGCATTGACAAACCAATCAAGACAGCACCACATCTCTTCAGAAGCCCACAAATGCCTCTGTTAGCTGCTGACAAACAGAAAAACTCTGCTTTGTGATATTCACATCTG
Source organism: Chloebia gouldiae (assembly GCA_003676055.1). Lineage (NCBI taxonomy): Eukaryota > Metazoa > Chordata > Aves > Passeriformes > Passeridae > Chloebia > Chloebia gouldiae. Next base: position 6,421,906 of record QUSF01000005.1, on the reverse strand, counting down.
TAGTTCTCTCAGCAAGTTCATTTACTCTTGCAGTGCCACCAAGATATGCTGGAAAAGGGCAGTGGTAACTACACTAACATTATGCTTTGTCTCCCTTTTGTCAATGAGCATAGAAGGAAAACTAATAACATACAAAACAATCCAAGAGCATAGATAAATCCTCTTGGACCTAATCCTTAACCAATGGATCTCATCAGGAAGGCTTTTATAGAAAAGACAAGCCCCTTCTATTTGTAACTGTCCAGCCATTTTTGGAGGGGGAAAAGCTCAGGAGCACACTGCTCATGTAGCATTTTAAACATTTGTGATATTACAGGTAGATATTTAATACCTGAGTGCAAACAATGATTTCATACACTGAAAGTCACTGCAAGTCAGGCAGCTCAGAGCCTAAGCAAGCCCCCATCCCATGTCACTTTTAACACTACAGCCCTGCCACTGACCAGTCTCCCATTCTAGCTACATTTTCTGTTATTAAAATCACAAACCTAAGATTGTAGCCAGGAAAATTTACACTGTAGGACCTGTCCCAAAATTGATTACTTGCTCAAGAGAAATAACTTTTATAAACACTTACTAATCCCTTTTTCTTTTGGAGCAATCTTCTCTAGATCCTTCAACTGGAAAACATCTTTCTGTGCAAAACATAAAAGATATTTCAGTTCCAAATGACAGCATCACCTAAGCCTCAGTGTTTTTTCACTAAATCAATGCCAACAAAATCAAGTAGGAAATACATTGTATGTTTTAGTTTTGCTTGGGAAATAGTCTGCATATCCCTCAACAGATCTGGAATATTCTAAGAACTGAATAGTTAGAAAAATACAATTGTAACAAGCCTTGCTCTTTCCTTTGGTGATCTGAAGTCATCAAATTTCATCTCAAGTTAGACTATAAAGCCCTTAAATTCCAGGTTAGACTGTCAGCACAGATGTACCATATTGCTCCAGTACTCAAGTGCCACAGATTTTTTTTCTAAAAGGTAAAATATAGTGTATTACATGTGCCACCAATACAACTGTAGCTCAGTTCTTGGATCTGCAGGTTTCTTCTCCCCAGGGACCCTTTCCAACTCTGCTCTTAGTTTTTCTAAAGCTCAGATTTCTTCCTTCTCCCATAAAATGCAGTGAGATACTTCCTAATTTCCTGCTGTCCCCTCTTATGGTAACAGGCTCAAAATTGAAAAGATGTGCATAGGTAGCACATGAATTTAACACCACCTGTGTATCTTCATTCCTTGGCTCCATCTGGGGATAAGCCACCTGAGCAGAAGTTAAATGAATGAATTTTTGCCCCTGTAATTTTCACCCTAATGTCACAGGGCATCAGTGAAATGCCTGCCAGGACACAGAGTTCAGCTACATCCCCAGTTAAGCTCAATTTAGGACCTGTTTTCCCATCAAGGTAAATGCAGGACAATTACAAGTTACTTACCGTTTCAAAAAAAATCTCCATCATGCGAGCCCTCTTCTCTTCAAAACTCAGACCTTTCTTCTTGGACTAGAACAGGAGAAAAAAGCAAAAAACAAACCAAGACATTCAGCCACCAGGATAATTAATATCTGCTCAGAATTCAAATCTATTCACCTGTAAGTTATATTTGCCATCTTTAAAATACCTTGCCACTAAGTCCAGACTTTCAGATAAACTCCTTCTTTGCAAATAATCTCTAAACTAAACTCATCTGTTAAATGGAGGGACCTACCCTTAAGTTTGGAGCCAGCCATTCATATAAGCCAACCCCGCTACAGCCTCAATACAGCTCCTTGATACATATCAATCCCAAAATATGTATTTATACCAAACTCACACAAATGTTTAATAACTCTTACAAAGATAAGGAGTACCTTCTGTTTGGCTTGTTTTTGTTGCTTTTTTTTTTTAAGAATTGCTTTCTATATTGTGATATACAGACAGTAGTGTGAGTTGTAGGCCATTCAGTTTTTTTTAAGGAGATATAGAACATTTTGAGGTATGCCTTTCTTCAAAGCTCCAAACCAACTTCAACATTTCAAGGTCACATTTTTAAAACAGTGCTGCTTTTATTTCTTTTCCCTCTGGTTGTGTGACAAAGCATTAAACAACTTGGGTTGAGCTACAAGCAAAAGGCAGAAGTGGCTACAAACTGCTATCAACAACACAAAATATACAAACAACAATACAAAATGTACAAACTGCTATCAACAACACAAAACTGAGAAACAGTCCTCTGGTCACTTTCAGAGATGCTATTTTGATATGCCTTTTATAAAACTAGGATATAAAATATTTCACAGAGAATTGGATTTTATCAATAGCATTAAGTGCAATTTTCAGCAACCCAAAAGCAGCAGCCACAATGTGAAGTTTCCCCTTGCCCCACTCCCCAGTTCACACACTGTGTGCACCTACAAAAAAGGGAAAGAGGGATAGAAAGGGCCAAATAAGATGTTGGCAGAAAAAGGTCTCATTACAAACAAAAAAAACAAAAAACCCACCAAGAAAAAATGCATATTGTAGCCTATAAATCAGTGGAAGTGGGCAGTCTAATAACAAGGTGCTTTGAGAAAGACAAGGTTATGTTTCCAAGTTTCCAACAGAAGGAGTCAACACCATTTTTACTTTTTAAAAGCTGCTTCCCTCTTAAAAAAGAACACAATCAGGCAGCACACAACACTTAAAACATGCAAGAGCAAAATGGCCAGACTGACTTACTTTTAAAAAACAAATGTAAATACAGTAATACAGAGAAAGGAATAGAAGCGATTCATATTTATATTTAATAAAGAGCACCATTACTATTTTTTAGGTGCTCTCTCTCCTCTTTTAGCCAGCAATACCCTATGCCAGTACCGCTGTCTCCTGCAACGTCAGTATATTGCAGGTTTAGAACCTGGAGCTGCAGTGAACATTCAAGTAGGAGCATGAGCAGAAAGCAGACGGATTTAACCTCATTTAACTTCCACCTCCTGCCTTCTCCAAGAGCCCTGGCACCGCCAGCAGCAGCAGGAACGAAAGGCGTAGGCACGACGCGCAATGGAAGTGGCGTTTCTGGAACCATGTGCTCGTAGCGACGCCCCTCGGGCGCCAAGTTTCACACCGCCACTCCAGCGAGCAGAGCTAAACAACGACGCCAAGAGCACTCTCGATGAAGGTTATTGGCTTTGATGTCCTCCCTCCTCCCTCCCCGGCCGGCGTATCCCACCACGAACACCGAGCACACCGCGGGCACCCACGCCCTGCGCGCCCGCGGGCGGACGGCGGAGCGCGGCGCCGGGAGCGCCCCGCCCGCTCCCACCGCTCCGCCTGGCCGCTCCTGGGCTCCCGCGTCCGGGGGAACAGCGGGCACCTCGGGCCTGGAGGAGGCCACTGAGGAGAACGTGTCCGCTCGTTCGCATCGCTCGTTAACAACCCAAAGGCACGGCCCACGCCGCGCTGCCGCTGCGCCTCCACAACCGGCACCGCGGGGCCGGTCCGGAGCGGGAACCCCGCTCCCCTCAGAGCCACCGGGGTGCGGGCGGCCGTGCCTGCGGTCGCGGCTCCCCCTGCAGCCTTTGCTGGCTGCCGGGAAGGAAAGCGGGTTGAGGCGGAGGGCGGGCGGCCGCGCTTACCATGTCGCGGACGGCCGGCGCGGTTTGATTCCGGCGCCGCCGGGCGGGAGGAGCCCGGCGGGGGGAGAAGGCGGGAGCGAGGCCGCGTGCGCAGCGCCGCCTGCCGCCCGCCCCGCCCGGCGCGGCCCTCACCGCCCTCACGGCGGCGGCGGCAGCGGCAGCGGGGTTTCGGCACGGCGAGCGTGCGCGTGGTTTTTTGGTTTTTTTTTGTCTTCTGTGTTTGTCTTTTTTTTGTTGTTGTTGTTGTTGTTTTTTGTTATGGTTTTTTTTGTTTGTTTGTTTATTGTTTTTTTTTTTTGCCTGCCGGCTGGCGCCATACAATAAAACCGCGCGCCCAGCAAGAACGCGTTAACCGCGCTCTAACGCCCCGTGTATTGTGCTGCCGGCCTGTCGCAGGAGCCACGGGCCGCGGAAAAATAATAAAGCCCTCGCTGCCCGTGGAAGGGCCTGGCCACATCTAGTGTTGCTTGGAACAGTTGTTCATTGCGATGACTGTTCTAGCAACTTTAATTACTGACGGCTTGTTTTAATTATTGTTTGTGTTGAAAATCACTTTCCTTCAGCTGCAGCAAGTTCTGGGAAATTGCTTTGCAACAGCAGTGGCTTCATATCTGCCATACTAAATCAAGAGTTTAAATTCAAGCAAATGAAAATGTGCAACTGAGATGTTCAGGCAGTTCCTGTGAATATTTTTGATGCCTTTTGAAAGGTGACCCCTTCCCTGAAACCTGAAGTTCTTTTCCATGTAGCCCACAATCCCATTTCTTGTTGTGCATGCCAATGTATTACTAAAAATGAAATGCAAATTAGAAAAGACATTTTTAATACAAAGCATTTTGTTCTTTTTCATGTGCATCACATTTTCAACTTGCTAACTCAGGATGAAATCTGTTGGTACACCCCCTCATCTGCTGTTGAGGGCTCATATTCTGTCTCCCTGCCTTCCATTTGTTTTGGCCAGCCCTTAAAGCGACAATGTCCCCACGCTCGCTGTGACAATTCTTTGCCACCTGTCACCCTCACCACTGCAGTCCAAGGATCTGGGCCCCTTCCTGCTCCTTCACAGCTTGAAACAAAACCGAGCTCCGATGTTTTTTCTACTGCTGCTGAGCAAATGGTTGCTGCAACACTTGCAAAGTCCCCATTGCAGCGTGGGTTTTCTCTCAGCGACACATATGAGTGGCAGGGTGGGTGTCAGAGCTGAATATGCTGCCTGCAGTTGAGGAAGAGGAGATGAGGGAAGGGTTTTCAGGGGGGGCATTCGCTCTTGATGTGGGCTTGGGGCAAGTACCTCTTGTCTTCTGTTCAGTACTCATGAGGCAGCAGTGCTCCCATCTACCTATTACTTGTGAAAGAAAACTGCCAGCAAACACCCAGGTGTCACCCCCAGACAGAGCCAGCACGTGGCTGGAGCACACACCTGGAACCACAGCTGGAATGCATTCCTTGTTTTAGAGGTTGAATGTGATCACAGCAACCCAGAGAGCCCATCCACCTCCAAAACATGCCCTTGAGTGATGGTGGGCCAAGTGGCACAGCAGGTTTTTTCTGCCCAAAGCCCCTGGGTGATGCCGTAAGTTTTAGCTTTCATGTTTTCCAGATTCTGTACTGCATTCATATATAACTCTGAACTTCATATAAAGTGTTAGCAAGTTCACCTCACAGTTTAGGAAGGGGAGAGTCTTTTGGGGCACACACCTGCCAGGTTTTCCCTCTGGAGGTTTCAGAGGGCACAGCCTCCTTTTATCCTAAACTCCTGGCCTCATGTTGCCCCTTCCTTTCCCCATTGGCTGAGGTACTCAGAAGATACAGCCTTCCCAAACTGCCTACCACATATTCCCCCTTGTACCTACTATTTTACCTCAAAGAAACCCAGCTTGTGCAGACCCTTGTTTGTTTCGGGAGCTAAGCTGTCTGGGCTCTGCAGCAAACCCACTGCCCAAAGTTAGTACAGACATTAAGACCTGTTTCAAACATATTAACACCCATACCTTCACCCAGCAAATTGTTTGTGAAGACATTGGCTTTCCTCTCCACGGCCACATCATCAGATTCAATTTGCTCTGTAGACGTTCCCTAACACCTTCCACATTTTGCAGCACCTGATCAAAACTAATTAGTTGAAAGACCATGGGGTGAAAGAGGTCTCAAACAAAAGGGTGTATGTCACGTTTTGTCATTTGAGGGGTGGTTTTCCATTACTGCAAGAAGTGGAATGAATGACTCCTAAAATACATAAAGGCCTGGTATTTTTAATGGGCTTCAGAATGTGTAAACGTGGTATTTCACAAAACTGCTAGTCTTATGCTATGATTCTAAAAAGACAATGGATGGAAATACAGTGTAGTGGAGACTCATAACTGTGTCTTTCTGTTAGAATATTGTTCTAATTTTCCTGTGATTTTCTTAAGCTTTAATAATTTGGGCTCATTTTCTATTCTAGGAGTCCTACTGAGATCTTTAAGTACTGGTCAAAATAGTTTTCTGCTGTTCCTGAGTTAGAGAAAATACAGTGCTTTGTCAGTGTAATTATGCTTGGATGAGATTAAATTTGTACTCTCCTTAATTTTGTTCTTACAATTGACTGTAGCTGAATTGCAATCAGAAATTTGAAAGGACAAAAAAGCTACAATGGCAGAAAGCTTAGCCAGTACAGAATGAAAATTGTCCTAGTGTAATTTTGTTCTTTGCATACATATGTGCCATAGCACCGTCTTAATTAAAAGAGCTATTTTTTTCATAAGGGAAGAGCGCAAATCAAATACGTCAGGAAAATTAATCCACAAACACCAGGGGTTTATGTCCAAAAAGGAGACAGAGGAGTCCTGTAACTTACTCAAAAAAAGAGAGAGGCCATGGGGCATTTCCCATGGGGTCTCTCAAATTTTTAGGGGACACAGCCTCCCTTTTATCCTGATTTCCCAGCTGCGTTTCCCTCTTTCCTTCCCCACTGGCTGAGGTACTTGAGAGGTACAGACTCCCTGAAACACCTAATATCTAAGACCCTTTCTAATGTATAAACCCCCCTTTTTTCTTTTTCTTTGTGTCTCTGTTCTTTTTCTCTAAATCGAGAGACTTAGCAGAGTCTTGAGTGAGTAACAGTCTGTGTCAATTAGTGGAATTCCTATGGAATTTATGTTTTCCCCCATTGCTTCTTTAACCTCACTGTGTCTGGCCTTATCTACCATCAGGCCCACAGTTTGTTTGTAAAGACACCTCCTTCTCTTTCCTTTCCAATAGCAGATCATTTTATCTCTAGAAGAGTTAGATCAAGCCTTTTGAGTCCTGGGGCTGCCTCCCACAGCAGCTGTATGACTGACATACAGCTTTGACATTAAGCATGGAGGGCGAGGAGTTGCTCTCCCATGGCGGGTGATACCAACTTCTCTGGGATCCAAGCAGTCTGTCACGGGCCGTGGCCACACATCAAGGAGCAATATGATCCATGAGTATCCCATATAGGCCAGACTGTAGCATCTACTGCCTCATTCCATCCTTGAATGAGCTTTTGGACTGTAAGCAGGTGTTCTCCCTACAAACAATCAACCCTTGAGGGAAAAACCTTTGGTGAGAAATGCTAGCTGCCCCCCCCCCCCCCCCCCAAAACTTACTGCTTCCACAGCTTTGCTAGGCAGAGCTGCTGAAGTGAGCATCACAGTTATCCTCAAGGTGAGTAGCTCAAATACTAGGATTTTGGTCACAAGGCATTTCTCTGAAGGAACAAGGCATTCATATGCCTAGCTCACAAGAAATCTGAGGGCAGCAGCCCTCAACTGCATGTAGCAATGAGCAGCAAGTGCTGGGTATCTCCTGCACTAGCACAGCTGGGGCCTGCCTAGGGAGAACATCTGTCCACAGAAATGACATTGACTGTTCCACTCCACTGAGATAGTTCAGTCTGGTCCAAATTAGAGAGCATTCACATGAACTGTCAGTAAAACTGTGGAGAGTTAACTGCAGAGCAGCACAGCTGGATGTGAGAGAGAACATCAGCCTAAGGAACAAGGAAACGTTTTTGAACATGCAGTGGCATGTTAAGGGGTACCAGTCTAAAGAGAGAAAGCCTGTTAAGGGTGGCTGCCCAAAGTACCTGCTCCTTTAGCTACTTTGGCTCTATTCTCCCTGACATTGTTTCTCATTGGTGAGACTGGGTTCTCTAGTCATATTTACAGAATTGCTAAAAGATTCTCTGTCTCATTTAAGTATTTTGATAAGTACCACAAGAGGGTCAAAGAGGAAGTTGGCCATTTACTGCAGATATTTTCTGGTAAACTAAAGTGTTCCCCAGTATTATTGTTCAGCCTGTCTGATTTTGCTCAGTGGTGAAGAGCCTCTGCTCTAGTAACCCAGGGAACAGAAAACATTTCTAGCCTATCAATAAGACAAGATTTGGAATGTAAGAAGCATCTTACCTACCAAGCCCAGCGGCTTCAGGCTATCCTGTGCTATTGCTTCTAGTCTTTGTGATCTTTTTTTACACAGGGCAGAACAAGTGCTCTGCAACTCTGAATGTTAATCCAACACTGCTCTGCTTCAAGATATTCTTTTAGCTGGCAGACAAATAAAGCCTTTTGTAATTATCTGAATTTCAGGGCAGATAGACAAGTACATTCAGCACCAAGAGTCTATTTGCTGAGTGTGTATTCATCTGGAGACTGACAGAAAACCAAAACTGATCCATTACATTGTACTAGATTTGTCCTTAGGAGAAAAATGAGGTCTCAGAACGTGGCTGCTGACTCTCCCTATGACTTGCAAGAAAGAATAAAACACATGTTCCTCGAGAGGTTTTATGGGAAAGATCCACAAAAATGGACAACTTCTCAGTACTTCAGCTATCTCATTTCTGAGTGTCCTGCCACTGAGCAAACACTCACTAACCCTGCTAGTGCCCTCCTTTGAGGTTGCATCCAAGCCAAATGATGCATCTGAAGATTCTGTCTTAATTCGTTGAGCAAGTTCCCAGTCACACTGAGTTCTCAAATTATTCCAGTTTGATTCAGTTCTCAAATGATTCAGTGACCAAGAAGACATAGGAACTATGTGAAATTGAAGTTAATAACAAGCTGGAAATTTGTTCTTACAGAGAGTCAGACTGAACTCCTAAGGCAAATTTTCTATTCTCCACAATAATTTAATTTGGTTTTCTGCAACAGACCATTGAAAGATTATATCACACCTCAGCTAAAAGGTACTGTGTAGCTGTGATGCAAGCAGAGAAGCTTACAGCTCTCAATTTTACTGCCACAAATTAAAATCTTAATTTTGATTCCTGGACTGAAGAAGGAAGAGCTCCAACTCTGCACCTTCTTCCCAAGTACAGCTCAAGTCCCTCTTTGCTCTGTGTTAACACAAAAAATTAACACCCATGAAAAAAACAGTTTCCTTGGCTTGTGATCTGTGGTGTCAGGGAAGAAAACTGGAAAAAATTACCCATCTTCCTGCATTATGGGGTTACTTTAAGGGACAAGTGAGTATAAGATATATGAAAAATAAATCCTCAAGCATGAAAATAACAGAGGAAACAAGCTTTATTTTTATTATTTGAAATTTTTGTGCGTGGTAAAGGTACACATTTGACTCTGGTTTTCCTACATTTCCAAGACAGAGTACTTACTTTTGTCAGCTAAAGCATTATGAATACCATGGCACACAGGAAGCTAAAACTACACACACACGCGCGCACACACGCACACACAAACACTTTGATGTGCATCTTTCATCCTTGACCTTAAGGAGAAAAAGTCTGTATTTAGCTTCATAGGGATTAAAAAAAAAACAAACAAAAACATCATCAACAACAAAAAAACAAGTGAGAAAAACATTTCATAATGAGTGTCAAGAGAGTGCAAGGTTTACATATACACAAAACATATATTGACTTACAAAGATGGAATGTACAAAAACTTTAAAAAAAAAGAAAAAAAGAACTGGAAACACTCCCAGAACTGGAAAGCTGCAGCATATCAACTGGTAGAGATTTCTATCAGGGGCTGCTGCCATACACTATGTAACTTAGGGAACATTCCCATGTCATAAAGCCAAAGAAAAAGTGTCAGGGTTAAGGCTGTGTTGCTCACAAACATTGACTGAAGTGCTGTACATTTGTCAGAAATAAAATGACCTGTTAGAAACCTTCCCACTCCATAGTACAAAAGGTATTTTGTACACTTTCCACAAACAGGTTGAATAATCACTGCTTGAATTCTTGAAGAAAAGTTTGACTTTACATCATGATTTCATAACAAGCTGCCTCCCACAACCGAAAGTCATTTCTTTATAACAAACACAACATATCGGGCACTTAACAGTTCTCATTACGGCAACACTAGATCCTTATTATAAAAAATACTGACATAAAATCAAAAGCCCTTTAGCTTTTACAGAACAAATGAACATTTACTAGTAAATAGCACTCCATCTTCATCAGGCAATTGCTTGCCTAAACCATTTTCCTTTTCTTTTTCAATACATTGGTGCTGGTTTAGCCTATGTAAAACTCTCCTATTGCTTATATTGGATTTATCTGAACAGATCTTTTTATTCTAGTCACTGAACAATGAAAATACAGTTGGCTAGTTTGTCCTAAAATGCTCCATATGACACAAGATCTAATAACCTTTTGAGATTACTTTTGAGTTGAAGATTAGCTAAATGAAGCAAATACTTTCACCATTCATGCTGTGCTGCTAGTCAATTAGCATTCCATGGAAGTTAAGGGGACATTTGGTTATACCTGAAATCTGGCAGCAGCGTGCCTATAAAGCCTTTAATAAATGCTAACAACTCAGCAAATCACATAGTGCAATTCTGACCTTCCCTTAACTGGATGAGAAAAAAAGTCTGCCAGCTTTTAAATGCAGAATTTCTGCTTTGATTGCTCTTTGTAAGGTTTGTAAGCCAAGCATTTTAGCGAAGTTGGCTTCACTATAAAAGCAATGTGTTTCTCAGTTTCTCAGTGCCAGGCAGATAAGGTCAGGCCTTGGAAGGGAATGCCCTATGCCACTAAATTTGAAGTTGGGCATTTGCTATCAGAAATAACTTCAAATTCATGACATCCTTTAGGTGCTGCTCTGCTGATAATGTCTGAAAATCCAAAAGACTACTCAATTTTCAGAAAAAAAAATCCACAAAACTCCTAATAGATTTCAGCTGTGTTGTAAGGAGGGTTTTGTGCAGAATTCACTTATTTCATCAGGATGCACTGGGTTCACAAGGGTTATCTAAAATCCTGCTAAACAATGCTGGACCAAAGGACTGAAAAACTTTTGAAGAAAAGTGTATACATTACATAGCACAGTCTTAAACACCTTTTCTTATATATGGGTTAGGATCTGATTTTCATGCTTCTCAAAGTACCTGACAACAGAGATTTGGCAATGTTTCTGAGGGGTAAATATGCAAGCTTAGTAAAACTGTATTATAAAAATCCATATTTGGAACTAAATATGATAACTGCCAGCCACAGCACATTAAAAAAAATTTATCTCAATCTGTGCAACCTCTTCTCTTTATTACTAAATACAGTTCAAATGTCTTTTCTTCATTGATGTGCCATTTAAGGGTCTTCCAATGTCAGAAAATGTTATAAGGACACTTAGAATGAAAATTTGATCTACAGCTTTGTTAAATTTTGATAGGACAGTTTATTTGTAATGACTGAGATACCATCTTAAGAATTTTAGGACAAACTCAGATCAAGCAGAGGATATTTTGTTCTCTTAATAATAACAAACTTGAGTTTTAATATTAATAAATGTTACCATCAGTTTCTTAGCTTCATTATACAGTCCTTAAGCTTCATGCACAAAATATTTATTCCAATGAACTAAGGAAACTTATATTTGCACGAGAAATTTTAAATTGGTTCTATGTGCAAATAACAAACAAAGGAAAGAAGAAGAAATATCTTCAGGAAACAGTAATTAAAAACCAGACAAACCCCCCATTTAAGAACCTTGGGGTCTGCATTTTTACAAGTCAAATGCAACTTTAGAAAAACACCACTAGTTTTTCTCAAATTCATCAGAACAATTACCTTATGTTTTAGAAATAAGACAAATACTTATAACAAAAAATTTTACCAAAGCTTTCTTTCCATTTTGCAAACATGCTTAAAATACTCCCTTTCTTTCTGACCCAATGCCCTTTTGTTTCAAGGCTCTAAAAATGAGAAAAGAAAGACAGCACTTCCCAGGCTATTGTAGGCATTGGCAGCAAGCTCACAGCTCCTCAAACAACACTTAGAAGGGAGCACCACTCCATCTATATCAGGCTACAGTAGCAATTCAACCTTTGACCACTAGATATAGAAATAAGAATAAAGCCAATGCTACTTTAGAAAGACAAGTTCATACTTTAAAAAACCCTAACAAACCAAACATTAAAAACAGAACCATGCCTGTAAGCATTTCCAGTTAAATTAATACTTCAACAAAGAACACAGTAGAGAGATCTGGCAGAGGAAGAAAGGTCATTTTTCGGAGTACTGCCATTGTCAAATATCATACATACGTTCCAGTTTGCTGAAATAGCCCACATTTACTTTTTTTTTTATTTTTATGTCAGTCATACATACATACATACAAACAAATTGGAACAAATCTCACAGTCCTTGTTTTGTTCTCTAACAAAATTCCCTTTGATGAAGGACTTCAGGAAGTGGTTCAAATTAATTTTTATTTGTAACATATTTTTTCTCACATAAAAAGAAATAGCTTTGGTAACCCTTGGCTTTCCTATACAACCTCCGTTTACCACAGTTCCTTTGGTTGTATAATGTAGGTACTCCACAGGGTACTTCTCTGGCTTTCTGTCCTGTGTGAAGCTGCATTTTATTTTAGATTAATACAATGAGTTGCTGTAAGGAAACATGGCAATGAACACGTACGAAAGAGTGGCACGCATGAGGTTAATTGACTTGACATTGTAATAACCCTGATCCTAATGAACTAGTTTGGTGTCAGAAGGTCTGTGGTTATACAGAAATTCTGCTCCCACTAATGTATCACTACAATTAAGTTTTTCCAGAGCTTTAGAAATGTCAGGTCTCTGCAAAGTCCTTCCTGCACACTGAGCAAGAGGAAGAGTGAAAAACAGCCACATGACACAATCCTTCATTAATTCCACATGAGTAGGGAATTTGCATTGATTCTCATAGTGCTAAACACTGAGCTGTGTTAGGTCTGACAGTTAGAGCTAGACTGATTTTGTGAGACTTAACCTTATACTAAAAGGATCTACTTGTTATACACAGTAAGACTGAAGAATGTTAAAAGTGTAATACCTACCATGATAATGAGATATAGAAGATTCCCAGGATCACCTTGGGGTTAAATAATGTGTAAGAATGATACTTCTTTAAATTTGGAAGCTCTGAGGAGGAGCTATCCTTCGCAGTCATCAAAAAGCTTTGGGGGCTTTCCCCAGGCTTTTCTCATTTTTGCCTTATTATTTAATTCCAGTTTCATAGGATGCAGTTTGTGTTTAGTTTCACATTGTCTCTATGAAATCAGTTACAGAGGATTTTTTTTTTATTAACACAACAAAAAGTTCAGTGAGAAACATAAGAGGTGCAAGTCCTATGTAAACAAGGTAAGTTTGGAAATTATCATGAGAAGTCCATAAGAGATGCCTTTGTTATTAAAAATAAACACAAAGTAGGAGATATCCTGAATCTCTAGGACGAGTCTTTTCTTAAGGGTGGGTGATTATCCAACTCCAGAGCTCATTGCTACTGTAAGTATCGATAGACCTTGAAGCAGTGATTTCCAGAGTCTGCAACTACAACGTGGCCATCTGAAGTAAGAGCCAGACCTTGGGGACCATAAAGTGGGTCAGCAGAGGTGTTAATGTAGGATAAAAATGATCCGCTTCCATCAAAAACCTTTGAGGGTGAGAAAGCACAGAATAAATGTTATATTAATATAAAAAGGAAAGTAACAGACACAAGTCTGCTCTTAGACTGTTATCATTTCTGAAACAGTTGACATACTATAGAATAAAAAAGGATAAAATATGTTCTGTTATCTCATAATATGCAAGATTCTATAAAAATGTATGTTCTTATTAAAAAGAACTAATTATAGTCACCAGGATCTTTGGCAAGAATTAACACACAATGAAATAATAATAATAAAAAAGAACCTCAGCTGTTCTTGTTCTAAAAATAGTCAACTATATCAAACTTAATTGGGAACTCAACCAATACCTTGTTTTCCTAACAAATATCACTGTTGTGGCTAGCCTGATTCTTAGGTTCCCACACAGAGAAAACCAGGAATTTGCTTACCCTGTTGACAGTGCTTCCTGAGAACAACTCATAAGCAGCTCCCTCACTTTCAGTGGAAATAATGCATACACTTATTTATTAGGTATTCTTTGGCAAACAAGAAGACCTTGTGATTAGCACTTAAAAAGAGTAAAACTCTCATAACTTGAAAGCAGAATAACTTCTCAACTTAAAAAAGAGGATAAAAATCTGCTGCATTCACCTCAGGTCATTTGCATTTTCATATTTTCCACTATGTCTCTGATCTTCTGTTATAGTGATTATAAATTACTATAATCTCAGCAATGCTTGGAAGTCTCTTAAGTCATCAAGTAACTTTTGGGGAATTACTTGGTCCCAAAATCCTTGGTCACGGTGGCCATCAGAGATGCCAGCAGCCACACTGAAAAGCTGACAGTCTAACACCACCAGGTGTGAAAGTGGACAATGAGGCATATAAAGGATGGTGTGAGAAACCACATCACTTGTAATGCTGATGGTGTTTCTTGGGCAGTCTGAAGGCCAGAGTTAGCAACCCATTAGGTTTTTTTTAATCAAGCACCTTTGAAATACAGAAACTTTTACCTGTATTCGACTGTTTCCCCAATCTGCTACAATAATATTTCCATTAGAGTCTACTGCTACTCCAGTTGGTGCATTAAATTGTCCATTTCCTTCTCCATTTGATCCAAACTTCAGCATGAACTCTCCCTCCTGGTTAAAGACCTGTATGGGTTAAAACAACAAACTAAATATGGCGTGGAATCAAGTATTAGTAATCTACTGCTACCAGTTCACCTGCTAATTAAACGAGGAATTAAAGAATTCCTAGGCACACACAGCCCCAACACACACACACAAGATGGGAGAAAAGGTGCCCATCTCCTCCTTCACTCCATTACACCATATAGCATTTCCCTTCTCACTTAAGATCCGATTTATCTCAGATATGGAAGCAAAGAGGCCCAGAATTCTTCTGCAGCTAATGCATCTTGAAATGAAAAGAGCTGAATTCAGATGCAGCACTGGGTTCTTTGTTTCTTTGGAACTGAAACACAATGGAGCAGATGCTCTCTTCTCTGCTTCCATGATCTAACACACATTGCAAATCATGGCATGCTGCTCTATGTATACAGTTCAGCAACTGAATTCTCTGTGATGTAACAGGTTTAGACAGCAGAAAGATGGAGCTGATCAATGACTGTTCTCTCAGTGACCTGGATGCACCAATGGGACCTAACAAGATACAAAATTTGTCATTTACACAGTACACAGCCATCTCTAAAATATTTTCGTCCATCTTGGATCCAGCTGCAGCACAAGGTCCAACAGTGTTCTTAGAGACTGACTGTGGCTTGCACAAGAAAATGCAAAGACCTGACAAGTGCCAAGTGCGCACTGAAGTGCTGATTAGTTGGAAGATGTCAGGGAATTATTGTGTTCTCGAACACCCACAGTGAACAGAGAAAAAAACATTTGGGGAAGAAAATTAATGAAGTACCAAGTTAGTGCCTCAGATGATTAAAGAAAATAATAATATAAAAAAGGCCAACTAATGAAAAAAATAGACAAAGATATATTGCTTTCTTCCTGGGCTGAAGCGACCAAATGAAAGAGAAGCCTACATTGCACAGGATTTTCCATAAAAGATGCCTGAGGGAAGGAACATCCTTGAAGGTTAATGGGAGCAGGAGAAAAATGTTGCTGAGTGAGCTTGCTTAATTCAAGACACTGGTGGCAGGAAGCAGCTTTGGGACTCATAAGAGTGAAATGAATTTATTTAGTTATTTATAAACTAATTTATTATTTAAAAGAAGATGTACTCTCTGCTCTCAGATTATAAAGTCTCCAGAGTGTCAACAGTTATATGTACCAATTTAGAGAACACTACAGAAATAAGACTCTTTTCCCGTTATTACCAAATTGTAACAAGTAACATTTGTCTCCCATTGAGTCACACCACAGACAGATGGGACACTCTGTTCTCATTAGAAGTTTAATAATTACAAATCCTCTAGGACACCACACTTTTTATATTTCTTCACTTGCTTTTTTTCATTTCAGTTTGCCCCTTGCTGTTAAGCCTCTCCAGGCATTCTTGTTACCAGGCAAACCTTGCTTGTAAGAGGTAATTTATGGGGTCATAGGCCTCCTGCTGCTTTGGCGCTCCTGCAGCAATCTTGGTTTGTGTGTTGTAATCCAAACCACAAGCTGCTACTTCCTCACCAATTCCAAAAGGATACACAAGCAAGGTTGCTATTCCAGACCTAGGTGATTCAGCTCAGGACACAAAGGTGTCTATGCTAAGGCAGCAACTTCCTATTTCAGGTGAATACATAAATTTTTTTTTCAATTAGAAACAGCGAAGAACTGGACTGATGGTTCATCTGTCTGTTCAGTCAAAATAGGCATTAGGTGAAATGCCAGGGATATTATTTTGTAGGTGTGTGGGACTGACATACATGTCCTGAGAGCCCAGGTAGAACAGCATCCTGCCTTTGTCCTCCTGCTACTCTCTCCTGTAGAGGGAGGGCACAAGAGTCCACACAGGAGGTCTAGGAAAGGAAATGCCTAAGAACAAACACACACAGGTGAGGCATTTCTGAAGTGGCCTGTATCTCCTTCACAGACATTTGCCAACACGTCCCAGCCTGTTTCCTTGGTTTGGTTTATTATTGGGACAAACAAACTTCCTATCATACCATGACTTGTAACAGGCTGAGTCGGGACTTCCCATGGGTGTAAGGACAAGTGGCCACTTCTGCCCAGTGCAGGAGGCACTGAATGAAAACCAATAATTGCATGGGTTTTAAGAGAATGAGGTTGTAAAACGGGTCCAGTACTCTTAAAGCTCATAGGTATGGAATTTAAAGACTATCATGTGTCTTTACTGTGTTATAATTTTACAACTAGAAATGTGGAAAGTTTTTGCTGGGAAATTCAAAAGCCAGACTTTTAAAAGAAGACAGAACACAGGGTCAATAAGAGGTTTGGCAGAGGGCTACTAAAAATAAGTAAAGTTAAAATTATTTATGTTTAAGCCACTGAATTAGAGACCATTATAGTGACACCAAAGGCAATGGACTACATCTTCACTAAGCATTGCACTGCAGGCAAAGTTCTCTGAAAGCGCTGTCCCTATAGCAGAGCTATACCACACTCCTTATACGGAGTGTGATCGCTTTGGTTTTAACAATACATTGTTTTCCCCAAGAAAGTATCATAATAAAATTAAAATGGCAACTTTCCAAGTTGCCATTGACAGTACCTTGACGGAATGGTTATGAAAATCTGTAATGATAATTTCATTGTTGCTGTTTACAGCTGCAAAATGAGGACCTGCAATGCAGAAAAAGAAGAAAAAAAATAGTAATACTATTAAAATAAAAAGTATGGTTAAATTTAAAAAAATCAGCCTGCCAGCATATTATGTTTGTCTTCTGAGCAGTAGTACTCCAAGTGGAAATTCCAATTTCAAATTAAGAGTAATTTTACTTCATGGTTTTTTTTAAAAGCTCAGAATGCTTTTTGTAAACACAATTTATTTTTCAACCAGTTGTCAGCCATTGTTACCAATAAGCATTGTTGCTTTCTCCCTCTCTTGTATACATATGACTATGCAGAGATTTATGGCTTATTAAGAAGACAAAACATGAAGTGCTTAAACATAAAGTTGTGTATACACTGAAAATTGTTATCAGAAATGTTCATGTAAATTCTTAATTGAAATATTTTATGCACTATGTCCTCACATCTTACAAGCATTTGACTAACAAGTTTTAGGATAAATAAAATTACTTGGAAGACCACTCTCAGGAAAAAAAAGAGCATTTTTGCTTTACATTGTGTATTGAAATATGTGTGCAAATTTGAGTAAAAAACAAATGGTAGCTTGAAAACAGGCAAGTATTCAAATTAAAACTCTTGATGTTATTTTGAGTTATTAAACAGAACAGAACTCAGTTTCAGTTTTCACAGTTTATCAGGGTAAACTATAAAAAAGTGAAAATTTTTGCATTGAAAACATTCAAGTATTGATAATTTACCTGTCTTCTGTAGCTCATCAGCAAGAACAAGTGATATATTTCTCAAATGCACTATTAGGAAGTATTTGCCTACTTATTTTCAGGAGGTGTTTATGCAAATTTGCAAATGAAAAGAAATTTAGCTGTGTTAGAGCTCAAGCTCTCATAAATTATATATATTATGCCATAACACATTGCAAGAGATCTCAGGATAAAAATACATTGATGCTATTCCTCTCTTTCACTGTGAACTAGTCAAAATATCAGCTGAATGAAACTACATACTAAAAATGACCCAACACCTGTAAAATGACCTGCATACCTAATTTTGCATCTTTATTTCAACTTTTGAAAGAACAGCTATTCACTTAAAATGTATCAGTGGGGTTGTTCTGTTTTTTAAACTTCAATGCATATTTTCCTTGAAAGACAGCATGTGCAAGCAGTCAGTTGAGTAAAAATGGCAATTTCCCCAAACTTACGCTGGCTGTTCCGTAACTCTGCCTTCCTGATCTCAATCTTAACACTACCCCATTACACTAATTTTCTGAGAGATACCATTTAGGGCATTGGGTTTTGTGTGTTTGCTGACTGGAAACACAGAGCATCTGAGTTGATTGTGGTGAACAGCTTAGTGTGGCAATTATAAAGCACTTATAAAATGCTCGTTAAGATCAGTCTTTCTTGGGTCACTGATCCGAAATGTTTCCAGGCATAGGGAGGTAGATGAAACAATCTGGTTACAGTTACATTTGCAGAACAGATGTTGCAGTCTGCCTGACCAATCAAGCAAATAGGAGCTGTATGTCTAGCAGAACCTCTCCCCTGGAGGATAAAGGAGTAGATTACAGCATCTTCAACATGCTCAAACATTATGCAAATGTGAGCAGAAGAGGCAAGAAAAGGGGATTTACATATTACCATCAAGTGTACCTGCAAACTGCTTGTCACCATTTCCTCGACTTCCGAACCTGGTGACTATTTTCCCATTTGGCTGGAAGATGAAGACACAGCATGCTTTATTGTCCACTACAATGATGTGTCCATTACGATCCACAGAAACACCTTTAGGTCCCATGAGCTTTCCGGACCCAATTTTGGCCTAAAAAGGAAAACACGAAACAGGAAAATATGTTGGCATTATATAAATTATTCAGTACAGTTTAAAAATTGTATTACAGGCACAGAGAAGAATGGAGAGGCATTTTTTCATCAAAAGTTGGAAGCAATATTTTTTTTTCAGCTCTTACCATGTACTTCATAATTTTTTAGTCCGGCTCAAAATAAAGTCTGCTTTCTGTATGTCTTCTCTAGACTGAAAAATCTGCAACTTCAGCAACTGAGTCCAAATATACAACTCATAAGAAATACACTCATCAGATTTGTGTGACTCGATAAACCTGTCAGAAATGCCCGTATATCCAGCATTAGGGTACCAGCAGGACAGGCAGACAAGCAGAAAGGAAAGGATAGGAAAGTCTCCTACTGCATGCTGTTCCTGAGTCCAACAACCACCTTGATGGACAGGGAGACATCTTTATCACTGCCTGCATCAAAGAAGTCAGAGTTGTTGGAGCACCAGGGCTGGGTGGGATGTAGGCCATGATGTCCTCTGTTACCTTTCTTGGGTTAGTAAGACACCAGCACCTTCTGAGTGCTCTCAGAAAGAATTTCAGCAGAGCTAAAACTCAGGCTAACCTCTCTGCCTTCCACTAGATTCCACATGAGATTGCTTCACTTGCTGCTTAGACACATGAAGGGGCAGCTGAAAACTGCAAAGGGAGGAGGATCATGTTGCCAAACAGCAAATGAAGCAATTTTTGAAACACTAAACAAATCAAAGCTTGTCCCTGTCTTAGGTAAATAAAATTATTTCCATCATTTTAAATAGGCCTTGTGACTACCTAAACCATCTGCTGGCATAATCAGCAACAGGAGGGGAATTGTATACAATATTTCACTGGAAAAATGTTGTTCAGTGGAGATGAGATGGATCTCACAACAGTAAATTATTTGGAAAGGCTAGAGAGCTGTCAAATCCCAAAATGCTAGAAGTATGCTTTAGGAGATTTAAAAATAAGGGATTCTTAAAAGAGGATCTAAGCAACAGAGCAAGCAGAAATTGAGACCAAGCCTTCAAAGAATCCATGAGGTACCTGGGCATGTACCCAAGAAGACTCTAGGATCACCTCACAATCCATTCCATATTTTTCACCATTCAGCTCTTTTTTAGGCCAGGATTCTAGAAACTGTTTTAATCTACATAAAATCAGTTAAGATTTGACCTCTCAGTTAAAAAAGGTTGCAAATACCCAATTGTTTGCATTGGAATGGAGCAACTTGCATTCTGCTTATAGACCTTTTTTTTTTTAACTGATGGACAGATTTGAAAGCACTTACTCAGGCTGGTTTCAGAGGTCTGTACTGGACAGACAATCCACCAGAGAGGCTGTGTTACAATTATGTATTCCAGAACTTTCAGATCCTCTAGTAATTTGTGACAGACACATCCTACAAACTGAGGTTCATATCTTGGTGAAGAACATACTTTTCTGTTTGCATAGGAACTTAAATGAAATATATGCTAAGATATTCATTTTATTTAGGAAACAAGGCCATCTTTCACCTCACGGCCTTGCCCCCAAGAACAAGCAATGCTGGGAGTCATAGAATCATTTGGTTGGAAAAGACCTCTAGGACTGAGTCCAAGCATTACCCTAACACTGTCATATTTACCATTAAACCGTGTTCACAACTACCACATCTACTTCTGACTTCTTTGCCCCATCCCCTCCTTCCTGCAATTTGTGAGTAGCAGTAGGATGGATTACAAGGCATTGAGAAAGTCCATTGCCTAACTCATTTTTCTCATGTCCCTGATGTTTGCACAGCAAACAGAAGGAGCTCTCCTAGCCTTAGTAAGTCCCATACTCCTATTTCACAGTACATTCTCATAGGTGGGGCTGCAGGTAAACAATAAGAATGATCCTAAACTAAAGGCACCTGAGTTCCCTGAGGATGGCTGCTACTAAGCCACTACACAACCTTTTTCAGTCTCCAGTAAAGAAAATTCCAGGGGGTAAATCTTGCAGCTTCAAGACTATGCTTAGCCAACATGCAATGATCCTGTGTCAGTTTTATGTTCATGTACATATGCTGTTATAAACTGCAAAATATTTAGGCAAAATCTACCTAATTGAATCATGCTAAAATATCCCCAAGAAAAACTATTAAAAATTATTTTGTGTTCGCCAGGGGAAAGATATCAGCAGATCTACAAAATGTATTCCGTTTGCATAACAACAAAGCAGCAAAGCCATAAATCAAATGCAAATCTGTAGATATATTTCCTTTGGGGTGATTAAATCATATTCCCCTCTTGCTTTGGGATGCCCATGCGGTTGTCTGCTTGAGCATTGCACCACCTCCTTAGCATCTTTCCAGGATTCCTATGGAAAATGACTCAGACTCTTGAGTACAGTGTCTTCCTGCCCATATAAACACATATGGAAAAATATAACAAATAAATCACATACTACATTAATGGGCACTCAGTGCTGAGAAGACTAATAAAAATCACTATTCTTGGGCCAGGTTTAAAATATAATTTGCAAGCAGCAATAAAGTATGCCCAGCTAGAGTTTGCAATGCTTTTTAGTAAAAATCTGTTCCCAGTTTAGATCAAAATATGCTGATGACACATTACTGGATCTGGCTGAACATATTCTTTGTATATTTCTATTTCAGAAAGTTTCTTAGAATTATAGGTTTGATTATTTAGAACAGAACATTATGAAATCCAGTCACTCCCATTAAGTGTATGAATGGAAGTATTTTCAGGCTTTTTTTCCATTAGAAATAAATATAGTATAATGAATCATGTAAACCCTTAATACAAATAATGTGTTTTATTGAATTCAGTCAGGGACATTATGTCCCTTATTTTATAGGCTCTTAGGAATTTACACTGGTTTTCAAGCACATGTTTATGAAGTTACCCTACCAGGTTGGAAAATATTCTACTGTCAGATATTTCTAGAGGGGGAAAAAAAAATCAGCTAGCCTACCTAAAAATTCATGAAGACTTTTCCACTGTAGAAGTAAGCTTGTTAGAGCTAAGTTTAACTTTACAGATCTTGCTGCTGTCTGAAAGATTCAAGATTGTCAGGGATTAATTAAAAACATTCAACAAACCATCTTTTTCTGTTTGAGAACTTCTCTATTAAGGAGATACAGCTTTGTCAGACTTTGCAATATCACACAATAAGTGGATTTATCATTCGTGGGACTGTCAAAATTCAACCATGTTTAACCACACTACCTATTCCCATCAGAACATGCAACCAGCTTCAGACAGCTCTTTCCATAATTCTGCTAGTGAGACAAGGAAGAAGTCTCACATATAAAATGCTTCCTTTAATCTTTTCGCACTTATCTAAACTTGATCTTGACTTGCAGAGCCCTGTTTGGTTGATAACAAGCTTGTCATCTTATATATATAGCTCTTCAAGGCTAGAAAGAAAACAATTCTCTTCTCAGAGGAACAGGAATCATTCTCTTGGCTCTGTTGTCCAGTTCCCTCACTAGGTTTGAACACCACCTGGTGAGGAGCTGGTACAGCTGCTTCAGCATGCCCTCTCTCTCTAGCCTAGTGCAGTATCTGCTGCAACAGTTTTCTTAGCAATTTCAGGGTACTTGACAGAGGAAGCCAGCAATGTTATCTGCCTTTCACAGATGATGAAAACAAAGCACTGGGAAGTGAAATGGAAGATTACTAGTCACCCATGAGATCTGTGGCACAGCCAGAAACAGAAGCCCCACAGCCTAAGACCCAGTCTGAGTCTTTATCATATCCAGGATGGTACAGCCCTTCATGTGAAGAAGCTCATGTTTTGGTGCAACCTTAGATTACAGTTTGCCCACTCTGCATTTATGTAAGTTTTACAGCCTTGAGAAAACAGAACTCTGTCTTTTTTGCTGCCAGAACTGAGGAAGGTGACACTTTTCTGCCTGGCAGTGGAAGTTGCCAAGGGTGTCAGTCCAGTGCTGTAATCGGGGACATGCCTGGGCCTGGCTCCAGGGAAATTTGCCTTATGGCTCACATGACTATTAAAATTCCGCTAAGGGAGAGTGAGTGTAAGTAAATACAGAAGGAAGGGGACAACATCAAAAATAGTTAAATTAAGCTCAAACTAGCCCCCTGATATTGCTGAGTTAACAACTAGCAGGCCACCTGCACCAGAGGTCTTACACAATGACTTGCAGGCACAGTCCTTTGAAGGAAAATGCCCCTTTCTCTCTCTCTCTCTGTTATTTCAGCAAGTACTGCCAATTTAATCTGACAAGGCCCCTGTAAGAATTACCACTGCCAACACACAAGAAATTACAAGGCTTTCCCCAGATTCCCACAGGCTCGATCTGTTACAACTATGTTCCGTGCTTCCAATATATTTTATTTTACTCCATCATAGAATAATATCCTGAGTTGGAAGGGACCCACAAGGATTATCAAGTCCTGGTCCTTCACCATGATGCCCAATACAAGCCCCATCCCTTCATGGCATAGACTGTCCCCATATCACAGCCTCACGCTCAGTGGACATGACCTCCCAACCCTGTGTGTTGAGTACAGTGTCTTCCTGTTAGGAGTTCCTCTGCAGTTCCCCCAGGCCCTGTGCTCACCTTACCTGCATCCTTCCTCCCCAGCTCAGTTCTCCAGCTACACTGTGCAGTACAAGACCCCCTGAACCAATGCTGCACCAGCACAGGAGTCCCTACTCCCATTACAGCTCCTCAGTGTGGCCCTGTGCCCAGTGCCCATCTGTGTCTCCATCCCAGTGTTCCCACTGCCTCGCTCCTGCTCTCTCCTTGCACTTGCTCTGCCACCTGCCCTCCACCCAGCTCCTGCACTTAGGTGCTTAGGCCTACCCTCTGTATAAAAAAAAAATACTTCTACAAACATTTATTTTTCCTCTCATAAATATGGCTTATTGCATCTAATCTAAAAACAATATTTTACACCATTGATGTTTCATCTCTCATTTAATCAGTCTAGTCCCAAGAGCTATGAAATCTGATGCATTAATTTGTAATAACTACACAAACACTGCCAACATCACACAGCTTTTGCATTTTTTTTTTTTGCAATCCAACAAAAACATTGACTGAAAACAAATCTAGGCTTTACATCAGAGGAACTACATTAATAATTTTTTTTTTTCCAATACCTGTCTCCCTGCTGGTAGTATATCATACATAGGGTCCTGGCTTCTCCAGAGCTGGCACCATCCAAAATGCTGGATTTACAGCATATATTAAGGAGGCAGGAAAACAAGTCCCCCATGCTCTGAGTCCAGTTCACATTAAAGATCTTAATAATTATTTAAAAGACACCTAGGATAATCAGAATATTTGGATTCTTAACTAAATTACATATTTCTTTAGGTTTGTTTTGGTGTTTTCATTTCTTTTAAGGACCTCAGCCAAAACTAAGGTTTTCCTATGTAACTGTACATTTTCAAAATTACTTGACAAGTAAAATCACATCCTCTCTGCAAATGCAAGTAATTTGTAATTTTTTTTACCACTTGCATTACATTTCAGTGTTGTTTTATTCTAGCTTGGAGTCTATACATGATCTGGATACTTTTAGAAGTGTACACACTGGTTTCTCAGATGGAGGTCACTGAGGACTATGCAAGCACAATCACCTGTTTGCATTTGTCACTTTGCAAAGACTGTTTAGAGAAGGGCCCTTTCTTGCTGTGCACATAAGCAGCTCAGAATCCGAGCTTTTTGGTCTCTAGGCTGTCAGAAAATTAGCTAAACAGGCTGTATTTGTGCAATGCAGGACTCCAGAACTAAGTAACTATGGTAGAAGTTTCCTTGCAGGTCCATGATCCCCATGACCAGTGAATACTTCTTGCCTCTGCCAGAGGTGGCTCTCTCTCTATCACTAGACTTGGTATCATGCATTCAGAGAACAGCACCAAATGGAGGAAACCTTTAATTCTCTATAGAACTGCACCTGAACCCAAGCAAAATAAATGTTGCAGGCTGGAAATCAGTGTAGTGTAGTAGCTGCTGTCTTATTTTAGTCCCATTAAAGGGATTAGAGTTGCTATGAAAATATGAGGCTACTTTCCTTAGAATTTCTGATTTCTCAAACCTACAGTAATGATACTGTTCAGTTTTTTCAGTGCACAACACACCAACTAGAACACTCTTATCTACACTGTAGCATTGAAAAACACCTTGGGTTACCCTTCCTTGCTTTTATTACCAACAGGATCATACATAAATCATACACTGTAATTGCTGAGAAGTATGGAATAAAAGAGGAGGTCATCATCAGTCAGCAACATTTTTTTTCTCCTCCATATGGCACTGAAGAGCTTCATGTACTCCTTGTAAGATTTTGTGTTTGTCTATGTGCATACCATATGTCTGCACACAACCTTCTGTACAATCAGAGTACTAATGATGTGAAGGTTGTTGAGCTAGTCCAACCAGCCTTGCTGGCACTTGCAATCCTCGACCATAAGTTACAGAAAGGCATCTAAGCACCCAGTGTGGAACATGTTGTCTCTGCTTGGTGTAACATTAGCATTACTGCCGTGATCTCCTCCTATTAATTATACCATGTGGCTGGGTCAGGGGCTTCCACATCACAACAATGGAATTTAGACTAAGCTACAGCCAAACTATGTAGTTTCTTGAAAAACAATGTTACTTTGCATTCCTTTTTAAGGCAGAGAAAGCTCAGGAGAATTCACATCGTAACTTGTACCTTAAATTTTCCATCTGATGAGAATATGCTAACCCATTTGTTATCATAGTCTGCAATAATGATGTCACCACTGGGATGCACAGCCACTCCTGTTGGCCGCTGCAGCTGGCCAGGAGACCTTCCTCGTATGCCAAAACGGCTTTTAAACTGACCATCATTGGAAAATATCTGAAATAGAAAACAGAAAATTTAAAATTATGTCCACATATTACCATCACCTATTTCTTGGAGCTTAGATTTCAGCAAGTCACTAAATCAACACTCTAGTCAGGAAGAGAGCTAGGAAGATGAGTCACTTTTACACAGTCCATATTTGAAAGTGATAGATCTAACTTAAGAGTTAATTAAAAAAAAAAAATTCATTGCACTGTTTTTTCAGTGATCTTAAAGTACTTCACAAACATTAATGAATTAGCTTCACATCATCTCTCTCAGGGGAGAAGGAATGGTATTATTCCCTTACTAGAAATGAGGAAACTGAGGCACTGAGTGACTCGGCCGCAGTCAAACACTAAGTCTGTAGAAAACATAGGAATATGTCCACTGGTTGTGTCCCCAGGCCAGGTAATCAGACTCTGAAGTTCCTCTGAAGAGGCTGCAAATTACAAAGCATGAGGGTGCTGATGAATATTTGATTCTGTCTCTTTGAAAAAGCCTGGAAATGAGTTCTCACGGCATGTGCTTGCTGGTTCTCCCATACAAGAAGAAGCAACACTCCACTGCTGCTGTGTTCATTGCTGCCACATGGCAATGGAGAGTGATGGCAAATTGTTAATGGTAAAAAAGATATATGGCAAACAAAAGAAAAAATGCAGCTTGGTTTTCACACAGGTTACAGAAGCCAAGAAATTATGGGTATCAAGGTGCTACAACAGCAAAGATTTGATGATGATATCAGAAAGAGAAGTCAGTTAAATAGACTAAAAGCCACTTGAAAATGACATCTATCTACTTTTTTTTTTATTTGTACTTCCTAAAACATTTTATTTGTGGCACCCTGCTCTAGATTTACATTTGAAAGCATGAGTTATAAAATTTACAATGTAAAAGTATATTAATACAAAGTCATTTTTCCAGATTATTGCCCAACTTATTTTTTCATTCATTGCCAAACATAATAAGGGAGGGAAATAAACTCTGATTACATACTAGATATAGTACGGATCTGAAAAAGATAGCTGCAGGTCAAGAAGATGGAAAGTTAATAGATGATAAATTAAACCTCCCTTGTATTTTCTATATCTGCCTGAATTGTGTCTTTCTGAGACTACAAAAAAGGGAGAGGTGTGGGGGCAAAGGGAAAAACACTGAAAGTGGCATATTCTCATACCTGCACACACTGGTTGTTACTGTCTGCTATTAATATTTTTCCATTTGTAGATGCAGCTACACCTTGAAGATTTGTAAATTCCCCTTTGTTTCTTCCTTTGGTGCCTAAAATGGAACACAAAGCACATAAGAAATCAAGTTAGACAGGACTAATCAGTTAGGACCCAAATGCCAACACATGCAATTATTACATTTCTGATCAAAGGATTTTCTATTTTGAAGAGTTTTTCTCACTGCTACAACTTCAAAGAACCGTCTCAGTAACAGATACACAATTCTACCAACAAGACAGGATTGTTTAAGGGACTGTTCTCACTCTTCAGCATGTGGCACCCAAGCTCCCATTAACATTAATTGCCTCTTCAGCCTTCCTAAATCAGTGCTCACAAATTGCCTTTTGCATGAGGGAAGCAGTAAAAGGCTTTTACATAAGCAATGAACTTTTTTAAACTGCAGATTTTTATTCTATTGGAAGGGGGAGTACATGGGAACATACAGAGAGGCTAAGATAAGAACTTGGACAGATGACATGGCTTTAGCTAAGTCTCCTCAGTTAACAGATGGGATAGAACATATCACTTTGGATGGAGATGTTTCAAGACAGGGAAGTTTCCTATTCCCTCTTATATTGTTTGCAGTCATAGGCTTCAAAGATTCCCTAAGCAGGAAAATTCAGATGAAGAACTAGCTTTGAACGAATGGGACTTGTGGGCCAATGAAGACCAACACCTGGAGACTGCTTCTGGAGAGATCTTGGATTGTTCTAATAAAGCAGTGTCCATACACACGTAAGTCTCATTTTAAGCCAGGATAAATGCACTCATGAGTTACAGAGAACTGCAAGTCTTTTACCTAGTGGCTTAAGGTGATAAGGAGATGTAAAATGCCAATTTTTCACAGAAGTTCATTAACTTTAGGTGGCTTATTACTTAGATGTTTGTTCTGAGACATTCCAAGGGGCATCACAGAGCTAAATGGTGTCTTTAAAAGATCACCCCAAAGTGGATGGTCCAAATTACACCTGGAACACAGGAACAGGATCCAAATCCCTGATTTCTTTGTACAGGAGGCTCAAAGATCCTTAGAAAATACTCAGTTATGATCTTGGACTTCAAGGTTATTCATAATAAAGGAAGGAATCCTGAAACAAAACAGAAGAAGCCCACCAACCAACCACCAACGCTATAAGCTGTCCTTTCTGAGACATGGATACAGTGCTGTTTTTCCTAGTGGAATATTTTTACAAGCATTCACTGGCTGTGTATCAGGCATTAATTGTTTCCAATAAGTTTTAACTGAAAAACTTGTATTTAATTTTAGTCAGTCCAAAATATTCTGGAGCACAGTGATTCAAACTGTTCTGACTGTGACGCCTAATATAAGACATATATATCAGCTCTAATTTGTATTTAGCTTTCATCAGGGATGTGAATGCTTGTAACAACCCTTCTTTCTTCTGTGGGATGGCTGTGGGATGCATATTTCCTGTCACCTGCTAACAAGTAACATTTAATTTCTCTGCACTCAAAGCTGCAGGAATGTCCCTTTGTTTCAAGACTTATTTTCTTCAACTCCATCCACTTCATCCTCTAAACAAGGCAAATGTTTCTCAGTTTTTGTACTGAAAGGGAAAAGTACATATTCAGGGAATAGTGAGTTACATACCAATTTCATTACCCACACTTGAGCCATTTCTGTTTATTCTTTTAATAAGCAGTGCCTGAGGGATGCATGCAGCAATTTTTTTCCACCATATGCTAATGATAAGTTTCCTTCTTGCTTCTTAGCCAAAGAGAATGGATGAAAAGAGAGAAACATTCCTTTTACTACTGAGAG
Organism: Chloebia gouldiae; assembly: GCA_003676055.1. Classification (NCBI taxonomy): domain Eukaryota; kingdom Metazoa; phylum Chordata; class Aves; order Passeriformes; family Passeridae; genus Chloebia; species Chloebia gouldiae. The sequence continues at coordinate 6,393,067 of QUSF01000005.1, read as the reverse complement.
TAAAGGGAAAACATTTGTTAGAAAAGAGGAGGCATAAGCTAGAGCATCTGGAACTAACTAACAAACTTTATGGAATGTATGCTCTTCAGCCTTAGAAAAACATTCTTGGAAGTCATGGAATTTTGTTTTTAAAGATGAGAGACACCTATATAAAAAGTTACTCAAAGCATTCTCCAGTGGAACCTGGAAAAACTGAAAGAAATTGCCCAGGAATGTCATAGTCATGTTTCACAGTAAGTTTAAGAAATAGCAAGTTATTAGCACAGTGTGTAGATGAAATTCAGCTCCCTGCAATGTCTTTGTATCTAGCACTTTGCAGGTATAAAACCTATTACCTAGCTCCTAATCTGCATACAGGTCCTTAGACAGTCCCCTCTGCAATGGCAGAAATTCCTCTGCAGAAGAAAGCTTACTTCCTAATGTATGTTCACGAGGAAATCAGATAACTTTGAACTTTCCATTTTGAATAATTCACCATGCCAGCAAAGATCTGAAGCCAAGCACAGGCACTTCAGATGATGAGAGGAAAGCCTGTAGGAAAGCACGTCAGCCTCTGGAAAAGCAGGCTTTTGCTACTGACTCTGCAATACCAAAGGATGATAGCTCTCCTCTGTAAGCAGAAATTCCTTCTTATGAACATACCTGCCTAAAAGAAAGTCTTCAGCAAATCTTTTACTGCAAGATGCTACCCCTCTGCATCAAAGCATTTCATGTTTTGTCTTCTCTCCATCATGGGTAGTCACCCATCTCTCCTTAGCCTAGGGAGGCACCAACATTTCAATTGCACAGGGCTGGAACCAGTAGGAGCCTCATTCCAGTGTTTCCCAAGCAATCTGGTTAACAGATGAAAGCCTGCATCTTTTGTGCCCATTGTTGCCCAGCTTTATCTCCCTGCAGTTCTGAGTTACTGCAGGGCAAAAAGGAGGAAAAGACAGATTTTACTGCAAACTGCTGGGGATTGGAAAAAAAAAAAGGAGAGATTTCAAAAGGAGAAGACTGAACAGAAGCAGACCTATGGCCTGTGGAATATCTCCTTTTATACCATTTTTGTATACAGATAATGATCAAATTTGTTTTAGCCCTATCTAATTCCTTCTCGTTTTACTGAGCATAGCCTGCACAAACCAATTAATTTAGGTCCCAACAAAGTATGCATTTTCTGCTCAAGAAGATTCTAGCACACATAAAATGCTTCACAATTCCAATCTTTTACTCTTGAGCAATACAAGTTATACTGAGTCTTACCATAAAGAAGAAAGAAAATCTAAAAGCCCATTAACAATTATAGGAGATGTTAAAAATAACATCATGAAACTGTAATAAGAATCTGCTCTTTATGTCCTGGGATTCTGAACAAACTTGTATAATGCATATTTTTGATGCTCATAGTAAGAGGAGTGTTTTTTGATTTCCAAGTTTTACTAATATGAATAATAATCCCCCTGCCTGTTAACCTAGATTCCCCAGCTTCCTAAAACAAAGAAAAAAACATGTCAGTGCCTCCAGGAGAAAGGGAATAGATTCAGGGAGATAAAATCAAACTGCAGAAATATTACAGATTATTGGGAAGACTTAAAAGGTTGTGAGTGGCCACAACCTGTTGTGTAGGTACCATTTCTTTCCTGCCTGCAGAACTTCAAAATAATTTTTAATGGACTCTTTCCTATGTGGTACAGAAAAAAAAAAAGGTAAAACTAAACATGGAAAGGTCTACATACATACTGCATAGACAGGCACCAAGGAGTTTTCTTGTTTCCCAGCTTTCTTTTCCTTAGAGTGCCAAAAGATATTTAATCAAAACTTACACATTATGAGGCTGTGATGCCCCCTCTCATAATAGATGCAGCTGAAACACAAAAATCTCTGTAGTAAAACTGCACTGAACTTTTAACCCTATGGGTTTGCTCTAAAATGAATGTCAGTCTTTCTAATCCAAGCTCCCAAATAACCTTAAGTTTTAAAATCAGACAGTCTGTTGTTTGAAGGCATACTGTTTGTAGCTTTTAAAGAGAAATGAATAATTCAGTAGGAACTCTGGCAGTTATGTCCACACACTGTTGGTAATGAAGATGGACTGATTTGTGTTAATTTGCTTTACACAGCATCTGCCCCTAAAACCTTGGCCAAGACCACCTCCAAGCCCTGCTCATGCAGCAGACCCCCTGTCACCACAGACAGGTACACACAAGCCTAGGGGTAAGAGCAAACCAGAAATTCTTTGCTGGCACAGCAGTCAAACCTCAAATAACAAGAGCCAAATCCAGGCTAGGTCTCTGCTGCCAGCACATCAGAACTCTGCTGGGGGCTTTGCCAGCAATGTGGCATCAAGACTTCTTCCCTCCACATCCAATACAGGTATGACTGCAATGCAATGTAGGCCTGGCAAAAAGCGACCATCAAAACCCTATAGAGTTCACAATGAGCATCAGAGGGATTGGAGCTAATAAACAGGAAAAGGAAAGTCTATTTTCCCATTACTAGGTGTTCATATTTCTACAGCAGGAAGGCTTGACCAGATGACCAAGTGTGGTCCCTTCCAACCTTATTTCTTTTGTTATTCTGTGAAACGCCCGATCAAGAATCCCTTTGCTCCCTCTAAGCCCTAAAAGCCTAGTGCTTTGCACTAAAGCTATGATTACATAGACCTTGTTTGTAATTTTTTTAATGTAAATTCACAGTAAGACTTCTATTTGCTTTCAGCATTTATAACAGACCAGAAGATGACATTCACACCTAGTAAGAAGGCTGACAGAAGTTCTGTTAAAGGAAATTTTTTTTTACACATTAATATACCAGCTAAACTTAGATGCTCAGTTACATGACTGAACAGACAACTAAACAGTCTGAGGAAAAGGAAAATTGGAAAATTGAACTTTCTAGCAGAGGGCCAACTCTCCATCTGGCTGTATCTGATGCCAATTCCAAATATAAGTAAATGAAGAAATAAAAGTAGTTAAAGTGGGAAATAGCACCACTACTGCTAAATGGTGTCAAAGAACCCAGTCAGGAAAAGTGCCAAAAGGGGAAAGCTACTAAGGCACACAGCACAGCCTGGCAGAGCTAGAACACAAGATGGGGTCCTGGACACAGCAGCTGATGACAACCATGCCTCTTAACCCTTCTTTGAAGGACATGGAAGAGACATACCAGGGAAGGGGGAAGTGGCTCACACTGTGAACACCCCTCACCTCTGCTCAGCATGAGTATAATGCACAAGAGCAGGATAATGAAAGAAAGACTGCCCTCTCACTTTAGTGCTTCCTACCAGTCATAGTTGTAGAAGTAGCAAAACCATTGGGTAACAATTATTTTCTAGATTATCATAAGAATATTCTTGTTTGCATTTGTATAGACTTAAGGACACACTATGTGGATCTGCATGGACACACTCTTAGAGATTACACCTGTTTAAAAAGAATAGTAAGCCGAGGATATAAATTGTTGAGAGAGAAAAAGAGAATGCAGAAAATACTCTGCTGCTGTAAATAATGAATTACACAAATGTATGAATGTGTAGTCAATAATTTGACCTTGGACTGTCTGAAGAGAACCACATGCCGTTTTAAAAGCCACAAATAACACAGCATTGGCAGAAGACACAATGCACACATCCCCTTGAACAAAATGCACTAATGTTGTATTAATGCTATCTCTTGTTAATACTAGCGGGAGAACAATCCCCTGCTAGCAGCTGATCAATTCACTTGTGCATAAAAGCCCATACATCAGCATACATACAACAGCACACTCCACAGACTTGGATGCCCAGAGGAATATTACAGTGTGATTCTCCAACACAGCTGTACAAGCTTCTGGCAGGCCAAAAAGAAGATTTATCTTGCTCAGTTTAAAATACAGATCCAGATTTGGCCAGGGCCGTTGGAGGAATTCAACAATGGGTTCAAAACAGAGAATACAACAGTAGTGTTGGAGAACAGTGATAAACTTTACATTACCTCATCAACAAATGAACAAAATCTTAACTTTTTGAAGTGAGCTGAAACTAGAAGTAAATTAACTCCATGAAAGCAATCCTTGTGAAAATGTCAGAAGTTTTACCTTCCTCAATAATTTTGCATATTTTGGAAGAGTATAAAACCTTAGAGCATCACAGCTGTGACCTTTCAGACAATGTATACATAAGCCCACAGAAGCCCAGAGGAACATCTCCATGTAGGGTCATTCTGTGAAATGAGCAGCTGAAAACTGAACAAAAAAATATTACTCTCAGCTCTGTTTTTTTCTATAAAATAGTGATCCATATATCCCAAATGTGGACACTCCAAGGCATTTCATGGAGCAAAAGCTCTGAGACATGCATAGCTCTTGTTCTAATAAAATACATCTTCCCGTTTTGAGTAGTGAAGAAGGGGAGAATGTAGAACTCAAAAATAAAGCACATGGTCATGGTTGTATCACAACAGAACTAAAAGGCTCTGCATTTCTGGGAAAACATTTAAGACTTCTAGAGTTTGTGGTGTGTTGGAGAGAGTAGTTTTAAACAAAACACCTAACAAACAACACCACTACCAACAAAAGCCAAACCACACCACTATTTAGTAGCCAAGCCAGAAACTGCTCACTAGAAGCAAGGGATACAGAAGCAGAAATTACAAACTGAAATTACTTTAATCCATACCAAAAGCTTTGTAGTATGACTATTACTGATTTTTAAAATATCCCAAATAAAATGTATCCATTTCTCAACTAAAATCTCAATTAAATATTTGCTGCAAACTATTTTTCAAGTGTGTACTTCCAAAATGTACATATAAAAAAAAGTCAAGAGGTTTAATGGTATTATCAAGTTGCTCTACTTACAGCTTTAGCTTTACAATAACTAAACTTTTTCATTCAGTTTACCTGAACTATTTTTAAGTATGTCAACAGGCAGCCAAGTCACCTACCTATTCTGAAGATCAAATCATCTTCAATGGGATTCTCTTTTCTTTTGCCAGTGCTGTACATGCTCGCAGGTCTTTTCACAGCTTTCTGCTTCACATGACCACTGCCTGGAGATTTAACCCGTCTCTTAACCCCTTCAGTGGTAGGAGACACATCTGCTGACCTAACCACTTTAAGTTTGAATGGGCTGCCCTTGATATGTTGATCATAAAGTCTCAGTGACAAAGTGAAGTCCCCTTCTTTCTGAACAGTATACAAAAATTCGTAAGTGCCGTTTTTGTTGTCAAGTATTTCTCCATCCGCTACACTCCCATCAGGCGTGCTCAGTTCAGCAGTGAGGTAAGCATTCCCAGATTTACAGAGCTCCCCATCTTTGTCCTTGGTCGTGATGGTAACGGACATGGGCTGTCCGATCACCGTCTGCCTCAGTCCCTCACCCGTGGCAACTGTTTCAGAGGCAACGGCGTTGGTGGTTAAAATAGTCCCCAGGTTGTGAATGGACTTCTTCAGGCCTTCTGTCTCCACTATGAAGTCCAGCTGATCGTTTTCTCGGGGCTGCAGTGGGAAGTCCCTCTCGGCCAGCTCATTCAGCTTGTCACTCATCTGCTTCTTCACCAGCAGCACTTCGGTTTCGGTGCCATGGTTGAGGGCTTGGGCTGTAAAGTTGCTGCAGCTTTTAATGCTTTCCTGTCCTTCTAGTAAGGTATCCAGCTGTGTCTGGAGGACCTGTGTGCATTACAAAACACCAGATTAGCATCATGTTACAAGACCTATCCCAGGAAGATGTAGCATCTAAAGGTCATTGTAGGGATCAAATTTATAATGACTTATTCTAGAGTTTAATTTAAACCTTCATTTTAGAAGAAGTAGCACACTGATCACCAACCTGTATTTGGAATACTATGCTGCAACACAAAAAAATACCCTGGTTTGGGGGTTCAAGACTTTACAGACCCACAGTCACACTAAATTGAATTATTGTCCCATCTGTCTTGTCTTGTTTGGGTTTTTTGGTTTTTTCTGTTTTGTTTTGGGGTTTTTTAGTTGTTTGGCTTTGGGTTTTTTTGAGTGAAAGCCCAGCAACAAATGTAGAAGTTTGAACCCTGACCCATCTAACTCTCATCAGTCACAGTTAATGAGACAGTTACTGGAACTGAGTTGTGTTTCACAGATGCAGAGACATTTTGCAGTCATGAGGTCCATTAATAAGAGGCTGCAAGAAACTTCTTGATACTGTTTCTTGAGAGCCAAGGGAACCTGTGGATTACTCCTCTGTGGAGATGAAGGCCACAATACCTGGATGCACATCCATCCTGAGGAAAAGTGGGATTCATGAACTAAATAAATGAAGAAAGAAAAAAAAATCTTCCTAGCAGAAGGTAAATTGATTCCTCACTTTCAGCAGGCAAGAAAGCAAAATATACAGAATGGGTTGGGGGTAGTGGAAAGAGCTGGATTGAGTAGCCAGAAATGTTGGTGAGCAGCAAGTAGCCACTACATATTTAAGACTATGAAAGAGCTTCTATTATAGGGTCAGTTCTGGCCCTCAGTGTAAAATCCTTAAAACAGTATTGACCTCAAAATTGCTAGGTGTGGGCTGGGAACAGGGCTAACTTTAAAAAAAAAAAACAACAACCAAAAAAAAAAACATTTTTGCAATGAACTGGAAAAACAGATTCCTGAATTACAGCAATGTAGCAGAGACCTTCATGATAGTCAAGAAAACATTGCAGCTGCCCCCAACAGTCTCCACTGATAAAATCTCCAAATGAAGGTACTCAGTCACACAGTTGGTATGTTTTTCCTACATAGAAGAACTATGGCACAGACATGACTGGATTAGAGAAGTTATTTTGTTAACCATCACTGTAAAGTAAATATTTTTGAAACATTCCAATTGATGTAAAGTAAACTTAAAGACTGGGTGTATTTATTCTAAGAAATACTTCTCCCTTGCTGAGATACACTCTGTAATGACACTGAATTCTAAAGGCTTTTTTTTTTCCTCAATTTTCCAAAGCTTTAAGCTTTTCATCTACTGGAGAAAATCCAGGCTCATGTGTCACTGATATAGGAAAGTGATAGCAACACAAAATATTTTGCAATTAAAACAAAATGAACAAATTTCAAGACTACACTGAAATTTCAAGTCATCTGCTTTTCTAGGCACACAAACTTCTCAGGATGCAATATAAGGCATTTCTAATCTGTTTGTCTTCATTCAAAGACATAAGTAGTTAAAAGAGAGCATAGCCAGTAAGGTCCCAGGATGACAAAACTCCATATACTTCAGGTAACAGGCCACAAACTAAAAGAAAAACAATTTGCAGCTATGTTTTAAAATCAACATTTAAGACAGTTTTCTTTTATTATAAAAATGGAAAATATTAAATCCTAACATAAATAATATTTAAAATGCACATAGAGTATTTTACATCTTACACTCTTCCAGTCCATTGGACAACAAACTGAGCTGCCAGCTTTTACCTAGAAAAGGACAGCCCTTTAATTTTTATTTTTTTTAAGTATATGATCAGAATGATTGTATTTGCAGGACTACTAGGCATTCAAAAGTAAGAGCCAATTTAAGTTGGGGTTTTTTTATACAAACATGGTAGATGCCTCTTTTACTGTTTATGTACAAGTTCATAAAAATTTGATTCGGTAATGCTCACAGTTATTAAATTAATTTAAATCTTTTTAAACAACAATAAGATAATTAAACATCATATTCTATTTTATGTAGACTTTGTACACATACAGAATATATTTGCTTGCTATGGAAGTGTTACATCTTGAATACATTGTGACATCATGAATACATTTAGATGAACCTAGGATCTTAGTTGACATTGATGCTCAAACTTCTGTAAGCTGCTGCTTAGCTCTGGACATGACTAAATTCTGTGCCCCAATGGTTTTGGGCCCCCAGTGTTCCTAAAAGTAAGTATTTTGTGCATGTTAGAATTCCTCCAACTCCACAGGCTCAGCAGTTCAGCACCTTTCTAATGATCTAAAAAACATCTAATGATGTTTTCAAGCCTATTCTACATCCAGAAATGCAGCATTCCTCCACTTCAGACATCTGGAGATACTCAAGCTGCTCAATAATGGCACTCTTGAAACTCCAATTATTGATGGTATTTTCTTTTAAAGGCAACTTTCATGGAGAAATCTTTCTTTATAAAGCAGAGAACTGATGCACAGGAAAATAAAGACCAAATTCTTTCATTATCCTGATTCAGACCTAATAATCCTCAACAAAATCTCTACCCACCAGGCTACAGCTTTGCTTTGTAAAAGAACAGGTTTCTGTTTTCTTCCTCTGAAGCTTGGTCTACAATACAGAGGGTAAACCATTCAGGTAGAAAGTAAAAGAGTGAATACAGCTCTGCAATCTGTTATGCTCCTCATTCCCCTAAGAAAGTGAGATGTCCCTCCAATCTTTTTGTATTCGAACAGGTGACATCTAACATGAAATAGCTTACCAAGCACTGGAAAGAAAAACAGTGCTTTGAAGGAAAACAGGCAGCCCTACTCAGTTTTTCAGGACAAATTGTTTGGCCTGTATCTTCATGCTCATCTTATAAGGCTGGGCAACCACAAGTGAGGTTCTGCAGCACCTGATTTCAGGAAAACAAATTTCTCTGGATCTCAGACATGATTTGTGAAAATGGCATCCTGCATCATTGGTAAAAACTGGCTGATTAAATTAACAGCTTTGCATTGAAACAAAACATGCATCTTACTTTGTGTTTAAGGCCATAATTCACTTCCAGCTCCATGAGCAGCACGCTCTTTCGTACATTTAAAGTCTTCTGGAGTTCATCAAAAGTGGAATGAATGTCATCTACGATGCTAGCCTTTTGGTTGGTTAACTGGTGTATGATTTCAGATATAAAATGAAGTGCTGAGTCAATCTCTGGAAGCCTGAGGGAGGAATTAAATTACAAAGATTGCTGTTTCAAAAGTAGTTAAACATTGGCCCTTGCCCTGGTATCTTTTGATTAAACCCTCTCATCAGCAGGCTGTCTTTAAATATGGTCATTTCCCAGAAGTAAGTCCATTCCTTTTATAACCACACAGCGGGTCTGGTCTGATAAAATAAGGCTAAGCCACAGTCCTCCCCTGTGCAAATCCATTAGACTGTAAGCATTGCTAACAATGAGGCCTTGGATCCTCTGTCCTTTATGCTATATATCTACTCAAGAAGATATAACTAGATTTATCCCACTTTTTTTTTAAGCCATTTTGCACCGTAGTGTTTGTGTCAGTCTTTTTAACATCCAGCATTATTTATTTAGCTATTAAATTGGACATTAATACTGTCCATGATTGGACAGTAGTTTCCTCCTTTGCATTTTATGCTCCTTCTTTGCACAACACTTGCATTTCTAATGGCCTCTGTTTTGTGAAAGACAAGAATATTTTACTCTTTTTGCTAACCCCTCAGTACATCCCACTCAATGGATTTTTTTGTCCTGATGCTAGCCTCACTATCCCTATTTCCTAGGTAAATACCCATGGAACCAGCACATTAAAACACCTACACCAGCCAGCACAGGAAGCTAGTAATAAAATTGAAAATGGAAAACAGCCAGTGGAGTCTCCATACCTTTTGTTGACAGCATCCAATTGAACCTGGAGGGAAGCCTTGTGTTGCTCCACCACATCCTTGAGTGGTACTGTGGGATGCTCTGCATGTTCTCCCTCTGTGCACTCCCGGCACATGGCTGTCTCACAGGACTGGCAGTAAAACTCCATCACCTGGAAAAGTGCACAATTTTGCACTCAAATATGGCAGCAGTAACGTAAATCAAAGCACACCTTACTGAGTCTTGAACTCATTTATTAGCCAAGCTTCGAGACAAAGCTTCAGTTTTCTTATGCACCAATAACTTACTGCCTAAAAGACGGCAGTTATTCTATTGATATTTTATATCAACGTGCTCATTTAAAAGTATTTTATTCTATCATAAAGTGTCAGAACAGCAGCCTGTGAAGAACACTGGACATCATTGGTGGTCTTAACATCATCTTTATACTGTAATAGTAAGTTTCTCTTACATACTCCATGAAACAACTCAAAAAAACAGGCATTCAGCTACCCTGACTAACTCAATCCTTAGTCTTCCCATAGGGTCTGCTAAAGAAAGTGTAAACTTAGGCTATTTTTCGTAACAGGGCCACTCTTGCAACACAAACTCAATGGAAATCACCAAACAGCAAGTTTATTTGCTAGAGGAAAGCACCCTAAATGAATCAACATGCTGCAGGGGAAAATCTCCATATCCCATTACTAATCCCTTAAAGCCTCATATCTGAGATTGTAATTGGAGTCTGATCTACACTTGAAAGAGTAGGAGATTGTTTCAACTGGTTAAGTACCCAGCAAGATGCTCTTTAGAGATAAAAATAGATCTTTACATGTAAAAGATAACCTAAATTCTAAATATATTCATGAAGGGAAAGAAATAGAGAAGTCCTGTGCCCAAAATCACATGTTAGTCAAAATAATGCACATATATGAAAATTTGGCATCAGACTTTCTTTTAGAGCTAGGACATCCTTGTGCACAAAGCATTTTAGGCTTATTAAAAAGGATATAAGGAAGTTTTAGTATGTGCTTCAAAGCAAGACATTGGCAGCTCTTTTGCATTCAGAGTACAGCATCAGAATCTTGAATAATTCAGCCGATGCTTCTGGCACTCAGACATCTTTCACAAAGATGGTTGTGCTGGAGTTGTTGGTTGATGAGATGGTTGTGTAGAACCAGCTGTTTTCAGGTGAGCAGAGGGATTTGTAACAGAACTAGTGCAAAATAGCTGGCTGCTCTGAGGCATCTTGAGAATTAAGAAGGGGGAAAAAAGAACCATGATTTGCACATGGCTGGTAGCATTAATAGGGATTTTCCTCTGATAAGCTCCTTTACATCTTATTCCCATTCTTCCCTCTTATCTCAATTCACAAAATATGGGATTCACATGCAGTGAGGGTTTAGTCATTTGTCAGCCACTAATATAAGCTGAGAAAATATAAAAGTTGATCCAAATAACCTGTGTAACATCAAATAGATCAGCAACAGGAAAAAAAAAGTAGACCTTCAAAATAATGTCAACCCTCATGAACACTACTCCAGTCACTGTGAATTTAGCAGTCTCATTATAGCAGATCCTCCGAGACCTGACAGTTACTTTGGTAGGCACTGTGATGTGATGCATTCTTACAGTGCATAGAGGAAATCAGTTAAACAAGAGTTTAGGATTTAAGTTCTTTTCAAAAGTTTCAAAAGCCTGCAATCAGAAGCAGCCAAAAAGAAGAATATTTTAATAGGAAACTCTGAAATCTTCTTATATGGCCAAAAAATTAATGCATTTCTTTTGCATAAGTCTCCAAAATTCATCTTTCTGCCTCTTAATAATTTAATACTTAGGTTCAAGATATTTCAACAAACCCTTTATTTATTTATTATTTTTATCTTTGGATACAGTGATTAGAATAATTTAGTATTTCTGTTTTCTACAGACTACCCCATAATACACATCATTGTATTTGCAGCAACATATATAAGAAAGGAAGCATCTCATTGGCAAAAAGGTTGTTCAGCCTAAACAATTTTCTTCCTCTTTATTCAAGCATCAGGCAAACACAGGAACTCAAATGATAACAGCAAACACATCACAAAGACACAATGTGTATCTCTATATAGAAATAGTTGGTTTTGACTCAAATTCAAAATTTTTTGAGACGCAGCTTTTATTTCCCACTATAGTTTTTGTATTTTGCATAGATGAAGGAGAAAGAAAACCTAATAATACAATTCAGGTTTCAACTGTCTAGATGGGCTGATTTCCTAAGATTTTTTTTCTAGCATCTCTTAATCAGGCAAGACTGATTTCTAACTACAGACAGACAAGTATCTCTAGCTTTTTCTCTCTCCCCTCTGTGTCCAATGTGGGCATCACATTTTGTGACACTCCCAGAAAATTTTTCATTGTGACAGGTTTGCCTTACAAAACATCTCAGAAAATGACATTTGCCTCTACTTTCCAAATACAAGAGAGCTCTTGGGCAGGATACACTGTAGCATCCAGCACTGGCTTCAGCTATATTTCCACCAAATTCAATGAGAACATTCCCATCAGCTCTAATGACATGTGAATTAATACCTACTGGTTCTGAAATCCCATCCAGTAATTCCCACCTTAAACCAGACCAGCATATTTCAGCACAATGATGTAACTAGAGTTCCATGTACATCTTCACTACTGTAATTCAACTGAATTTACAGAAACTTTTAAAATTGCATAATCAAGGATGCAAGTACTTCTGAACTAGATTTCACAAAGCCAAGACACACTAATTCCAGCCCTTCAAAGTTCAGGTCTTGACAAAAAAGCTCTCACCAATCACAAGCTCCTCTTCTCTAAAATCACATTTGAAAAATCACATTGCTCATGATCTGCTTTCTATTTGAATTAAAAGAGCAGTCTGCAGAAAAAGGATGAGTCAGCTGTTTGCCACCCAGCTTCCTCATGTCACACATATGCTTAATTCTTCTGTCCCAAGGCTAGAGTGCACCTTAGCTTTGTATGCTTTGGCTTTCCGAAGAATTTAAGTTTGAATTACCTGAGGGCATCTCTGAGAGACCTGATAAAATTTAGAATGTGGGTTTTTCTCTCTCCCTAGTCACAGCTTTTGGCCTTCCCACAGATTACACTTTAATGGGATACATGACATGGTGGGAGGTACATAGATGACGAGGAAAAACAAGGATTTAAAAGGTAAGATATGAAGTACTTTCATCAGAATATCAAGGATAGGTGATTTTTAATTTTTCTAAGAGAAGCATAGAGGCAATAAGCAACAGGTCCAGAAGTTGAGGAGGTGTTTTTGTAAGCAAGATCTTATGCCTGTCAAGTTGCCATGCTATGCTATGATCTTTTGAGAAAAAAGCTAGTCAGAGGCATTCTCTCTTGTTAAAAGGGTTGAATTTAATACTGTGTATCCTCTCTTGTTACACCCTAGAAGCAGAAAATACATTGCCCCACCTTCTACGTTGTAAAAACATGGATGCTCCACTCTGAGCTGGTTTTCAGTTCAAATTCAAACAAAACCCAAGTACAGACATTTCAGAGGCTACACCACTCATTACATACAATGGAGTTAGAATTTCATAGCCTTCCCTGCCCTGGCTTCTATACCTGCCCCTTAATGATTGTAGATCAATGTTTCAAGTCCAGAATGCTTTTTATACACAAGACCTACAGGTGTTTCACATCTGAGAATAAAGCCAATCTTATTTTAATGTGTAGGTAGAAGATAAGACTCTCCTAGTAAGTTCAAAAGTTCCATATGTGCCCCATTACCCTGGTTTAACACTTGTGCTCCATATTGGGTCAAAATGAGAAAGCATTTTTTTATAGTTCAGGCACAGGTAACCATCTTTTGTATGAAGATACTACAAACTAAGTTTCATTCTTCATAAGAACACAGAGAACAAAGATGCCACAACAGAGGATGGGAGGATGTGCACAGAAGGAATAAAGTAAACAAGTAAACATACACACATATTGAAAATATGAGTGATGGGAACAGGGGACCAGCTGGGAAGGGAAAGTATCTAATCTGCATGGCCTGAGGAAGGCTAAGTTACAAACAGACAGGCAAGCAAATGAGAAAGTATCATCTCTGCATCAGTTTCTGTCTCATTTTAATCAGAGATGTTTAAGTCCAGGATGGCTGATATAATTGAAAAAACTTGTTTAATCAGAAACTTATTTCCAAGCTAATATGAAGAAAAACTAGTAATATTTAAAAGAAATATATTTGATGCAACTAGTAAAAATAAAATGGGTCTGACCTTACCCAAAGCAATATGTAAAAATAAATGGAGGGTGGGTTTAGTGCAGAATGACTGCTGGTTCTGTAAAGGAATTCTCCTCCAACTGCCAGCTCAATGGTTTTTTACTTCCTGAAGCTTCCAGTAAAGTTACTAGCAGCCAGGCACTTAGAATCATAGAATACCCTAAGCTGGAAGGGACCTACAAGGATCACTGAAGTCCAACTCCTGGCCCTGCCAAAGACCACCCCAAGCATCACACCGTGCACCTAAAAGCATTATCTAAATGCTTCTTGAACTCTAGCAGGCTTTGTGCTGTGACCACTGCCCCGGGAAGGCATTCTGGATGAAGATGTTTTAGATATTTCCAAATACCTAACCTACTTGCCACACAGTGCTCTTGTGTCCTGAGCCTATGAAGCCAGCATAATCCCATTTCCTCAGTGAGGCCCAAGGTGCCCAGCACCTTGCTCTGTGCACCCTTGCAGCCAGACCCACCTGGCCAGCCTCAAGCAGCTCTCCCCAAATCTTACCTCAGTTCCTCCATCACAAGGACTAATGTGTGCACTTAGCTTTTCATTTCTTAGCTTCACACAGCTTTAAATTGGAGTCACCCTCAGGCTATCCCCAACCCTCTCAGATACTTACTGAATCGAGAGGATGCTCCCATCACACACTACTCAGCATCCCAAATGGCATGCTATGTTTCAAGGCAAGCCAAGTTGGTTTAGAGGACTTACAAATGCACCTTTCCCTATAAAGGAGTTCTCAGAGAGGTATAAGGTGTTATGTTTTTGATTGACAAGGCAGGTTTTTTAAACACACCCAAAGAATAATCAGCTGATAATTTAAAATATAAAACAAATAACACTTTAGTTTTGACCTTTTTCTGCATTTCTCCATCAAATGGCTCCTATCAGAATGTCTATGTCAGAAAACAACTATGATTCATTTTAAAGAGAGCAAATAAAATGCAAACAAAAACCAGGAATGCATTAATCAGTAACCACTACATACACTTAAGTATAGTACACATTAAAAAATGTTGCACCAGTTATTCATTAATCAGAGAGTCCAACATCAGTTCTAAAAGTCCACCTAATTCCAACAGAGAAGGAACTGAGCTATTCCTCTATTACAGTACTTATTATCTATCAGCTGAATTACTACTATACAACCAATGTACCTACACTGAGTATCCAATAAAACAGCCCCCAGAAAGTTGTCTTAAACTACTGACACGTGTTTCTCGGCTTGCATAGAAGCACAACATTCAGTTTACAGTACAGCATTGCTGAGTTTTGCAGTCTCCACTTGCATGTTTGCATAAGCTTAGCTATGAGTCAGGAGCTCATATGCCTATCATGAAGTTACACAGGTTAACACTGAAAATTGAGAAGTAAGCAGAGTTAGAGCTGTTCTTGCAGTAATCTGTGAATATTATCTCAGTTGCTGGTACTTGACAAAGAATATACTGATATGATTTGAGGATGCGTGTGAGGACATGCTAGGTAAAAAGAGTAGGTGGAGGGGAAAAAACAAAGCCACCTCCAAGGACTGATATGAGAGATCCACAAAACACTGCAGATAAACAGAAGTGCTCTGTTTCTAGCCTGTGCTGATACAAAGCATCCTAAGCTAGGACTCACCTTTATTTGGCTCTATCTTAATATGTTCACATACCTTTTGGTACTGCCCCAGTGTGCAGGATCAGTAAAACTAACAAGATCCTTGTCGCATATTGCCAGACAAACATACACGTACCCACAGCTGTTGTTATAGCAACAGTTGTTGCTACAAGTACAAGGGCTAAGGAAACCCAACTCAAAGAAGGCACAAGGTTCAGTACTTGCAGGACAACAATTCTGACCAAATGTGCCAAAAGACATCCTCATCCCAGATTACTGGTAAGATAAAATAACATCCTGACTACTTCAAGATGCTCCACTAAAAGCATTTGAGTTAATTTGAAAAATCACTTGTCTTTTGCTGATTTGTTATAAAATCAAAGAAACAGTGTGATTCCACTTCCCTTGCTTACTCTTTAGAAAAAGACATCCATGAAACCCAGACAAGTCAGCACGTATCAATACCTGCACATAGCATAGGAGGCCACCTCACTTACGTTTCCATCATGATTGGGGCAGGAGAGTGGTTTGCCTGCAGCAACAGCAGTGACAGTCTCCAAGATGGAGGAGTCCTCAATGCTGTTGTCCGGCGTTCGCTGCAGGACATCCATCAGGTTGGTAATAAAGAAGTTGTTCTGGAGTGCAGAAACCCCTTTCTCTGGCAGAATGGAGGTCTGGCGGCACACGGGGCAAGAAAGGGTTAAGCTATGGGCTGGAATGTAATTCTGTAAACACCTATGGGGAAGGAAGGTGGAAGGAGAAAGAAAGGAAAAGTATCATCAAAGAGGGAAAAAAAACCCTTTCATTAGTTAAAGAGCTAGTTTGAAATAGTGCTACCCCTACTTGTAAAAGCACATCAAACAGGCTTCTGAAGCAAAAGTGGTTATGGGGAATAATTTTTCTTCTAAATATTTTTTAACTCTGCCACATGAAAACAAAGATTCAATAAGCCATCATTAAAAGAGTTACATGCCTTTTTTTGAGATAGTCATGCAGTTCATCATGCTTTCAGACACCTACTGCATCCTGCTTACAGGACATTTTATGCAGTAAAAATTTTGAATGCATCTGATAAAGTCTGGCAGACATGAAGTTGAATCAGGTATTTGAGCCTGTGCCTTTAACTGACTAACCGGTGCTTGACCCTTGTCTTTCCAACAGAATTCCTTTAATAACTTGTGTTTGTGAGTTTAGTGTTTCAGAGGTAAAACATGGTCCCAATAAAACCAAAGGAAATTTTTTCACCTATTTTAATTTGGGAAGTTTTGGCAACTACCCAAAATCAACAGAGTTTTCTTTACAACATGGGGAACTACCTGCTAGGTTATCGCAGTTTATGTTAAGGGGAGTTTTGGGGGAAATTTTTGTTTGTATTTGACTGGGAGGGCAGTGTTGGTGTTTTTCAGAAAAAATAAATTTCACAGAGTATAAACCTGACACAAAAGTTCAGCAATCAACAATATGGAGAATATGCAGCAGGCTGGCCTAGGTGAGACTTAAGGCCGCTTTTGACCTTGGAAATGAAGTTAACACCTGGCTGGGCATGCAACATACAACTGCATGCAATATCCCATATTAAGTATGGTCCTGTAAGCAGAAGAAGCTTTGCAGAATGCTGTTCTTAAAGGGAGCAGTGCTACACCAAATTCCTCATAGGATGCCAACTGAGAAAGTGTGACCTCACACAGCTCCACAGCTCTTGTCCTTTTAAAAGGGTTTTGGTTGCACCACTCTTCATCTTCCCCTCACAGCCCTCCTCCTGACCCCCCAGTAAGGGCTCTGTGAAAGGAGAGCTTAGGCTTTGCACATCAGCACTTCACTGGAAGAGTTCTTCCAGCCTCTCTCCATAACCAGATCAGCCTAAGAGGATTACAGTGAAAACCAGAAGCTAACCTTAGGTTTTACACATGAACAGAAGTCAGGAAATGTAACACATGATGGTGAAAATCTTGTCTCACTGACTTCAGTAAGAGTTTCAGTGCTGTCTTTTTGAATGCTGGGATTTCCTGTTGTTCTACAAAAGACCAGTTCATCTGACACAAGCAGAGATCCACAATTTTTCTTTCATCCTGTGCAAAGGTAGAGATTCACACCACAATTCTTGCTAAGAGGTGGAAATCTCCTAAATTAAATAAGTGTTCACACCACATACCATTTATAAACCTCCTTCTGCCATTCAATATACAATCCAAAATTGCATTCCATCATCAGATCAAGAACTCTAACCACGAATTCTCCAGCTAACTTTTATGCAAGTGCTGCATTTTCTCCACAGTTTGATGGATAATGCAACATTAAAGTATCATTATGCATATTCAGTTCATTCAGCCAAATACAGTAAAAGGCAGGTTGCTGGTTTATCACATCTCTTTCCAGAGAGTTTCCCACTTCAGTCAACCAAACTGCAGAATAATGAAGACATTTAATCTCAGGTTATTAATAATGCATATATCATGTCTAACTCTTGGACATTAAAGGATGGTATAATTACTTATCAGCTTAGTAAAACAACAAAGAATTTTTTTAATTGTGTCTAATTATATGATAACCAGAATAAATTTGAGACCATTAACTTGAGGTCCAAATTCTGGCTATCATCATCTTTCACACTGTAGCAACCATATTCATTAGTTTAATTAGATTTACTTTTTGTTTACTCATGCATAAAGGGAATGTATGCCAAATATGCCTCTGCTGTCTCTTCTTCCTGCCTGCCACAAACATGTTTTTCTACATTCTTGCCTCTCCAGCCTTCCCAGACTTTATCATGCCTTAACACCACATTTACAAGTAGAGGGGAAAAGTCCCTGTCCTCTGCTTGCAGCATGACACAAATCCTGAGTTACTAGCATGAGGAAAGGACTTACCTCTCACAGAAAGTGTGCAAGCAGGGAAGTACTTTGGGGTTCTTGTAACGGTCCAGGCATATGCTGCAAATCAGAAACTGCTTGTCAATCTGACGCACCACAGGACTTGGGATGTTGGAGCCTTCACTGGCCATCCTAGACCACTGACATATGGGTCCTGTTCCCTTCTACCCTGCACAGTGCTGGAGCAGAGTGGGGAAAAGAAGAAAAGAAGAAAAATGGCTTATAAACTCCATGTAATAACAAAATCATTGACTAATCCACTCATGTTTTATTCTTAGGCAGGAATTCATACTTCCATATAAAACCAAAACAAGAAAGAATGAAACTTCTAAAATGGTTTATCACTGATGACAGCCAGGGAAACAGTCAGCAACATCTACAATACCGCTGCCTGAGCATTCTGGAAAGGCATGCTGCCTCTAGACTGAAAGAGTTACGGGGCTGTCTGGTTTTAAAGAAAACCCATGATAAAAACATTCTTGAGCCAATAGGTTCAGCCAGTGCTAACAAACATCGGATTTCTTACATCTACAGTACCGCTGGTAAAATGCTCAAACTGGAACTGCACCAGCCAGTCAAATGGCTGCATCACAGACAGAGTTTGAAAATTATTCACCTAACAATTTTTTTTCCCTTGTCAGCGCTGGTATTGCCAAAAATATTGTAGATTTTGACTTCAGGAAGCCCCCAAGAAGGAAGCTCCAGAACCAGCCAGCCCCCTGAGAAGGGAATGCTCAGATTCTGCATCACCAGTAGGGATGAGGTAGGCACAATGAAAATCCTCATGATAAAAGAAACAGAGCAAAGAAGACGCAAGTGATAGCCACTGAGAATCAGCAACAGTACGGTGAAGGATACATGAAGCACATCCAAATAATAAATGCAATAAAAATGTCATTCTAGGCAGAACTAGTGGTAAGAATAATTTTTCTACGACTGAGGATTCTTCATAATCTGGCATACAAAGCATGGAATAAAAGGCTAAGAAAAAAGTCTACTAACTGTTAGAATTAAAATCGCAGGTTAAAGAGATGGCAGCAGGCTTGGAACACCTCCTGTCCTGGAACAAGGCACAGGGAGAGAAAAATGTAGGTTCTTTTCAGCTGGAGATACAGATTATAGCCAATAACAGAATAAAATGTGAAAAGAGAAGACAGGAGGAAAAGTATGGAAGCAGCCATAGAAAAAAGTAAACTGCCTGCTAAAATAGTTTAGGAAAACCTGGCAAACAGAGTCCCTGGCAGGGTGGCCCAGCAGGAACTCCTCTCCATCAGCACTTCTAGCAGGCTGAAGTGCCGGGAGGCGCAGGCGCGACTGTCGCAGCACTGAGTTCTGCCAGACCTCCCGCACCCGCAGCGGAACCAGGCTCCTCTTCTCTCTGAGCTGCAAGCCCAGCTGGGCTTCTTCTCTGCAGATACACTCCTGAGGGGTCTAACTTCTCCCTAAACAATTTCTAGCCCTTTTTAGTCACCCATTTCAGACAATTTGAGATCTAGCTTGAGGGCAGTTCAGGCTTTCCAAGACAAAAACAACAAGCCCTCTGCTGATCATGCTCAAAGGTCTCTCAATTCCAGAATGCTTTGCATGACCTGTGCAGCATTTTATTGTTAGTGTTACATTAGGTCTTCTTCCTGTGCTTGAATGAATGGTACACTAGTCTGTCAGAACACACGCTGCTCTTCCTGAGCTGTGTACCAAGTTACTACACTGAGCAAGGGGCTATTTCTAGGATAGTGACAGTGATTATGGATCATAAGTCAGTTCTGCTGGCTTCCCTGATAACGTAAGTGGGGCATAGCCTCAGTGTTAGCAAATACAGCAGCATAAAGTTATTCACACTTCAAATACCCAACAGCAGTAACTGACATTTAATTCAATGGAAAACACTTATGGCAGGCTCTTTTGTTTCCTTTTTTAATGAGGAAGGGGACACTGCAATGATAAAAATTGCTCTAATTCTCATAAAATATCATGTTTGTTCATGACCCAAAAATGCATGATTTGTGGATTGATAATATTTGCGTGTCTTTTTCATCTTTTTTAATACTTAAAAAAATTTCTTTCCCCATAGTAAGATAAAATGTATTACATAAACACAAATTATTTTTTGCTATTTAAATGCCAAAAATCATGCAGAATAAACCTTTGGAGATCAATTAGCAAACAGTGTTACTTTTAAAATGCTTGAGTTAAAGGTGGCAACCAAAATATCTGGCTTTTACAAAGTGGAGTAGAAAGACCAGACAATCAAATACCCATTAACATATTCATACATTTGGCAGTATAACATGCAGAACATCAGCATGAAAAGGAACATCAGTGTTTCAAAAGGAAAATTCATTTCACCACTTACACAGCTGTGTTTGCCTACCACTCTCCCTCCCCAAATATTAGGGGCAGAGACCCAAATAAAACAGGGACGATAATCAGAAGCAGGAGGATTTCTTATCAAAGCATGGTTTCCAAATTGGACACACCAACAGTATAATTTTTTTGTTATAGACTGAACACATACTGGGAAAAGCTCTACTTAAGATATGAAAGAATAGGTCTCCAGTGAGTACTGCCTGTCATTTAACAGAAGAAAGTCCTCTAGCAACCAGGTATTATTTTCTGTATTTCATCTTCCCCTTATCAAGTAAAGCTACATCGGTAAATAATGCTTACAGAAGAAAATCTGCTGCTGGCTGAAAAAAATAATATTGATTAAACCTGTTTTTCATCTTAGTTTTTCACATTCTCCCAATGTCACTGCAAAATTGAGTAATTTCATACACAAATACACAAATCTCATTCCAGATACTTTGTTTTTCAAATGCTCATTCTTTAAGCTTTGTCAACGAAAGAAACCATTAATGATTCAGAAACACGGGCTTTTAATACTCTGTATTTTGTCTGAAATGCAGCACGCCATGACTGTCATTTATCCCCTGTGTTCACATACATCAGATTTAAAACATGCACCTGGAAATAGAATTTCATCTGTACATTTCAAGCTTTGGCCACTACCTGGTACAACTTCTCACACAAACAGTCCCTTTAAAAAAATCTCTTGAGTATGGTATTTTCAGGATTCTGAAGCCTCTCTAAGGCAATTCCACCTTTGATGTAGTCTTGATGAATGTGATGCAGCTATGAGAAGGATGATTTTGCTCATTTACTCAATGAAAGCAACTGTACAATCAAAGACTATTTGAAGAAAATCTGGAGATTTTAGACAGTGTTTTTTAGACAGTGAATTTCACCAGACAGTATTTTTTCTGATTTACTGCTATGTTTGCAGCAAGATAAGTTTTAAATATATTAGCAGTGGGAGATTTTGCAAATTAACACTACTTTTACAAGAAAAATGTTCTTTTTTTTTTTTTTTTTAGCAGCATCTTCTGAGTTCAAAAACTGCCTGAGTGCTTTGCAGAGGTTCATTATGCCTCACAATCAAAAAGAGCGGCTAAAAAAGCATGAGCTTCAAAAACAGGGCTATCACTTCTCCATGTAGTTTCACTTGGTAATTTAAACATGCAAAGCGAAAGGACTAGGAAACATTGCACTAAACAAGATTTAAGGCCCCCACCCATTTATCTCTGACACAAACACACACACACTGAAAACCAAACTCGGGTTCGCTAAACCAAGTGCAGTAAAGGGTTCTGAAATTTACTCCCTTTGTCGCCTTTTCAAGGCTCAAAGATCGCGATCTTTTCAGCCAACCCAGAAACAGCATTACTCTTTTTCCTTCTGCTTGGAGATACGATTTTCATTTAAAATATACTAGACCGCAAAGAAAGGAGAAAACAATGGCTCTCTAAGCTAGTGGAAAGCTTTGCCCCGCTATGCATGCATGCCTTCAGGAAAACCAGGGTGCGGCCCCACCCATATGAAAGGAACTTCCTATAGCACTGGAAGAGGGGTGAAAAAAAAAATTCAAGTTAAGTATAGCAAATAACTGTTCCAGAAGAGCTGCTTCAGGTAAAAAGAGACATGTAATAGAAAAATGCACCCTTTCTACAGGTATCATCAAATGAGCTCTGGAACTCGTGAAAATTCTCTATTAGTTTTCCAGTCGAGAAAAGACATTGGGGAATCAAGTAACTGTTCACTTCACAGGATTTTATTCCTAAAAGAGCAGAATTCTGTGTTGTGATACACGGCTGTCTCTGAAATCCACCCAGCTAGAGCTGCAACTAGCCTGAAAGTGCAGCCTGAGGAGAACAAATTGCTTGCAGTTTATTCATCCTCTTCTTATCAATGGTATTCACAACCTAGAGGGTCTATTCATGTACTATGAATGAATAGGTTTCCAATGGCAACGTTTCCAAAGGAACAGTTAGGCCTCCAGAGCCATAAGAAAGGGTGGGGAACCTCAATAATGTTGCTTCAAGGACTGGGAGAGCCGAGGCTTTAAAGTCCTTAAAACAGATAGATCACCTGTCCACAGTCTGTAGGAATAAAGAACACATTCAAGCCATTTCTAGCAGCAGCCCCCAGATTAGCCAATACAGAACACACTGAGCAAATTAATAATCAGAACAGCCACACAGTCCACTTGTGTAAAGGGCTTGATAAGCTAAATTTACATTCCTTTCTCTCCCACTCTTGCAATCAGCTTAGTGCCTTGTTTAAAATACAGCAACCCTCTTCTTTCTTACAGCATGCAGAAATGTAATGAACAATCAGGGGCCAAAACAGGAGCAACCCAACAGCAGCCACCAGGATTAACACTGAGCAAACTTGAGCATTTTAGACCTACCCATCTTTGTAGAAAAATAGCTTAATCAGTGCAGTGCTGAGGATAAAATCCTTGCAGGGACGGAGCTGCAGTTCCGCAGTAATCCAAACGAACAAACCATCATCTGTTAGTATTTCAAACCTCATGCATAAAACTGCTAAGGAATCCCTATCACAGCACAATCATTATTAGATGCACAAGAGATTTTGTGCTCTAAGGAATGACGCTCCATTCCATGAAGAGGACAGGTGGAAAGAAAAATGGAAGAATAAGAGGAGGCCCAGTGAAGTCGTCATGAATAATTTTTTCTCCCTGGGTCATTTACAAGTGGGAGACCCCTTCAGGATTCAAACCAATCAATCTTTATTTAGCACATCTTTTTCTCACTCAGCCTGTGTAGAAAGACTGCAGCAAATGGTGCAAGGGATTGTGGGATGGGGATGCAGCAGAGAGCTGCGACCAGATTCGCTGGGTTCTTTTTTTTCCCTCCCTACTCAGCAATCAGCTGTTCCGAGGCTCCGCGCACGGCCATTGAATTTGGTCACCAGAATGTTATTACAGGATTAGCAGGCGGAGACAGCTACCACTGTGCATCTGGCATGTCAATGCAGCTAAGAAATACATATGCAAATACTACTCACAAATCGATAAAGGATTTAACTCTGGAGGAGAGAGTAAATATTACATAACATCCATTACCAGGACAGATGTCAGAGATAAAACAAAAGCACTTTTGTTTATAAAGAAGATAAAGTTTAACACTTAATGATTCCACTCGGATTTTTCCAGGATTCTGGGTATTTCTTGGAACGTAATTTTTCCCTGCTCCAACTCTTAGAAGCAAAAAAAGACCCCACAAACGCTCTTTGTCTCTCTCCAGATGTTTAAAACAGAAGCAAAGAGCCTCTCCAGAAAAGTGTGCTACTGACACACAAACCAGCAGCAGCTTCTTCTACTACAGAGCCATATATTTGATCTGACTTAGTCTCAAGTCAAATATTCAAGGCAGCAATAGTAAACTCATATTTCAAGGAATTTGAGAGTCAAGGCTAACAGACTGTTCAACTTTTCTATAAACATTAATGCAAAGATATATTATCATAGTTAATCTATTTACTTGCTTACTTTTTTTTTTTAATTCACAGATCAACTCTGATTTTACTAGGCTGTTACCAAAGAAATAAAAAAATTTGGTGCCTGCTACTTTTAATCTATGCAGAGGAGCGTGTTAAAAAGATGCTTGTGACTACACAGACACCAGTGAAGTAAAGCAACATAGAATTAACTTTGTCTTACAGTATAACAGCTGGTGGGTTTTGCAGACAAGGTAGTATTTGCATCTCTAAATACAGTGTATATTTTCTTTTGAAAAAAACCAAATCATATGCAAGTATTTCAGCTGAGGCTAACAAAGCTCCCCACAAATAAAAGAACACAAAGCACCATTTGCATCAATAAGAAAACACGTGGGGATTAAATACTCTTTGCTACCCTGACTTAATTAGGAAAGATATAGATATTTTAGAAGTTTAAAATGTTGTCCAAAGCTCTTTAAACACAGTTTCCAGATAATATTTATTTTGTTCTTGAATTGATGAGTTAAGTAGTATTAATAATCATTTAGTGTGACTGAACTGCAATCTAAATTCCTGTTGAAAATACAAATTCTGCACACATCCTTTACTTTCCACTTGGTGATCATTTAATGCATCAGGCAGATCCAGACTGGTTTCCCTGGACAATATGCCCACAGGGTGAAGGCATGTTGTAATCCAGTTTATAACTTGAAATGAAACATCAGGCAGCGTGTGTGCATGTATTAGGGTTTGGGGTGCCTGTGCCAAAATACTGCCCCTCTAACTCCCTTAACATGTGTGGAACTCAATCAAAGAGAGAGCACAAGGTATGTTTCATTTTAGCTCCAACATTCAGGAACAGCAGGATTCACAGTTTAAAAGAAAGTCAGAGATTTTGGGCATGTTTTTGGAGAGGTAGATTTTTTATCTTTGGTTCAGGGAGTTTTTTGGTTTTCTTTTTAAGCTGTCTGGGGAATCCCTATTGCAAAGAACAAACAGAAGATTTCACTCCCACAACAAGAAGATCCAAGGCTTTTATTTCTGCCAGTGGAACAAAGACACATAAAACAAAAATCAAGTGATAAAATTCAGGAGTGACACCTCCAGAACTGAAATGGAAGACTGTCAGACAGAGGCACGCAGAAATGATTTAGTTGCTTGCTGTCCCTTTCTAATTTCTAACACTGCATTTACATACACTAAAATATGACCAGTATCACTCAAATAACTATTTCCATTTATGGTTAGTAGTAAGGACTACATACCCCTCAGAACCAATCCCATAACATACCTCATGGCCAAAGGAGACTGCTGGAGCCACAGCTGCAGCCACTCTGATAGGGAAATACGCCTCCAAACCAGAGATTCCTTCAAAGTGCTGTTCTCTGACAACTAATTCTGAGAAGTTGCCTGCTGACAATGAGCTGATACTCCACAAATTATCCTGCTTCTTCAACAGAACAAAAACATGCTACTATGGCAAGGAAATTGAGACAAAATGCACAGCATTTCCCTGAGATTTTTCTTGTTACATGTTGATATGTGGGTTTCTTCTCCTTAGTGAGGAGGAAATGGATTCAATCTTGCACTTTACCCCCACAGTAGTTACAACCAGACTCATTCAAATAGGTTTATTGTATGTGTATGTCTTTTGTGCTGGGAGATGAGGGGGGGGGGTGGTCATTATATGCTTTGTTTGTTGTTTTTCTAGTTTTATTTAAAAAAAGAATAAGCTACTTTTCCTCAGAAAATTGCTGCATTTCATTGTTGCTGTTGACTTATCTGTATCACTGCTGACTACAGAAGAAAGTTCTGGAGAAGAAAATACATAGTACATGCCATCTTCATAGTGCCATGGAAGAGTGATCTAACTATCTAAAAGATAACTTCTGTTGTTGTCCTCTGTAAATGTCCTGGGTTTTGAATAACTTACTGTTTTCCCTGTTCCAAACACAACCTGAATTCATTTTCTTAGGGGGGGCATGATTAGTATGCTACCAAAAAACCTCATAGTTAACTTACAGGTCATAGGTAGATATTGATAATATTAAATAAGTCATCCAAACACGCTAGGTTAAGATTAATGGTCTGCACTGAAGCCTACACTATAAACTGACTGTATGGAGAGTAGTCTAGCTCACCCTGCTGTACAACATTTTAAGGTCAGCAAAAAAAATATTATTGGGTTAGTTCAAACTAAATGACCAGTTAATACAGTCCTGGCAATTAAGGCTGACTGAAAAGTAAGAGCTGTGAGAGACCAGAAATCAATTACCCAAAACCAACATGCTGGAAATGAAGATTAGCTTCATCCCTAATTTGACCCTGGTGCTAGGAGAGCAAGTGGGGTGAAACAGCCAAGCTTTGTCATTATGGAGCCATGCCCAAAACCAGGAATCAAGGGGCCTAAGTCTTTCTTAGGAGCCAGTGGCCTTTACCTTCCCCACTGTGGCTGTGAACCCACACAGACCCAGCAGCTTCCAGAGAGCAAGTGCAACTTCCAGCCCTCACCGACTGTGGGTTTGTAGCCAGAGGGCATGTCTGCCCCAAAAGGAGCTCTGCTAGGTCCTGGTTCCTTCCCATCAGCCACAGCCATAAGCCATGGTCACTCCCTCATCTTATGATCCAGCAGAGCAGATGCTTTTTCCCAAAGCTTGTGACCCAACACAAGGGATTTGTCATAGCCTGGGAGGCAAACAACTTGAAAGGTTTGCCTGGGATGTAATGCTGGCCTGCTGGAAACTTTCCCAGCAGCCCAGCACCCATCCATCCTCCTATGACTTTGCCACGTTCTTTTATTTCCTTCTACCTTCTGCTTATGCCTGGTTTAGCTTGCCAAGGTTGCGGCTGTTGCAGCACAACTGCAGCACGGCTGGGGCAGCCTGGCCTCCCTGCTCAGCCAGCCTGAGCCTTTCTGCACTTCCTGCCTCCCTCCATCACTGAAGGTGCAAGCCAGGCAGCACCAGACACAAAGTGCTTTTGTCCCCTCCATGTTATTCTTTCTCTTCCCTCTATTGCCATTGAGGTGGCACTGCAGCCACCAGAAACGAGCTCTGTATTCTGGCATTCCTTTTCCACAGCAATGGGCTGACCTTTAGTATCACCATCAGAGGCAGATGCCATGAATTAGATTTTTTAAAATAGTTTTCAGCTGCTGAAGGCACAGGAATAACAGGAATAGAAGTCACTGCTACAAATTAAAGCCTTGCTTAATAGTGTTAAAACATGTTTAATGATTTATTATTTTTTCTTACTCTTTTCCCCATCCTGTAATCAAAGCTTACAAAAGGGTGAGACCCCGAAACATGGGTGGACCTCGTAAGACATCAACATACTAACGTTTTATACTCCAGTTTGTAGAGGGAAGGTCATAGCTGGCATCTAATACCCACATTTAGTTTCTCTCTTCATCCCCACAACTTGTGCCTCTGCATACCCCATCTCCACCCCCCTGTGGAGATGAATAGTCCTGCTTCTATCCCCAGAGACCCCATCTCCCAGCTGACCTGTCCTTGGATGGAGAGGGGACCTACTGGTGGCTGCACTGCACACACCAAGGGATAAGTCTGGCAGGTTAGAGCTTGTGTGATCACACAGTCATCACCAACTTAGAGGCTGTTCGTCTCAGGTTTTCAGGACCTCTTTTTGAGTCCAGGCTTTGCACAATAAATTCCAAAACAGCTGGAACACACTAAATTTACTGCATGAGAGAGAACAGTGCATGAATGGGCATACATGAATCCTCAGCCAAATACCCCAAATTCTCAAAAATGAGATTTCAAAGAGAAGAAACAGGAAATGAATGGAAAGGACACACCAAGGGAAGGAACAGGATAAAAGTATCAAGTTAAATTACAGCATGAGAATTGTAATTTAGGGCCCTTTCCATATTTAATAAAATGTCATATTCTCAGGTGAGCTCCTAAAAAAGTCTGCAGTAAGGTATGTCAAAGTAATTATTTCAGGGACTAGATGCTGTGCAGTCATAAGTAAAAGAATTTTAAATTGTATACCTGCCATCCAAAGCAGTAAGTCAGAGCATGTCTACTGAAAAGAACCCTACCCTGACTACCAGTACTGTTACAATCACCCTTAGAGTTGCACAGTTTTTACTGTCTAGATCTACCTATTTTGTGAACACTGACAGGTCTCTGTTCAGCCCTTATAGGCACGCAGGCTCAAATAAAACCAACCTTAACAGACAATTAATTAAAACTGCACATCAAAACACTGCTGCTTCCATAAACATATGCTGTGAAGCATTACTTGAAATAAAAGTGCTCCATGAAGACTCCACACTAAATACTGTTAACACTTCCAGGAGCAGGAAAACAGGCAATAGAGCAAAAAAAAAAAGGAGGCTGATCAGGAATCTATTTGGAAAAAGGTCCCTGGTCTTTTCTACATACTGTTAGATATAAAATGTGCTGAAAAATGCTCTAGGCATTTTCTTCAGAGTTGCTGAGCAACAGGGAAAAAATACATGCAAGCAGAAAATGCTCAATGCTTTTGGTACTGAGCTGTGTGGTGAAAATTGTAGAGACCATCCCCACCACTCCCTCCTGAGACTGGAACTGCCCCATGCTGCATGTCCACTGCAGCTCTCACTTCAGTAGAGGTGAGACACTTCAGGTGCTGGAGTTTAGTCACATATTCTCTGATGACCACCAAAAAGTTACTCTGTTGTTTCCATTTAATTCAGTAGGATTTTGGTGAACTAGCATGAAGTTCAAATCAGCAAAGGAGAAGGCAGCACTCAGCAATCGCTACAAGCCATATAACTTCTTCACAAAATTAACTAAGGAGAGTGCCAACCCTTCAGAATGTTTTTCTTGCAGCCTTCAAAACTCCCACTCCCCATCAAATATAACAGAGGAAATACAAACCAGGAGGTAAAGAAACTCAAACCACCTTAGGTGTCTCACAGCAAGAAATGGGAGGTAGAATCTAAGTATTAAAAAAAGCAAAAATGGAGGCAAAAAGGGAAGGAATTATCATTTTCTTAGCACAAAAACACATTACTAGTTAAGGACTAAGAAGGAGACAGAAAAAAGAGCCCCTCTCCAGCATGTGAAAAGCCTGAAATCAGGTTCACATCCTCTGCAACATTTATATTGCTTAAATACAAAATAGTGGTTGCTGCACCTCCATATTTACCTTAGCTGTTGAACAGTACCCACCTCATTTTCTTGTCCACAGCCCAGCAGTGATGTGAACTTCTATATCTGCCAAGTCTTCTTCTGAACCAAAATATCTTTCAAAAACACAGCAGTAAGTCTAAACATGTATATCGTCCTTGGGTTCAGAGAAAACCTTGCTCAGGCGTTAAGTGGCAGGCAGAAGGTTACCCAGGCAGGCTCTTTATGTTGGCAAAAGTGCAATGCTGAACTTTCACAGCAAGTAGGTAAACACATAGCTATGTGCAGCAGGTAGTCTGGCAGCACTAGCAGTAGTGAGAAACAATGTCAGGACAACCTTGGCAGAAGGAGCTTTGTGGGTTTTAACAATGGTTGTGGGCACAGGAGCTGAACAGACCAAACAACCACAGCGAAAAGCCATCTACAGCTCTCGGTGGGAGCTCAAAGTGCACAGAGCTCGAGCGTGCCAGCTGTGACGCTGTGTCCTCCACCTCCACACTCACAGGGACACTCTATTTGACTTTCCAGCAGTCAGTTCCAGCAAGTTCAAAACCTGGAAACACTCAGTGGCTGAACTTCACCCAGTAAACATGTCCTTCCAGTCCTCAGCAAGGGCACTCGTTTGCTGATTGCATGCCAGCGCTCCTATTTAAAGAACTGTTGTTATTGGAAATAGCTGAAACTTTTCTACAGCAGGGATTAAGTGCTCCCTGCACCTTGTGCCTTGCCTGCAGGAATGCATCAATTCCCAGCATGTGCTTCCACAGCAGTTTTACCACAGCCACAGTAACATGCATTATTGGCCTACAAAAGTCCATCAAACCCCTGTGTGGGCAGGATCCCCAGACAGTCCTTCCAAGCAGCTGCTCTGGCTCAGCCCAGGTTTTCCTCAGGCCTTCTCCCCGAGGTACAAGATTTTATCCATGACACTCAGCTGTCTACCTTTACCCTTCATCTCCAAAAACAACTCTCCTAAGCTTCTTCTTAGACATCTCTTGCAGGTTCAGGCCAGATGCCTAAAGGCCCTTAAGAGGCATTGCCAGGCTGCTCATAAGCGAATGCTCAGCTCTGATGTAGGTTAGATTTCTGCAAAAATGACATTCTCAGGAGACCTTGTACATACTCCTGCATGAATGTCAGTCTTTTCAACTGGCATCACAACTTAGGAAGCATCAGCTAATGAAAGAGGAATAAAGCAGAACCACTCATATACACAATTTTAAGACGCTCCCAAGCCTAACTGAGATATACAGGACATTCATTTCTACATGAAAATGCATCCATTTTATGTTACAGGAAAGCCAGTCCATTTTTGTGTACGTGAAAAGCAAATTAGAAGACAGTATATAACTATAATATTACAAACATGTGAATGCATCTGTCTGTTTAAACAAAAAAAGGCACTTGGAAAAAAAACCTGGCATCAGGAGAGATAAGAACAATATTGTCTTAAATCAATCTCATTATCACTTGGATTGTGATAGTACCTGGAGATCTCTTTCAAGTACCAGAATCCTGCTGTGATAGGCACCTGCTAGAAAGCACACAAGTTCCCTTGCAAACATAGGTAGCCTGTATGTAGGCCAAACACAGACTGTTGCTATGCGACTGCATCTGTGACACTAAGTACTTTCTACACTACGAAGTAAGTTTGTATAGCCAGCCATCAATTTAGATAAGGACTATCTTTATAAAGAAAGAGGTTGAAGACAGTGGCTTATATAGCATGAAACTCCTCCAGTTTCATAGGAGCAGATCTTGGCATCCTCTTTCCTTTGCAAACTCCATGAGTGGATATAAACTGCCTGAGATTTTGGAAACAGTCTTTGTGATAACTGTGACAAGATGCACCATGTTGTTACTGAAACAGGTTATACATTGAGAAATCCTAGCTGGAAAACCAGCTACAAACAGGACATGGAGACAACCCTACCTCAGGTACTGAATTGCTCTGTTGGGATCCATCTCCATACAGGCCACCAATTGTTGGTGTCAGTGCTTGGCACCAATTGCCAGTGGATGGGAACTGACTGTCACCATTAGTTTATTATTTTACTGTAAGACTTCCATACCTTCTCTGCGAGTTCTCATGGGCAGCACTGACTCCTTTTCTCTTTCTTCCACACAGCTGGCTGACCTCTACCTGTCCCTATCACAACCACCTGACCCTTTCTGTCCCTAGCAACACATACTGACCCTTCCTCCTCACAGCAGCACAGCCAACTGACTCCAACTCTCCTCTCAACCAGCTAACCCATCCCTTTATAACACCCGTCCTTACTGGACACAGCTGTGACCTATTAAGGGCAGGCCAGTTCCTACTCTTTGGTAATTAGTACAGCTGTAACTCTTCAGGGGTGAAATGGCCTTCAGCGCTATCTCTATTCTTCTACAATCCATTCTCCCACGCTTCTCCAACACAGATTCCACAGTGAGCAGCTCTTAGGATATATTTCAAATAACTTAAATGCTTTTGGAAGGTTGATGAAACAATAGTCATTAGGTATTTGGCAGGTGGAGTCCACTTGAGTTAAAATTTATTCACAATGTTTCTTCACTATTTGTATCTATTGCTTCTTACTATTCCTTTTTGCAGGCCACAGAGGAGAAGCCTCTTTTGTGGATACCAGTAATGTGCTGGATAATGCTTCACCTTGGGAGCTGTGAAACCCATTGTCCAGGATGTTAATATTTTACAGACATTCCAGGAGAGTGGGACAAATTCCTGGTAAATAAATTTATTAAAGACACCACCTCTACCAGGAGCTGAACTGGAAGCACAAATCATTGAAAACAGATCATTCTGAAGAGCACCATGATATCTCTGATCCATTCTTGTGCTCTTCTGTAGACATCTACTGCCAGCAACCATCCAAATTATAAGGCTAGGCTAGATTTACTTTTGATTTGACCCAGACCAACCTTCAAATTACTCAAAGCAGACATCACAGGAGCCATCATAGTAGCCACTCCCTTTTGGCATAGTTAATGGCCATGAATGGCTTTACAGGGCTACTTCTATCACTTTGCAAAGCTAGGCCATTTAGGGATGTCAGGTGAAATGAATCCCTCAGACATCTGCCTTCTTATTACACCACTGTTGCATGAGGAATGCCATTCAGAGCCTCAGAGTACCTTTAGCAGGTAGATCCATTTCAAGTCATACAAACAAGACTCCCAACAATGGTGAATGACTAAGCATCACCCCAAGCAGAGAACCCTTTTATAGTAAATACAATAATAACCTAGCACTTCTTTCCCCCCTTCCTCTTACTTTTTAAAATTTACTTCATCCTTAGGAAAAAAAAAAAAAAAGAGATTCCAGTGATATTGTCTTTTTCTGGTTTCTCTGTATAGGTACTATTAATATATAGGTATTATATAATGTGTACAGATATTATTAATGTATTAAGTAATGTCACAGAGCTTGGGGAAATGATGCCTTGATCACTATCCTGGTTCTTCTCATTTAAAAGTTGCCCACCGCCATCATCAGAGGTCCCTTCAGATGGTCGACATCTTCAGAGCAAGCTGTTCAGAGGATAAAGGCCACCATTCAGGAGCACAGATAAAAACCCATCTCAAAAGTTAAATATGGGAAGAAATCTTCCTGCTTTTACAATTAGCTGTATTCAAGACTGTGTAATATGTCAGCTTCTGCTAAGGCAAACAAAAATTTTAAACTGTGCCAACAGAAGAAATGGAACTACTCGTTTTTGGTTTTTTTTGGTTTTTTTTTGCAAATCCACCTTAATACACACAAACATTTTTGCATGCTGTAATCTAGTCTCGTTTTTTACTAAGTTTTATGGGATGGAATAGTAAAATCTAGTTAGAATGAGGAAGCTAAGGGATGAGGGGATTCTTTGCCTACAAAGAACATGTAGTGCAATCCTTTTAGAACAATCCTCCAATAGTTAATGTCTTTTTTTTCAGTGAAATAAAGGGTTGCACTTATCTCCACTGAGAGGTTTTAAGTAAAGTATTGCTTTTGTAAATTACTGAAAAATTATTTGTCTTTAATTAGGAAATAAGTATCTCAGAACATGCTTGTATTTTATAATCAAAATTTATTTCCAGCTGTTTTAGATGCAAGACAAAAAGTTATCACTGCTTATTTGATAAATATAATGAAATCTTAATGGTGCAACACATAATTTTATCTTTCTTACGTTTTCTGAGCTGAGAGACACAAAGATCAGTTATTCCCAAAACTACTGAGAGCAGACTAAGAATTACATAAGAGAAGAACCTTTGAAGAGGGTCCAATAAAACTTAAAAGCCCTTTGGAAAGACCACATATTAACCCATATTGTAGTACTGTATAACACTCAGGAGAAAAAAAACCACCATCAGATGCTATGAAATAATCTGTGGCTCTACCTGACATGTTGGCCCTAGTACAATTCAGCACAGTGCAATTACTTGAATCACAGAATCACATTGTTGGAAGAGACCTTCAAGATCATTGGGTCCAACCCCTTCCCTAACATCACAACTAAACCATGGCACCGAGTGCCACACCCAGTCTTTTTTTAAACACATCCAGGGATGGTGACTCCAGCACCTCACCAAGCAGACCATTCCAGTACTTTATGTTGATATCTAGTCCTTTCCAGTTCCAGATATCAAATTAAATCTGCTTTCAAGATTAAAAAACAACTAAAAAAAACCCCTAGAAACAAAACAAACCAGCACCTGCAGAGGCTTATCTTGTGGGAGATAATCCCTGAAGGTTTACATTAACACTTCCACCAATAGAGGGATTACAGGAGAGAAAGTTGTAGAAGGGAATTTCATGAATACTGTTTCTTCACTGGAAAAGGAACAGGAAAGGCAAAACCAAATAAAAAAACTCTGTGAATGCAGAGAAACATGTCAGCTTTTTCTCTTCATGAGTGTATGTGTGCTGTAAATGGCTTGTTCCTCAGTCCTGCATTTTCATTCCTGGTGGTCATTTTAGTTCCTGAGGACATTTTAAGTAGAGGGATTTACAGTATTTTCAATTTACAGCTCTTCATAGAAGAACCAGGGGGCACCAAGGACATCACTGAAACTGCTGACACCTGCTCTTTTGGAAGTCCCATTTCTCATGAAATATGCAAGTTCTCTAATAGTACAGATCATGGGCCAAATATGGCTGGGGCTAAATATGGGACACTTACTGTCTCTCCAAGGACCACTGTAGAGATTAATGCATTCAGAGGCATACAAAACCCATAATTGTTGGGATCTTCTCAAGAACATTTCCAAGTTCAGCACAATCTTTTGAGTGCAATCTGTTGTTGCTCTGTAAGTAACTGTTTTAAGTGTATTTGCTCAAGATTCCATCACTGCTTCAGAGGGCTTTTGTTTTGCAAAAGGTGCAGGAACATTTTGCACTTTCATGTTTTCGTACTATTCAGAATTATACTGTTCAAAATAATATGGACACTATTCTTTTCTTGCTAAATCAACTCCTGAGCACTTCACAAAACACACTGGTATTTATCACACACCTTCAAGTTCACAAATAACCAGGTTCTGCTGAGCTTTGATGTAGGAGGAGGCAAGCACAGTATAGATCCTCACATGGACTAAAGCATTTTTTAAGCCATCAGTCCAGGCATGACAAATTTCCAAATTACACATTCATTGAAGGAGTATCCTCAAAACTAGCATTCAAAACCCATTGAAAAAAAAAAGAAAAAAAAAAGAAAATAAAAATAAAGTGGGATTGTCACTCTTTGTTTCCAGAACTACAAGAAAAAAAAATCAAGAACAGAAGCTCATGGCAGCACAAAACAAATAACTTTCCATGACAAAAGAACAGAAAGTCACCCATAAATAAACTGATCAAACACATGTTTAGGCAGACTAATAAACTTAGACAAATAAATCCATACTGGATTAGAAGCAAGCAAATTGCTGAACAGTCATCTCAAGCATTTAAAATCTGATCAAACGTAATTGCATCTACTTCAATCCTTATGTCTCTTTCACAAAGAGCATCCACCTTGGCATAAGGACTGAAAATCACCATCCATGTAATTAACTACTCCTACAATGCATCCAAAACTGATAATATTCAGATGGTTTTAAAGTGAGACAGAATGAATAATAATTTTACACATGAGCAAAAAAAAAAAGCAGAGTTGTTTGGGGTTCTTCCAGGGGAATATTAAGTATACATGTGATTACAGTAGATTTTTAAGTAATTTCTCTTCTCCTAGTGGCAGGGCATATTCTTAAATTATTACCACCTAGACTTAATATTCAACAGTAAATCATCACAGCCATTTCAGCATGAGTTTCCTTTGATGCTTGTGTTAGCAGGGTCACCATGTAATGTAAGAAGTGCCAGAATACAAGCTGCTAACATTTTTCACGTGTCTATGATTAGTCTCTTCTTAATTTAGCTGTGCCTCTTTTAACCCTACTGCAACTAGACAGTGGCCAGATGGATAGAGCCAGACAACATCTACCTATGTCTACCTGCTCAGTTCCTCAAGAACTATATTTCATTTGCATTTCCAATTTCAGTTCTTCCTTTTGAATGCGCTTTGCCTCTGAGATTTTGCCCTAAAGTCCAGCTAGCAAGTAGGAAGGCTGCCTGGTTGCCTTCTCAGCTGACTAGATTCTTGGCTGTCCCCACACAGAACATGAGTAACATGTTACATCCTTCTTTCACTGTATGGTATTCCAGTTATAAACTGTTATTTCTGATCAAGCTATATTACTGACTTCCAGCTAAAATCACCTTTCAAAGTAAGTGATGCCCAATCTAAATACAACCAGGCACCCCAATTATTAGGAGTGACATGCTGTATGTCTACAGATTGTGGACAGAAAATGTTTAGACAGTCCAGAAAACCAAGGCAAATGCTTTCATGTTACAATTTATACAATAAATGTTTACCTATTTAAACCACAGAAATAAAACATGATCTTTATAGAAATAAAACCATTCAGAAAGTTTAACATGAAATGCCATTTTCATTTCTCCAAAGGCCAGCCTGAGCTTTGTTCAGTGGAAGGCATTCTTTATTTCAGTTGATCAAAAAAAAAAGGAAGAAAAAAAATCTAGTGCACAAAACAGGAATTCTTCCAAATTTCACTTGTTAAGTGTTTGCAACCAAGGAGTTTTTTCCTTTACAGGCATATTAATACAAACCTGACAGCACACCAAGGCACTGCCCGCAATCCATTCATGTCACATAACAAACAGAATAGTAAGTCTAATTCTAACAGAAGGATCATGTCTTGAAAAGTAACTTATCAAAAGTGGAGATTTAGAGAGGTGAAGTGCATTTATGTGACTGTTAAGCCCTGTTCTTTTCCTTCCAGTATTTTAAAAACCCCTAAATAGTTGTTATTTCCTTTCCTATACTGATTTATTTCAAAAAATATTGATTTTTGTTTTCAGTCAATCTTTTTTTAACAGTTCATGCCATGCATTTGACATGTTTAGCTCTCCCCACCTTTGTTTTTTTACCAGGAAATATTACAGAAAACATAAGAACAACCTGCAGTCTCTGGAAATAGCATATAATTATTGATAATTATAATTTTGGTTGAAGGTGTCAGCCAAATGTAGCATTTGCAACAGTGGATTGCAATCTGGCAGTCACTGGATTTCTTCAATAACTGAAAAAGGCAAGTTCCTATATATTACCCTGCAAAATATGGATGGGCAGAATTCCAGGAGAAAAATTTTAGAGGTTTGGAATTAGTAGCATTTTATAATACAGAATACTTCATTGTCTAATTAAATCTAAACTGTTATTCCCTTATATAATGTCATTGTGTTAAGGAACATTCTTTATAAGCTGACCTTATTATTTGCAGTAATATATGCTTGTTGCTGTGTATGAAAAATAGTACTAACTAGCTACACTTGTATCCTCAGACACATTTAATTCTGATGCTTGCCTGCAGATCAAATAAGATGCTTTTACATGTGGCTCAAGGATTTATCCTAACCTACTATACATTGTGCCTTTGTTTTTATAAAAATAGTTCATGTGTCTAGACACAGTATTACATGTTTCTGCAAAACAGTGTATTTTTAATACTTTATGCAGATGATTAAATTTCAGCTTCAGGATAGTAATGTACAGCACTTTGTTCTCTGGATTAGAACACCCAGTACCTTTCCAGTTAATTTAAGTCCTCAGTTTTCCTCAAAGGAATCAGGAGCATCACTGTGTTTACATAAGTTGTCCAAATTCTACTTTTGTTATGAATTAATGAAATTCCATTATCAGGCAAAGACAGGCCCAGCATGCTTTCATGATGGCTTCAAGCACCAATTATCTGGGATTTTCCAGTAAATAACCTGAGCTTCAAGCTAAAACCAGAACTGCCAGAGAAAGAATACTATCATGGGCTGGGGAAATCCCCCAGCAGAATTATCATCTTTGTCCAGGTAAGGTCTAATGTTCCAAATGTTGTGCATGCTGATGGACATAGCAGAATTCAGACAGCATTTGCATGTGTTACCAGACCATGGACACTGCTTTTCTCAAATCTAGCCTCAGATGCAAGATTTCATCAAAAATCAATGCCATGAAAAAGATGAACTTTCAAGACACACATACCCCCACCACTCCTCCAAAGCCTTAAATGTATACGTACTTTTAATTTGTATTCTGTGTCTAGAAGGATCATTGTCTCCCTTTACAAATTACATGAAGAAATCAAAATATATTTCTCTGAAATATCTTGACTGAAATAATTGTTTGCATGATTTTGATCCTTCCCTCTTCCCAGAAACCCTATAATCAAATCTAGAATTGGTTCTGTCATAAAACCCAATTAAAGTTTCCTTCTGGACCTCAAGCAATGTTAGAGATGCTCCTTGAACCAAAGTTCTGTTTAGCCTTCTCCCTGAAGAAAGATGTAATTATTAAAGGTCTATCAAAGCCATTTCTCATGAAAAAAAGGATAAATCTCAAGAACTGAAATGAACCCTCTACAAAGAAAAAACAAACCTGTTATTTATAACCAAATTATGGGCACTGCAGGTCCAGATTAGACATGGGAGTGTCTTCACCACTCTAGTTTGTCAAATGCTTTGCTGAGATGTTTGAGGAAACTTTTAGTTTATGGTAAGCAGTTCTGGATGAGGGCCAAAGCACAGAAGCCTTACTTCATTTTGTCAGCAGCTAACAGACTGATTCCTCCCCCAAACTCTCTGGAAACAGGGAACAACCTCCTCTTTCTGCTGCCTTTGTTTGTGAGCAGGATGATGCAGTCCCAAGACCAGGTACAGCAGCTTTCCAGTACCTTTTCTCTACAACTACGCTTTAGCTATCATCCAGAAAATTATGGGGCTAACTTGAAAATAAACAAGTTTATACAGATTTTAACAAAACAAACCTTTTAATAGGCTTTTCAAGCCCTTCAATTTATATTCCCAAGTTTATTCAAAATATTCACATTGTCTAGAAGCTCTCATTAGTATTGCTCTTCAATGTAATTTGTTTTCACTCAAGCAGCAATGTGGAATTTGAGGAAAAAAAACTTCTGATTATTAGATCATAATAGCTGCCCAT
The DNA here is from genome assembly GCA_003676055.1 of Chloebia gouldiae. Taxonomy (NCBI): domain Eukaryota; kingdom Metazoa; phylum Chordata; class Aves; order Passeriformes; family Passeridae; genus Chloebia; species Chloebia gouldiae. The sequence continues at coordinate 6,354,346 of QUSF01000005.1, read as the reverse complement.
AGACTATTATCTAGACAATAGGTTCCTTGCCCACAAAAACAAAAAATCCAAAGCTGGAATAGAAAGCAACTTTTCTTAAGATACATCCTTATCTAAGAAGTATTAATTTAGTCATTGTACTTTCACAACAATTTTCTCATTTGTCCCCTTGTAAATGAACATCTATGTCATTGCTTTGGCCTGATAAATGTTTGAGTTCAGGATGATTTTCTTGGTCTATTTCTTGCTTTATTTTTAGTATAATACCTGGTATATTATCTATAATTATACCCCTTGTTTTTACTTAAACCTATTAATCTGCCTGACAGTCTGCCTAGACTGCATTTTGAAAATAGCAAAATGAACTAAAAGGAGTGTAATCAACCTACCTCACTAACCTATGGAAAGCTATGAATCAGGTAATGGCTCAAGTTACACTTTACAAAAGCACAACAGAATATGGCAACATTAACATCAACTTCCAGCTTCAAAAAAATGAACCACTCTGAAAAGTAAACTGTCTCCCCTAATTAAACCTTGGCATTGTCCTCTCAGATTTACAGAGTCATTATTTTGCTTTGAATAAACATCACTGTTTCTTTCCTAGGCAAAATCCTTGGGTCTGTTTCAATTATTTCTTTTAAATATTAAAGAGCAGGAAACATTTGTTTTCCCTTGTCACATCCTGTCTTCTTTTCATAGCATCACACAGTCCTCTTTGAAACGCCTGCTCTTAGAGCAAACCTGACATGCACAGCTCAATCGAAACATTTGCTATTGTCTTTTGCCAGCTACAAACAAATTTCTGCACAAACACTAAAAAGGCTTAAAGGTTTCGACAGCCATCTAAAGCCGAGCTAACAGACTGTCAAAGAAAGGCGGTGTCAAACTGCTCGGCTTCCCCGCTACCACCCTGACTTAGAAAAGAAAAAGAAAGACAAAACAATTCACTCACTCACACACAGCAGAGCTCCTGGCAAGAGCTCACTGGCTACAAAACCACTGCTCTCACAAAATACTCGAAAGCAGAAACAGCACACATTTAGAGATGAGTGTGAAAGGATAACTTACATTATTTAGAAAGAGTTGGAAAGGAACGCTGCAGTTTCTTCGTTATTTTACACTGCTTTCGGCAGAACAGACAACCAAAGAATTTCACCTAAAGAAATCCCTCCTTTTAATTTTTTGTCTCTCAGTTCATTTACTCTGGAGTCTCTCAGCCTGAAGAGATCCGACAGTTAAAAGTTTATCCCCTTGTATTTCCGAATGATATGGCCGACTTTCCTTGGACACATACCAATGATGCAGTAAAAATAGACAAAAGTGGGGGGGAGGGAAGAAGCAATCTAGCTTGAGCCTGAATCTTCTTACTCAATGTTTTCTGTAAAAGCTGCGCTTATGTCAGAAGATCCCATTCCTACCCTAACTTGCAGAGCACTCAGTCATCCATCTGGTTTTCATAAACTGCAAATTACAGGCAAATCAGGGAACGTACACGGTCCAGTTTTAGCAGAACTCCCCAAGCATCGGCCTTACAAGCAACCTGAGGTACAAAGGCTTTGAAAATAAACAGCTGGCCCCATGCCGGGATGCTCTGCAGATGCCTGACCGCCCCCGCGGCAGCGCCCAGCAGCCCGGAGCACACCCAGCACGGAGGAAGCGGCAGCCGGGTCCCCGCGCTCCCCGCTGCGGAAACAAACCGAGCTTGCAGCCCTCCCTCGCTCCCAGCCTCTCTGGAAAGGGGCAGGGAAATCCATATGAAACGTCAACAGTTTAGCAAGTCATTTAGAACAACCTGTTTTTTATAAACAAGGATGGGAATTCTGACCCCCTTACATCCTCTAAATGCTTCCAGGTAGGAAGCAAATCTAATGTGTTGGTAAGTTTTGTTTTGTTGTTTTGGTGTTTTGTTTTGGTTTTTTTTTTTTTTTTTACTACAGCAACTCAGAGCCAGAGGACAGCTGTTGAATAGGGACCTTCTAGGGTGGTTCAAGCCATTAATTACCAGAATGAACATTTTACCAAAAGTAGCAGAAGCAAAGTTTTGATATGCACCCCATGAAAGTCTGTGACTCAATGCCCCAATATTACCTTCAGACCCTATTTTCATCTATTTAAAGGTCTAGTGCCATGATTACAAATTACCAAAGTACCAAATTACAAAGTACCAAAGGCTTATGGAGTCACCTATATTTTGGATGCTTCATGACTTTTGTGTCAGCACTGAAGAAGTTTCTTTTCCCAATAAAAATCGATTAAAAAATGTATGCTGGATAAAAAAAATGTTTTGTCATTGCTTAAAATTAAAGTCATTTTGTCATTGCTTAAAATTAAAGTTGTTATCTGTATGTTCTTTAAAATAATAAGTTTTATTTAGTTGTTAGTTTTAGCAGAGGACTTTTTCAAGCTTTTTTACTGGCAATAATTTACTCTGCTTGAACAATGAGACTCTGAACAAGGCAGCTTTCACTAAAGCGTCAGTGAATCAGTACAGTGAGTCATTAACAAAATAAAAACACCATTGTAAACACTCTGACTAAAAGTCCTGAGCCTTGTCACTTGCTCAGTTTTTCATCTTGGCACAATCAGGATTGTGTTGATTGTCTACTCATTTGTACCTGGATCCAGGACTGACACAACTGGACTGTCAAAGCCAAAAGCAATTGAATGATTAAAAAAATCCCCCAAACAAACAAGCAAACAACAACAAAAGCAATACCAAACCCGAAAAACAAGGCTCTCTAATCAGTAGATGCAAATGAAGAAATTATGAATTAATTTTTTTGTGTTTATTTTTGCCTGTGCTGTCACAATTCCTTCCAGTAGTTGTATAACCCATTGAATAATTTCAGTCACATCAGGTAGAAATCTCAAAGGTATTATATTCCTACAGCTTTTGTGAAAAAAAGGCAGCTGTCCAGATGAGTGAAATACAATCCAGTGTAAAAGGCTACACATCACCTCAGCTGTATTATTAGACACCAGGGCACCTCACACAAAAAAGAGGTCTATGAGAACAGATTCCATGTGCCCTATGGCTCAGCTGCTACCAAAGGTGGACAACTTTGCCTACATTCTAGCATTTTTCCTCTCTTCTGTTCTCCTGTCATGGTAGTAAGCACCAAAACACACAAAACATACAGATGTCAGCTGAAGCAAAAAATAGTATTTTTGAAACAGTAATAAGCAGGATTTGGTAACAGCTGAGTTATTCTCCCGCTTAGTAATAAACAAGTGGGCTGAACTGACTACCTCATGTTCTTACTGATATATTCCATGATACCAAAAAACCTGATCTTTGTATAGCAGACTTACAGGTTTGGGGACAGAAATTATTTCATGGGCCACAGCTGAGTAGTCCTTGTGTGGTTTTCTGGGCATGCAGGTTTCTCCCCACTGTACAAGGACAACCTGAATTACTGTTATCTTTGGAGTAAGAATGTTTTGGGTTTTTTTTGGTGGGACATGGTAATACAGAGAAGAGTAAGTTTCAGTTTGTGATGCTTTTGCTGACTGAATGGTTTTTTTTCTCCCAAAGGAGCAAATATATTAATTCACACTGATCTCTCAGGTGGTCTTCAAGATATCTCAAAAAAAAACCAGTCTATTTACATCAAAGGTGATTTTCACAAATAGCAATTCCTGAAAAAAAACTCAAGAAAATTCAGGATTCAAAAACAGATCAACTTTAAATGACCCTTCATTTTCCAGATTCTGGGGATCATTCTTATTCACTAACTTCATCTCCTTTTTCTTGTATTTTTCATTTCCTCTTTTATCTCATCCCTATGAGGTACCAGTATCCTACTGTCCATACATAACTCCTGCTTCCAGGCAGACCAGCTATGTGTCCCCTCACTGCTGCCTGCATCTAAGGCATCGTTTGATGCTCACATTCTCACACTTTGTGAATTTGGGGGTAGTCAAGCACCATGTTCCTATTGAGCACAGGGATCTCAGCTTTCTGGAGAAATGGAGATGGAAAATATTCATCACTTTAATGGTGAGAAAATTTATTCTAGAAAGCTTCATATCAGAAAGACTGCATCAAAGAACAGATCAGATAGGAAAAACAAATTCTAGGAGCAATTTGTCTTCTCAGAAAAATGACAGCTTCCATTTAGGATATTTTCAAATGCCTATACAAAACTATCCTGTTATTTTCCATATTAATTTTTCACCAAGATCAACTATATCAGCAATATCTCAGCAACTATCTCAGCAATATATGTAGATGCTTGAAAGTTTTTTTCAAACACCATTACATGTTCCTTACAGCAAGGGAAAAGTGTCCCTCCTCAGTCAGTGACACACAGGTTGTGACACACAGGAGATGGCAGAATATGTATCTCCTTGGTCTGAACTCTGCTCCCATCTAGTCCAGAGTGGTTGTATTGGAAGCACTGCCTTTCAAAGGTATAGCTGAAACCAATCTGGTTTTCAACTAGTTTTTTGCAGCTTAAATACTGAGAAAGTGACAAGTGAAAGGTCTTGGTTTGGTTGAGGATGCACCTTCCATTTAATTTGAATCTGTGAAATTAACTAAATGATAGAAGCTCAGGATGGTAGATTAACAAGCCTGGGTCTCACTACGGGTATATGTTCACCTTTGGTTTTAACACTAGACCACTTGGAGTAGGACTTTAAACATGTTTATGCAGATTTCTGGTCAGTCACAATTGAAGTTCTAGATGAGTCTTCTGATGCAAACAAGCTGGCAGGCTTTGTACGTACTGAAAAACCACAGGTCTGATAAACTGAGACAAAACTACCCCTGGAAGAGTTCAAGGTGAAGTTTCAGTTCACTTAATGAAATAAAATAACATAGATTTTGGCACTGGCAATAACTCATTTTTTAAAGACAAATTAGCTGTGACATTATGAATAATTTTATCAGCAGCACTTTAAAGCCAGCACATGGAACAGCTGCCTTAGGTCTAGGTTCAAATGCTAAACTTGTATGCAGTAGGTCTGGCTTCACGTATTTTATCATAGCACCTCAGCTTGGTGCCAAGTGACTTGAGTTCAGCAGAAGCCTGTCCCCCTCCAGAAAGGCACATAATTGTTAGCTGATCTTCCAAAGAGATATCATGTGATAATCCTTTGCTGCCTGCTCCAACTCTTACATGAGAATGGGGCTGTTTCAGTGCTTTTGGTATTTTTTTCATTATGTATGTATTTTGCTTTATAATGTATCACTTCTCTTCCATGGAAAGAAAAAATGCAACTCAGACAAAACCACAATGCATCATAACCTTGATGTCATCTTTGGAGAAGCCCCACGGCTGCTGCTGTTTTCACTACTGCCTGCTGTAACCCATGGCTGTCCCCAGAAAAATAAAGGAGAATAAGCATAACTAAGCCACATTTCCCACCAAGTCTCACTGTGACTGCAGGGATCTGGGCTTGCCTGCGGCACCTGAGCTCATTCTGAGCACATTGGTGATGGAGACATACATAGCCTTTTCCCTTCTAAGTGAGATGAAATGATGATTCCTTTTTCCCACCCAGAAATCCACAGAACAGAAGTTAATGGCTGGATAATTCATATTCTTTATGCAACTATGCAATGCATATGCCCCAGTTGTTTTCATCAGAGAAGGTCAAATATTAGAAGAACAAAATTTCAAAAGACAAACATTAGACTGTTTTCAAAGGCTCCTGTTCAAAGGCCTCTGAGTGCACCCTCAGGATCCTTACTTCACACTGAGGCACTCACTGAACTCCCAGTGAACAGATACAGTTCATTGCCTGACAGAAAACTCCCTGTGAAAAAATGCATCTATTTTCTGCAACCTGAGAGAGGTGAATTAGCTCATAGGTGTCCAGTGAGTGCTGCAGACTTCATGGACTGGAGCAGAGGAAAAAAGACAACTGCAACCAAATGCACAAGCTTCTTATATACCATGTAACAGCAGGTAAGCCCCACACTCCTCCTGACTGTAGTCCTACTTCAAGGTCTTCTGTCACACTTTTGTGGCAATCACATCCCTTAAATATGGGCATATACTCAGTTTGTGCCCAGCTCACGTTTCTGCTCTGCACTGCTCTGAATCATAGTTTGCTACTCTGAGAAATTAACCACGAGCCCTGGCTCCTGTAAAATTGTACTGTCTCAGTATTACTGGTTTTCACAAACTTCCATTCATGTAAGCTTCCTTTGAAAAGCAGGTATCCTGGAAACATTGATGTAAAACATTTTCATATGTCTGCATTCATGAAAAGTTCTGAACCAAAAGTAATGTGTCCAAATCCCTCTTTTTGTTTGAAAACATCATTCATCCAAGAATCAGAAATGTTACCATGTGACTGGTAACACAAAGAAATGAGCATGTGAAGAATCACAGCAAACAGTTCAAAAGCAGCTCTGGGCCTGAAGTTGTTTCACAAGATATTTGTTGAACACTGGACACTTTGTTTGCCAAGAAAAATAGAAAAGGCTACATTTTCTAAAAAAAATTACCATGCTTATATATTTCTTGGCTTAGTCTTTCTCTGACCTTGCCTGGAGCAATCCCCCTTTACAGCACACAAAAACTAGTATGTGTCTGGTTTACCCTGGACCTGTCCTACTTTCCTGCATTCAAGTACAATAAAGAGGAAAAAGAAAGTATGTTGAGACCTTTGCACTGAAGAACCTGAGACTCCAGGGGAAAACAAAGAGCCCCCTGTCTCTCAGACAGCAAACACTGGGCTGTAGTGAGGAAGACAGAGACTATGAAGAGAATACAGCAGAAGCAAAGAGCTCTGGGGAAGTTCTTAAGGACTGAGAGGCAGGAAGAACAAACATCTTAAATGGCACGGAACACAGAGGTTTAGGAGGGTGGGAAATGGGAGGCCAGGGAAAAAAATGCCTCTAGGATAGGAAAAGAGTTGTAGCAGAAATATGAAGAGCATGTGAACTTTGTGAGTGAGGCAAGGGGCACAGATGTCAGGGAGAAGATACATGCCCTCCCTACACAGGCATGAGCTGGAGACTTGCACTAAGAATGAGGCTGGAAGACACTACAAGCCAGAGTGAAAGGCTGACATGCTTGAAACTGAGCAGAGTTTTGGGGTGGGTAGGGAACAAGACTTTCTCTACTGAAACTATCCTTATCTACATATCTGCATGCATATAAAAGATGCTGTCCCTGCTCCATCCACATGAACCCCTCTTCCCACTCTTGCATCCTCTCTTTTGCTGCCAGAGCCACATCAGCCCTGGCTCACATTTCTCCATCTATGTATTGGAATGTGACAGTGTAAGATTTTCCATAGCCAGTATGATCCAAGGAAATATTTGGATGAAGCTCTGGATCCCAAAGTGTGTATATATGAGTGTTAAGCATAGATTTCAAAGTGATAGAGGAGAGTGGGTATCAGGAGAAAATTACAGGGAAAATAGAGAGAAGGAGACATTTCTTCAGACAGATGGTCTCAAGAAGGCAATGTCTGAAAAGTGCTGAAAGTTCAGTCATTGCAATGCTGGAGTTGACATTAACCTCACCAAATAATTATCAACTTGCTCTTACACATTTGAAAACTAATTGAAAAGAAAGCCAAAGGTATTGGGATAATTTCCCAATTAAACATCCCAGTCAGAAGCAGAAATTAAACCACATATATGGAAAAAGACTGTAATTCTCATAGTCCCATTTCAGTCCTTAGTAACCAGCCTCTCTATCACCTTCAGCAAGAGTTTTGCCAGAATAAGATCTGCAGAATTCCATGCCAGAATGTTAGTATAAAAAAATGTTAACTTTTGACAGTACATTAAGGGATTACATTAGGAAGCATTAGGTAAAGTGTCAATTGAAGATGTTGCATAAGAAGAAAGATGTCAAGAAGAAAAGAAGCCTCAGTAAGATTTCATTTTGTGTAAGAAACTGCAGTGCACTCTTGAATTTTAATGGATACAATGCTTCTCAGTTTCACATGCTGTGAACAAGCAGTGATAAGAGGAAAAGACTGATGACAGCCATGATAATTTCTTTAGACAGCAGCAATGAAGAAGAACACAGCAAGCTACCCTCTTAATTAGGGACATTTTATGCTACAAGCTAAAATTGCTGCTTTATTAGACCTTTGGGCAACTACACAGACAAAAAGAAGGAAACTGAAATATTTTAAAGCTTCTTCATGGTAGAAGAAACCATAGCATCTATAATATTTCGTGCCTACTTGGGCACATACTGGGATAAAATTTGCTTTCTGGGCCAGAGACAGGTGAGCTAGAGAGAGATATGAGCCATGTGGAGGCTACAATTAATATACCAGTCCTGTATGTACCCTAAAAGAAGGTAGTTTGCACAACTATGCCTTTAACACACTATTAAAGCAATGCAGATAGCCTGTTCTGCAAGCCAGTAATTCCAGTAAGAAGAAAGTTCAGGGTTTGCCAATGGAGTCCAAGGAAACATCTTCCCAGCATGAGAACAGAGCATAGCCAGTAAAAGTTCTGGAATGCCACTGAAGGTTGATTCTTTCAGCATTGCTGGCTAGCACAGAGGCCAGATATGTCAGACAGGAGGGAGACAAGGCAACGGAACCAGTGTAAACTGGTAGATATTGATGATTTAAAGGCAGCACAGACCTGAAGACAACTTACCCACTGCCATTCACTCTCTGTCACAGGCAAAGAAGGTAGGAAGTAATCCCTCTTTTCTGTCTTGATTCAAGTTTTCTATTGTATTTCAGGCAGGCCACTCTATAGAAGGAGACCTGTGGCAAATACCTGGTTGACAGACTTCCTCTATTCTCCTGGGGTGAATTTTGCACATATAACCTGCCTAGAAATCATTTTCTTTGCTAAGAGCAGTATCTTTTCCAAGTAACATCACCAAAATAAAATGCACAGATTAGAGGAAGATCCTCTGCTCTTAATGTATAAGTGAGACCTGGCTATTACAGCCCTGCTGCTTTTTTAATAGAGAAGACTGCATTCTTAGCATTTTTCATTTTTTTCAGAACCAACCAGTATGTTCCACTTAGGCAACAACATCCCTTACCTAGCATCTAATACCTAGGAAAAGGCATCTGGGGAAAAAAAAAAAAGAGACACAATGAAAGATTTTAAAAGATTTCATAGGCATGGGTGAAAACTGAGGATATCAGTCAGAGGGTTCAGATCTAAGAGAGAGGACAACTTCCCCAAGGAGGCTGAGGAGGCAAATTTCAGCCTTTATCCCTATGGAGACCCGAGTTCTGATAGTGAGTGATTCCCTATGACACCTGACTTCTGATAGTGAGTGATTTTACAAGGAAATCTATCCAAACCTGACAGAAGGATGCCATTGCTTCTTTCAGACCTTCAGACTTTTTCCAGTTCCCTGACAGTTCAGTTTCCTGGTCACACTCAAAGAGCTGATGGAAGGGAGACACATACAATATTTCACTCGCAGGCTGTCCCTTATCATAACCTTAATTGATGTGTGTCAAGCATATAGGACATATCAGCAGAGCACCTGCTAATAATAAACCCTGAGGCAAAATGTACCCTTAAAGCCTTTTGCTTTCACTAAAGATTCAAATGCCCAGTGTCATGAATTACAGCTCCAATAACTCAAAATCCTTAGTAATTTAGAGAGTTGTTCCTTCCCAAGATATTGATCCATTTTGGAAGCCGGTCTGACACTCCCAAGGGCAGTGTAGGGGAAATACAGTGGATCTAATAATCTGATTATCATGAGTATATTTGGGAAATACTGGTCAGAAGTCAGGATTTCAGTCAACCCCAAATGAATACCTTTTTTCAAGTTCTGAACAACTGAACAATAGCTATATTACAAGTGTGTCTGCAGACCAAATACTCAGCCACAGGAAATTGCTGGCAAATGCATCTACAGAACCAGAGGAAGAAAATGGGCCACACTAAGAAGTAGTATTTCCAGCTTCCTTGCAGATTTTATCTCCTTTTGTAGATTAAGCATTATATGCTTCTCTGCTTGCCAGGCCATCTGAAAGCTTTGTTAATGAGTATTAGTAAATAATTTTGCTTTCACAAACTGCCTACCAGCTCAGAATCAAAAAGTGCAATTACAGCTTATTCAGTTCAGAGCAGTTTTTTAATGAAGGATGTTGATTCAGCACCTTGTTTTAGCAAGGCGTGTAAATACATCTTCAAAATTATCTCTCTGGGAGGAAAAAAAAAATCAATTTTAATTTTCTGCCAGTTTACCATGATGCAAATCAAACAGGCACAGTCTGCCCCTTCAGAGCCAGCCATGTTGTGCTGAGCTCGTGATGCACAAGGGATTTCTTTCTTTAGTCAAGAGACAGACAATGTGGTGAGGATATTGATTACTCCTAACTATGTACTGTGAGGGCACAGCAACAATTCTTAGGTGCGTGTTGTATCTCACGGCTTTCATTTAACTACTGAGATCCTGCTTTCTTAATCTATTGACAAAACCCATCTTTACTAATCAAGGCTTAGTATCTATCTGCTGCTTAGTGCAACTGACTGAAACACTCTGGCTTGTATTCACAGCCTGGCGCAGAAGCAGCTTATTGCAGTAATTAGCTTTAATTCATACACTACCACACATGCACTGTACTGCTGTACAGAAGGCTCAGACTGAACAACCATCAGCATCAAGACCCACCTAAAATGTACGAAGTACAACAGCTGTCTATAATTTGATCAGTGTTATTAGAAAGTTTCTGTCTAGTTGTCTCTTAGCCACTGCTTTCTAAACATAATATTGCTTGACTGGCACTCTGCAACCCACAGCTCATTGAATGAAGCAGTCACTAAGATCCTATAGGTGAGTAGGATTGTTGTGCCAAAAGTTTGCAGGCTGCGCCAGGGCTGTCTGCGGAAGCTGTGCACTGCAACACAAGCAGCACAGCAGAGACAAAGGCACAACCCCCAGGGTATTTTCCTATTGGGTACATCCACAGGGGGCAAGCTAAACAAGCTAAAAGGAACATGGCATCAGGCCTTGCTTTGGATTTGCTTTTAATTTTTTTTTTTTTTTTGCATGAGTCAAGGCTAATGTAGATCTGATTGCAACTTACTTTACTGTGATTTTGAATAGAGGAATAATGAACATGCTTATTTACAGTGACAGGCATCTTTCTCCCCCTCAGGTATCTTGAACTCACAACCCGAGCCCCAGTTACCACACAAAACCTACATACAGACTTGCCCAAACTTCAGCAGACTAGGTCTGAGATTCTGCATTGTGGCCAGCTCTGACATGGATATTAAGACTTTCTTTGCCAGTGTAAATGACAAAAGACAAATTCTAAAAAGTCCATAAACATATCTAGTGCAGGTGTCAGTTGAAGAATACTGCCCAAACAGGCAAGCTTTGATTTCAAATCTGAAAATTAGAAAAGGCATACTAAAGATGAAAGAAATCATGCTCATTCCATCTCTGCAGTCTTTTGCTCTGTGGAGCTGTAAACAGTTCCCAATAACAGTTCCCAGTAAACAAAGAGCACTGAAATCTCTGACCATTACTTTCTTTTTCTACTGCTAGGTATATATCTTCAAACATGACAGTACCTATCAGGATTTTGGGGAGCATTCATTTTATAGTATTTCATTTCCAGCCATTTCACACTTTTCCAAACCACATTACTCATGACCTTGCAAAAACTGCTGCTGTTTAAAATGAGACTGGATGATCAAATACTGTAAATGCCTCTAAAAATAAGAACTAGACGCAGATTAAATTGTGTGTGTATATATATATATAAATATATATAAACGTCACAACTTAGTAAGTTTAAATGGGTTGTGTCCTTATTAACTTCCTCCCTTTTGTCTTCTAGGAAGGTCTCATTTGAGATTGAAATCCTGTGGTCCTTGCAGTCATGACACTGCATACAAAGTAGCTGCTCTTTTACTTCATACAGAGGAAAATGCTTTAATAGCTGCCTCTCTGAATGACAGCACCTACCTGCCTTGTTAAAACATGCCCTTAGTCTTATGAGAAAAGCCACAAGAAGACAGAAAGCTACTTACTAGTGTTCCATAGAGTCCAGGCGGAAGAATCAGAGGCTGAAATTCCCTGTGCCTCTGATGAGAAGATTTAGCTCCCAGCAGCATTCAGACAGTTGGTCCCATTACAGCCATCGGGCGGCTGAGTTAAAGGGTGGCCGTGCACAAACATAAACAGCTTGTCAGCAGAAGCCAAAGAGGCGGGCCTGCCCTGCCAGCCACAATGCGAGCCAATGATTAGCTCCTTCTTCACATTCTGGGTGTTCAAGATATTGAATTTCATTCTTAAGCAGGGGAATAAGAGGGACTGACTGGGAAGGGCTAAGGCTTGACGGTTTACTGCTAGGCATTAGAATGCTTAAGGTGGAAGGAAAAACAAAAATCAATAGATCATTTCAGGAAAAGCTCATGTTTGCTGTATATTCATACAAACACTTCTAGGGAGCCTGCAGGCATCTCCAAGGCACAGTTTATTTTAGGTCAATCAAACATACAAGCAAACAAAAGACGTCTAAATTAAATTTAGTTCATATTCACTGTGTAGAAGTTTTACTTGCAAAGTCTCTAATTTTAATTCTCTCCATCCTTTTTCTTATTCTCATCATTCCTAACATGCTTTATGTGCTTTATTTGCTGACAGTGGCATTTCTCACTTCTCTGTCACAAATGTCTTACCCTGACCTTCTTGACCTGACCCCTCAACCTTTATTGATCCTCCCATGATTGCTTCTCTTCACCTCCATCTTAAAATGCTTGTTCTTTGGGTCCTGATCTCCCGGAAAGAGCAGAGTCACAACAGAGGCACCTTACAGTAAGGTTCTGTGAGACAAATTATTGCTATCAAAAGGAGAGGTGTCAAGTCTCCCTTCTCTTCAGCACTACACTGTGCCCTCCTTGTCTGTCCCCCCATCATTCAGGAAAGGCAATGTAGCACAGAAGCAAATGCTTCGCAGTTTACTGATCTTAACACAGAGACAAAAGAGGTATTGCATGGAGTAAATACTCCCTGAAATATAAGCTCCTTCTGATCTTGCGTCAGTCATCTATGTTCCTACCTGTCTGCCCAGGTTCCTCTCTCTCTGTTGTTTGAATTGAATTGTTCCTAGTTAATTGAATACCCTGCTTACAGCTGCTGATCCCATTTCATCCCAGCTCTGTCCTACTTTCTTATGCCTCTAGTTTGGCTGTGAGGCCTGTCTGCCACCAAAATCTCTCATCAAGTGTTCTATAATAACTCCCTGCATAAATATCATGCTTTGTGCTTCAAGCCTCAGGCTCATTGAGCTCTTTTTTGCTATCCTTCTTAAAAACCATGCCATCTTTTTGGCTTTCACTGTTTTTTTCTCTGACCTTTCTGATTATTTCTTCTCTCAGCATCTACTCCTCCCTCTCTCGCACTCCCAAAGTCACCCTACTTCTTGTTATATTATATCCAGTTTTTACTATTTGCTTGTGCAGGCTCCTGTACCACTTTATGTTAGTGATTTACAAACATCCATTTGTATTTTTCAGCTTTATGCTTTTCTCCAGTCCCATATTTCACTCTGTGTTTTAGACATATTGTATTAAACGCCCTGACAGCTTTTAATTTTAAGATCCTTTTCTGGGGTCAAATTAAAGCAGTGCAATCACACTACATTCCGCGTAGTCTTGGCACAAGTCGTTTCTCTCCCTCTCTGCTTTGATAAAGAATTGAACTCGCTGCAGAAGCAGATGCTGGAGTTAGCACCTCGTTCAGACGGGTGGGTGTATGGAAGCTCTTCGGCTCCTGCTGACAGGCTGCACTAGAGTTCTGGCACAAAGCGCTGCATCACAATGCGCTCAGGTCACATTTGCAGATTTTTCTTCACAGTGATAAGTACTAGACACATTCTTCAATGACATCTCAGATTCTGATGCAATCGCACAGCTCCATCAGCTGCCACTCAGGGACGTAACATACACTGCCTCTACTTTTGCCCGGATTTCTTACTCAGTCTGTGCTACCCACAACAACACCATTATTTTACCAAAGCTCTTTTCCAGTATTTTTAACTTGTAATCTCTGCCCAGGTCTATCATGTGATCACAGTATATGATTACTATAATTATTTTGATTAATGAGCCTGGAACTTATTCCCAATGCACCTGCATTGCTTGCCACTAAAAATTCAGCAACTGAGGTAATCTTTCATTCCACACCATAGCCACATTGCCTGCACCTCCATGAAAGCCATGCTTTCATGTCTTGAGCTTAAGGCCTTTTCAGAATTTCTCCTTTCTTACCGATCCACTCCTTCATCTCTTCATCACAAGGCCTGGCTTTTCAGATTTCTCTCTTCCTTACAAAGCTCTCTTTTCTTACCTTGTCTTCTATGCAGAGAATGCCCTGCTTGATGAAATCAAATTACCTATTTTTCTTTCTCTTCTACAATCTACATGTCACAAAATATAGAAATACTGTATCAGAGTGAGAGTAGGAAAAACAATTAATAGGTGAAAAGTCTCTCCAGAAAGAGAGATGTTTCAGCAGTGTATATTAAATGTATGTGCTACAAATCTTCTACCATCAGCTATAAACTGCATGTTATGCACCTTACGCTGTTAGATTTTTTTATGGAACAGGATAGGCATGAAAAACCCTTGATGGATATGGATCAAGTGCCCAAACACTACACATAAAATTGTGAAAAGACTGCTATGAAAAGACTGTTTGTAGATGCACAAGAGAAAGCAAGCTAGCTATTGCATTTCTGATTCCCATGGAAATTTATTTAAGATGCTAATTCAGTGTAGCCACAAATAAAGAAACAAAAGAAAGAGGAAGAATGAGCTGATTTAGTGGGCTTTGTTGAAAAGGCACACTTTAGGCCAAGTCACCCTGGGTACAACTCCTGTGACTCCAATCATAGCATTATGCCAAGGATGAAGCTGCCTCTTTGCCTTTAAGTCTGGCATGACACAGGAAAAGTGTTACCAGCACTGCCAACAATATTAACCCAGGCACCAGCTAAGTGTGATGGCCAAGCTGATTTAATAACTTACTTTTATCAAAAAGGTTATCCCTCTCTCTTTACCGCCATTCCTGCTGCATAGGCCCGTGTCTCTCTCACATGTGTTGCAGGAACAGTGTGAAAGCTCATAGCCCAAATTTGTCTTGCTGGATACGTCTTTCAGACAGGTTATGATCTGACTCAATATCCCTGCCATGTTAATCATCCAAAGTGCCAGTGGCGGGAAACAGTAAGCATGAGGCTGAAAATAGAGGGGGGAAAGGTAGAGACCAGAATCACCACCTTTTTTTTCATATGCAAAAGATGGCTGTCATCACCCCAGGAAGCTTCCATCTATCCTGGGGTGAAACTTAAAACCATGAGCCCCAAACCCATGCCATTCTTAAACACAAGATCCCCAAAGCTGATAATTTCCTTCTAGCTCAGCATATTCTATGATTCTATTATATGATTCAGCAGAACTTTGCCCACTCCCTCAACTGTAGGCTCCATGGGTGCCATTTTGACTCTGTCCCTTTCATATTACCATCCATGCATCTGGCTTCTATTATTTATTGTTTGTTTTCCAAAACTTTTTTTTTTGTTGTAGTTGTTTTTTGTTTTTGTTTTTTTTTTTTTTTTTTACTATTTTGTGGCCTCACTCACTCTGCCCACCCTCACTCTGACATTTCTTCTCAAAACAAGCTCAGCTGGATGCTATTTTGCCTGTTCTTTGTATCTCCCTTTGGGACCAACAAGGAACCTCAGGCTCCCTGAGGCTCAGGCTGTCCAGTTGGTGCCTACATTGCTGCTGGGAGGAGACCTGCCCTGGTTCTCCAGCAGAAGCCACAGATGCTGCAGAATAGAGTGGAGTGAGATTTTTGTCATGTTTTACTGGCCTGCTTTCAGTTATAAAGGGGGTTACAAGCTATTCCCAGAAAACACACCAGCTCAAGTAATGGAAGACTTCAGATAGCGACAAAAGTGAAAGTGTGTAGCTGAAATGTCTCTTTCCTGTTAAAAAGGAAAGCAAATGGCACAAACGGGAAGGGGAAGAAATCGTGTATAGATGCACCATACTAACATATGAGACTGCAGTCAGTGGGAACTTGGGCTTAGTCTCAGCTCAGACCATGTGCATTTTGAACTTTGAGCTCTTGGACCACTTCCTAATTAGAGAGCAAGTGACACAGTGTGGAACTATTTAACCCTTTGGTGGTGCCTCCTGATGTGTAGCAAATGCCAGAAGAGACTTTGGGGATGTGTCTAACCTCTAGAGGCCACAGAGACTATAGGACCTATCCCTATGCTCCAAATAGCTTAAGTGGAACAATTGCTGTCAGCATCTCTTTTCATGGCTCCCTACACAGAAAGGTCAGGCTTACAACTACTCCTTTCTGTGCTTGCTGGAATCTCCTCCTAATGTGCCAGCTTTCCATCCAGAATCTGACTGTCTTCAAGACAAAATACCTCCTTCAACCTCATCAGTAATGCTACACCAAGGATCAGATCAAACAGAGATACCTGCCGCAACTTAATAGTGTAAATAACACCACACTGAACCAAGAGACCTGCTTCTCTGCTTCACAGGAGTGGAAAAGCAGCAGAGTATTATCAAACTGTAACTGTAACTAAAAATACAATTATAGCATTAGGAGCTGTGTGGAAAGAAACAAGGGTTATACAGTTGATGTACATCAACAGCTGTCATGACTATCACTGGTGTTCTAGTTAGATCTGCACTAGTGATTTCATTTTTTATATCTCTTTGTAATGTGGTAATATTATGTCTTACCTATTTCACAGAAGTTCTGTGTGGCTACATTTACAGTTCTTTGAAGCTCTCACTGAAGACATTTCAGACTTACAAATTGCTTTTATTTTCACTATTGACTTAAGAAGTATATCCTTTGAAAGCAAATAAACAGGATAACTAGTTTGGCTAAATACATTTTTTTTTAATTTCCTACCACCTCAAAGGTCAAACACAATACAAATGCACTAATAAAAAGAGATGCACATCCAAAATTGCATGCACTGTGGGTAAAGAATAACTTTGACCCTGTAGAGCACAGTAAACCTACAAGTTTAAAGTCCATCTAAAGAAGTTTTCTCCCTAGCTTCCCTGTGTCCCATTTCCTGGTGAGAGATGTTTAATAGGCCTCAATTGCCACAGAGTTCAGAGGAGGCCTTTCAAGTACAAGCTACTCTTTGCACATGACCTTCATTCCCCATTCAGTTTTGCTCTACCTTATTTGTAGACCAATGGCCTCAGTTCTCATCTCACCTGGAATTTGGTAGTCAGAGTTTTTGAGCCTTAAGGTTTTTCTAGATGGAACTGTGCCAGCAAGGTAGCAAGAAGTATCAAACCTACCTCTGAACTATCTGTCTAATGTATGTGCTGGTAAAGCAGGAGAAAACTTAGTCAAGAAGCAAGGCAAATTAACGTGTCTTGGGCATCATGCTGCCATAAGTGACTTCTACATCCAAGCTGGCTATAAGCTACCTTAAGCCTTGCTATACAACACTACAAGCATTTTTCAATTAAAATCTGTGAATTAATCCACACACAACATTTAAATTCCACTGTTGTTATGGGGTGATTCATGCACTTCTAGAAGGGTTTTGCAAACCATGCTGAAACACCCCTTATCTCTGATTAGGTTTAGAGTACAAAAAAATATCCCAGAAGGACAGATGCTTTGGCTTTGGAGCAGATCTATGTTTAGAGTGTCAGGTATGCTGACAAAGAGCCAAAAAAGAGCCACAGATGCAGCAGCACACACATCCATCCTAATTTCGAATTACAAGATTACTTGTCTCCAAGGAATGCTTTCCTATATACCAGTATAAACATTTCCAGTGGTATCTTTGGAACTGACAAATTCCTTACTAAGTATGGCCTTTGTCACAAGGAAAATATCGCCCCTCCAGTTTCTCGCCCCTCTGTGGGCTATGTTCTTGCTCAGACAGAAGAACCCAAGGGAAATATCCAAAAGAACTCCTTTGTTAAGACCTTGTTGTTATACAACAAACAGACAGCATTAATTAGAAGACTGCCTTCAAGATAGCTGTGGTTCCTGCTCCCATAAGAAACCCTATTCATTGTGAGCTCAGCAGTAAATATTCCACTTGTTTCCTTGGCACAGAACCAAATTTCTGCATCAGCTAGAGCAAAGGATGCTCAGAGACCAAGAGGGATTTGCCCATCACAGGAAAAATGCTCAGATTAGTGATGCAGTGACCTTGGTTCAAAGAAAGCACTTTAATACATGCTTTTCTATCAAGCATATGAGAACTCCTGCTGATTTCACTGTCACATCAATGAGGTCAGCCAGGGATTTATCCAGGAACTAAAAGGAATTAACTCCCTTCACACATACACACCCCCTGAATAATGGCCAGACTGGCCTGTGCCCAATGGTGCAGATGTGACTTGTCCCTCCCCTCTCTCAGTGTGAATCAGGAGTTTACCTCTCCTTGAATGACACTACTGATGCATTTTATGAATTCTTGCTGAGTAAGTGTGAGTGGGATACCAAAAAAACCACTATACCAATCTTACTTCTACATCCCCTTTCTGCCCAGCAAGCCTACACAAAGCATGTCAGTTACCAAGCATGCAGAAACACCGAAATAATTTAACTGCTTAAAACTGCAGAGGCACAACAAAGGTCAGAATCATTCATTGAACAAAGAAATCCAAAGAGATGGTGGTGTGTCCTGTATAAGCCTGCCAGCAAACAGAACAGTCCATGTTTTCGGTATCCTCACATAACAGACTAGTAAGAGAAATATTAATTAATTCCAGGTGCTCTCAAGTCAAGTTCCTCGTGCCTACCTATCCTCCCCAAAAAATAGGGGGGAAACTAGTTCTCAAGCAAAGCTCTGTTATAAAGGTATTCCGAGCAGCAGGAGAGGAAAAGAAGACCTTAATATTAAAGATACTACAAACCTCAGCCATGCAGGAGAACTCAATTAAAATATAAAAGTCCCCTTGATCCAAGTAGCAAAAAAGCTTAACCTGTCATGTAATCAGAACCAAACCACACCCATGTCTGGATTTAATTATGCCGTGCAATTTTACAGCAGCCTAAGAAAATGGAACTGGGGATCAAATAATCCTAAAATAATTCTTCAGTCAGTCACATATATAAGAACCTGGGTAAGAATGGATAATAGACAACATCAGCATACTGAGCATACAAAGGTTCTAATTAAAGGCAAGAAAAACAACAGAGAAGTCCATAGATAAATGGCTCACTTCAGAGTAATAGCACCTACCACAAAATTTCTATATCGTCTACAAAATACAAGCAAACCTACAAAACTAATGTATACTGAAAGGATGGAGTTCTGCTCAATATCTGCTCACTGATTTGAAAATAAATTGAATTCATGGAAAGCTAAAACTCTTCAGAAATAAATATTTTCTTATGAGTTCTACACATACTTAAAATATATTCTCCATAAGAGAGTATTTATATGAGATTGTATGCTTATATAGCAACTGTAAAATAAAAGGGAGAAATCTATATAAGAACATATTTGTAATTAATATGAAAGTATAAAGGACATATAATTTAATTATTTATTCAATGTGAGTATAAAATCAACCAAAACACATATTTTTTAAAATTGAAAACAAAAAATTTTAGATATGTTACTTGCAAATGTTAACTGGGGAGAAAAAAACTTAAAATATTTTGAAATATTACCTAAGCAGCAAAGAAGATACAATATTGGAGATCTTGTATATTTTAGCTCAAGCAAATAAATAAAAATGTATAGGCAAAAGTAATGTCAATGCTACCCAAATTAGTAAGGGTTTCCTGAAGATATGTAGCATGAACTTATATTATAATCTCTACAACCTGCATCCAGCATCACTATGGTATTTTTGTAGTAATATAAAATCAGTTCCATGTCAGTCTGGGTTTTTTTTTCCTATTTAACAGAGGTTTTTATGAAAAAAAAAAAGGCCACTTCTTCCAGCATTCATTCTTCTTATTACTCTATTCTACCTCATTCCTTGAGCAAGGATCACCTGATTCTGTTAAAACAGCCAAAGCTGCCCAGCTGCAACACAGTGCTCCACCAGGCCCTTTGTGTTGACCCAGGCTACAACATGGATTAAATTATAGCTCACACACTGTGATTCTATTTTGCATGCAAGGAACAAAATCTGTGTGAGGTAATACTGCATAGAACACAGGGTCTGGATGAACAGCAGATCTTGAAACTTTGTGTGCATTCACTTGTGCTTTTCTGTGTGCTTGTCAAGGTCAGCAATGGGGCACATTTAAAGGAGGCTTCCTGCATTGAAAGGATTGTTGTTTGCTCTTGGTTGCTTTCTGACTCAAGCTCAAGCTGAGAAAGACCTCACAGAAGGAGGCAATGATTATTGCAATGTAATTGTTAAAATTCAGCAATTGCTCCGATTCATGCAGTTATTTTAAAGTTATATTTCTTGGTCATTTTAAGGTAAGGTGAAAGATGTAAAAAACTACAAGTCAGCCAGAAAGGAAGCTTATCTTGAATTCATCCCACTGGCATCCATAGATATGATGACACCTAAAACCATACACATGTGAACCCCTTGATATTCCAGAGGATTCAAGAACATTGATGTCCACAGTACAGAATAACAGGTCACATGTGCTCCATCAAGCAAATATTCTGCAGAGTCAAAAATCTGTTTAACTTGTGAATGAGGGAAAAAGTTAAACTTTTTCAGTAGCATTTCAAAAAATGAAACTGAAGATGGTCCAGTCTTTTTTCCTTTCACTTCTTTCCTCATCCGCAGTAACTTCATACTCCACAGCAAGTTCCAGTATCACTTTTGAGAAGGGGAAGAACCCATGGAGATATTTAATATCATCCTCAACAGAATAAATTACCATTTGGGGTGTTTTTCTAAAAAAATCTTGTTACATCTATATTTGGCAACCTCCTTGCTACACTGAATACCATGATGTTTGTCCAAAGCAGAATTTTGTTGCTAATTGTGCATTTTAATACTATAATTTATAAGTATGGTAAATTTATATTTCTCCATTAAGTGACCCTATTTCAACTGTTAAGATATTTACAGCTTTTACTGGCTAGCGTGAAATTTTTCAAGCTAGACATT
Organism: Chloebia gouldiae; assembly: GCA_003676055.1. NCBI lineage: Eukaryota > Metazoa > Chordata > Aves > Passeriformes > Passeridae > Chloebia > Chloebia gouldiae. The sequence goes on along the minus strand of QUSF01000005.1, from coordinate 6,333,330 downwards.
TGCCTCATTAAAAAAAAAATCAGCCAAAATAATTGAGTTGTTTCTGAGAACAAGATTAAGAAAAACAGATTGCTTTGCATGACAAAAATTCAGGTGTGTTTATTTGAGAACTACGAAAATCCTCAGCTTTTCAGTAGCAGCCTGGATATTAAACAAGAGGGAGAGGCTTTAATGCAGACACTGAATTTTTAAACATTACATGAATATGCACATTAACCTCACTGTGACCCAGTGCATATTCACTTAGGAGATGAATTTTTTAGTGATACAGGCAGACTGCTTTCTGTCTTTTCCTAGTGCTTGTGTAGCATCCCTTAAATACAAGCCTTGCAACAGAAGAAGATATTAAACCACACACATCCAATCCAATTCAATGAAAGACTAAATTCACAAAGCACTGAAGAAAACTCTGGTGTGAGGAGAAGTATTCCCATGGGCAGCTCTCTCAGAAGACATACTGTCCTACAAAGACTCTCCAGTATGAAATATGCTGGTTTTATTGCATACTGCACTATTTCCTCACTATCCCTTCCTAATTACAACTATGGGAGTCAGCTCAAGACCTCACTGTGGTCAAGCAGCGTGCTTTGCAGGTGAGCAATAGTAGAAGGTGAATGAATTCCAGGTAAATTCAATGGTTCAGATAAAGCCAGAGGAATCTATTCAGTGAATGATGCCAAGTGAACAGAAAAAAGAGACTGCCCTGTCACTGTATTTCCCCAAGCTTGCTCTTAGTAGGATCATACTTTGGCTATAGCAAATAAAATGGCTGACAATTGTTAGCAGCAACAATTAAGCCATTCATTGTGCATTTTGGAGAATGATGGATGGAGTTTCTTGTACCATCCTCACCCCAGCTGCACTCTTTGTCAATTCTTCCTTCATGGAAGTTGTGCGATTTGAGCATCTGTTCTGAATCAGTAGATAAACAAAGTGCTATGGACTATGGTATGTACACATACCCACTGACAAATAGTCCTGTGAAGAGACAGCAACCCACTGACCTAGGGAATTGCCCTGACAGTGTGACAGGCAGCCTTATACTTACTTTTAATCCCCATACCTGATAAAAGCAATCAGCTGAAGGGATGTCTTTATAAAGGCACTCTTTTAACACCTTTATTTAGATAGATTATCAAAAGCACAGATGACATAGTGATGTTGTACCACCTGCTGCTCTGACAGCAGTCAAACTTTCCTCAGTGATGAACAGAAGGGAAGAATATTTACAAGAAAATACTTCCAGGATGATAGGGTCAGAGTAGTGTGGGGTCTTTGCTGCTCAAGGATCTAAGCTTTTTTTTCCCAGCTCCATAAATCATAACATCAGTTCTGGTTTCTCCTAGGGTTAGCTAGCTGAGGATCAAGGAACATCAGAAAGAGATTTTTTCTTTCTGCTCTCCATAGCCCTTGCACTCAGATGTGTCTATCTGCCTTCACATCTTCAAGAATAAAGCAAAGAGAGACTTTTCAGAAAACATTTTGAGGACAGAATCATTTAAAAAATGCATTACTGTAAGCCAATGGTGAGGCCTTTTGTTGCCCCCAAAGGACAAATTCATACTTCCCAAGAAACAGAAGTGTTTTACATGGTGGTCCTCCTCTACCTACACTCTCTGATGCTGAACAAGCTATGAACATTTATGGAAAAGAAGTAATTAACTGCAATTATTAGTTCAGTGCATGAACAATCAAGGTCAGAACCAAAGCAAACCATCACATCTCCTGATAATTACAGTGAAAATAATGACTTTTCTTATCAATAATTATTGATTCCTAGAAGACTTCTGATGTCATAGCATGTTATTAATTATAAGCATTATACAATGGCATCTATGTTACAAGCTTCACTATGTTAACTCTCAACATGTTCTAGAAAACAAAAGAAAAGCTGAACAAAGTTTCCATTTCTCATTTTAAAGCATACACTATTCATTTTATAGAGAAAAAGAGTACTTTGGCCATTCCACCTAGTAGGGACACCGATGGTTGGAAGCCCTTTTAGGGTAGAATTTTACCATGGGAATATGCAGTGAGTTGCATTCACTTTTAGTATGGCTATGTCTTGGCCCAAGGTTACTAAGTATATTGTCCTAAGAAATCCAAACATACTAAAATAATTTGGCTGTTAGTTATCTAATTCTTTAATACATTTTCAGCGTCATGGCTTTACTTTTACATAGCAATTACCCTGATCTTTAAATAGCAATTACTACTGACCTGAGGGCCACACATACACTAACAAAACTATGGCAACCTATGGATTTCAGATATGTCAGTAGGTCAACACTCAGAATGACAAGGGAGTTGATATCAACTTCCTCTTTCAAAAACCTAGCCACGACATCCAGCAAGATCTACTTCTCTGCATTCTGCCAAAATCACTTATTTCAGTGAACCTATTTCCAAATAAGAACAGAAGCTGGTTCATTACAAGGTATTCAACAGAGGTAGATCATAAAAAGGGCCCTTGTGGGAGTGAATTCCCACTGAATTGAAGAGTGGTGGGAAACAGAACAGAAAAGGTATTTAACTTTTTCTGATTGTTTCCCTAGATAGGTAAAGGGGACTCAAAAGTAGTGAAGCCTTTAAATTAAGATGACCCATGTTCCTAAAAGACAAACAAACTTTAGTGATTTGGTTATTTCTGATTTACTGTCTTTAAAATTAGGTCATTACTTTTAGGAATGCTTTGAAATAAATGAATGATGGGAGAAGATTTCAGAATGTCCTTAACAGTAATCCATACCATTCCTGGGGATAAACTGTTTTGTCTTTGACCTTCTAGCTTATCCCTTTGGGAATCACATTATTGTCTCATAAGAAAAGAGGCACCAATCTTAATATTCCTGGCCTAATGAGTTCTGCAAAATCCTTTTGAAGTACTAGCTAACCAGATTGATATACTACTGTTTTATCCTTCCAGATCAAGCTGGATTTATGATTAATTGCATGCTTGCAAATAATCTTTCAGACTTTTATTTGTCATTCTCTGTATGAAAAAAAAAAGTCAGTTGAGGAGTAAAACAGCCCTTCATGTTTGTTAGCTTGCATTTGTGTAGATCCTTTCAACTGCTTTATGGAAGGAACAACAGTGACACTGTCAGAATAAATTTAAATTTCATTTTTAACATGTTACTAAAATGATACAAGTTGCGGTGTCAATGAAAAAGAGATATCATAAATTATAATTTCAAAGTGAAATTTAAAAATCCTAGGAAATTCAAGGTACAACATCTTTTCAACTGTGATTTGGCCCTCTGGGATCCTTAGATTATTTATTCCTGCATATACAACTAGTTTATCACTTCAAAATAAAAATGGCCCTTAGAAATCAAAGTGGTTTGTGTGATATGCATTTCCAGAAAGAATAAATATGCCTTTTGGCTCAGACATGTTGATTGCATCGCTCAGTTAAGTTATAGCTTGTATTCACATGCTACATCCTTGCTTTGTGAAAGATGATCTGAAGAGTGTACAAATTGAACACATAAAATACCTTCAGCATGGAATAGTGTATTATAATGGGGCTTTGTGAACTAAGGAGTTGCCCTGACTGATTTCAAATGGCAGTTTAGTCCTAGTTTATGAGTATAAAAACTACTGTGTACCTTACACTGTATCATTCAAAAAAAAGGTAGCAGAAAAGAGGATTACAGATGTGTGACTGCTCCCGAAATCTACCTGTAAGATGGATAAGGACCAGACTGATGGGGGAAATTTGTCTTATATAAAATGCAGATGAAGATTCTCATCTGTGAGACTCTTATCTGACCCATATTGTGATCCTCACTGTCCACCCCAAATCACAATACGTTGTCCATGACTCAATTAGTGTGTGATGGTCATGACTCATGCTGCTGCTATTTCATGTGAATAACAAACATTGAAATTTAGATTTTGTAAATAATCAAAAGTAAACATACTTCATTAAATAATTAATATTATTAGCTTAGTAATTAAGTTTATAATGAATCTTATTAACTTAGTAATTGACAATAGTATCTTAACAATTTTAAGGGAAATCTTTGTTGGTGGTCCAGAAATATTTTGTGATTATAGCCATGTTTTGGTCAGTTGAGTTAATTTCAATTAATATAATTCATTAACTTAATAGATAAACACTAACAGCCTAAGGAGATACTTTAAGTGAACCTGTATGACAGCTTTTAAAAAGGTCACAGTAAGTGTATATCATTCCCTAATTTTAATTACATGCAATTTCAAGCCCATGTCTGAGCAAATTCTGGTATCCTGAAGACCAGTTCAGATAACACAGTGCCAGCATCTGTGTTCTGAATTCACATAAAGAGCCAAACAAGAAAAGTAGTAAGTGAGTGCAAAGAAGGTTTTGATTTATTTGTAATAGAGCTTGTAAGCAGTCTGGGGGCAAGGATTACCTTCTGTTTCTGTACAATACCTAGCTCAGTAACAAAAAAAAAGGTATTCCTAGATGCTACAGAAATAGCAAAGAGTAATAATATAAATGCAGAATAAAATGAAAATGCCATTGATGCAAGTCAGAATTTCATATAAGGCATACTGACAGATGTTTAATGAACTGCACTGAATCAATCTGACACTGCACAGTTCTTAGGAAGAAACCAAATACTGCATAATTTGATTTAAACTAAATTACCTCTGCCGCAGTTATTTTTCTCAGATTTTTTTCTTCAAGCAAAGCTCAAAGAAAATAGCAGCATCCCTATTTATGTTTTTCTTTAACATTATCAGATTATTAAATAGACTGGGCCAACATGTGGTTTGTCATTTGAAAATCAAAATCCAAAACTCAGCCTAGCTATCTGAGCTATGTTAAATTACATTACCTGATGCCTCAGTTACCTATTTACTCCTCTACTGGATGAGCATAATGTTGTTTTTCCTAACAGACTTTTACATCTTAGTAATTCTCAAATAACATAAACATTTGTGTGAAAGAAGATAAAATTTTAAAGACAAGGAAAAGGAAAAGGGAGGGAAGAAGGAGGGATTAATTACTGTAAGATGTTTATGGGAATTTGTTCTTATCTAGTTTATTTTCCTTGGAATTCTTCTTGTAGGGAATTAGGAGAAAGGAGGAGGGATCACAGAATACTAACTGGAAAGAAAATACGAACATGGATACATATCCTTTCCTATAACTACAGTAGAGACAAGGTGATCATGGAATGTGGTGTTCCCAGTTTTAAAGAGCAGAGGGGGGAGGAAACACATCCTCTATGAGTAGAAGAGAAGAACACTAAAACAAAATTAGAAAAAGCTGCTTGCTTGTAGTAAGAGAAAAAAAAACTTGGAATGACACAGAACTTCTACCTTGAAAGGGAAGGAAGAAAGGAAAGAAATACTGGAAGAAACTATTTTTCTTTTCAGCATTTTGGTAAGTAGCAATGGATTTGGCACTATTAAATCTAAATATTTAATGCTTTGCAGGGGTTGGTTATCCATGTTGGCAGCTCACCCTGTGCTTTGCAAGGAGAATCTTGAAAATTCGCTTGAACTGTGGCCAGCTGCAAACCGGCTGGACAAGACAGGTCTGGTGCAGTTACTGGTGTTCCCCTTCCTACTCTCCAAGAGAGGTCAACTGCAAGGTGAACAGGTTTGTTCCCTGATCAGCCATGCACACTGCCTGCCTTTCCTACAGGCCAAGGTAAAGCATCAGGCAGTTTCACACCTCCCAGAAATATTTATGCAGCAGGGCTGAAATCCATGAGGCACCCTATCAGTGTCACTGATCTGTTACCAGAGGTAATGGTATCTGAGAATCTGACACACCAGCGAGCACGGGAATGCTCACACCTCAGTGCCTTCAGAGAAAGTTACAAAGCATCGATGCATATAATAGCAAATGAGATTTCAGCTCAGGGCTGCAGCACCAAGAACTGCAGGGGATTGTTAAATATTCAGTGAGCATATCCCTAAAAAGTCAGTGTACATGCTATCAGAATTTCAGCATCCTGTGCACATCAATGAACTTTGCTTAAGCTTCATCAGGATCATTTACATTCTGGATAAGAGATTTGGGAAGAAAACTGGTATACAATGTAAAGAGAAAAATTAAAGGCCTTCTTTTGGGTATATCTGTTAGGAAGATGTCTGAGCAGATTTTAAATAAAACACCTCTGAAATTTTTCATCTGTGTCCCAAATCTTCCAGAAGAATTTCTGAAATTATTCAGGACACATATCAATCATTTCTTTATATTTGAGGGACTTAGGCAGGGGCTTTCAATGCATAATCCAAAGAAGCAGTGGATTAACTGTCTTCAGTTGAAATCCTGCCAGATGAGTACCCTTCCCCAAGCACATGGCATTTGATGCCTGCCATTTTAATACTTTGACATTTTTGTGAGCAGCATTGTCCTGAAAGGTCACCACTTGTCTCAGCAGCTGGCTGGCTGCCACTGAGGCTTGGGAAGCTTAGCTCCACAGCTGTCATCAAAAATGACCACTTTCATAGCTAAGTGTCAGGGAAGCTATGAATTTATGTCTGGGGCGGGGGGGGGGGGGGGGGGGGAAGGAGACAAGAGGAAGGAAAAAGAAGCTTCAAAATCAGCTTTTACTTGCTACAGTAAGACAGGTATTTATACATACACATCTCTAAGATGAGGCTGAAGTATTTCAAAAGCAGCTTATAAACACAACAGTGACCAGATACCTGTGTTACAGCATCATATGGGTTATACCATAAATATAATTAGTCCTCTGTTGCAGCAAACTACACATATATTCTCTCCCTAGTCACTTAATGGCAGTCACCTGTTAACTGTGCAAGTGACATTTTCACATGGCTCATGAAAAGCTGACAGTACCACGGGTCCCCAAGAAATAACAAACCTGTAAATAAAGCAAGAAATGCAACATAGCAATTGAAACAAACTGGCTACAGCCTGCATTTCTTGTGTAGTTATCTGACATTTATATCTGGTACTGATCACAGGCTGTTTTCGAGAAGCAGTTTTCATTCACAGCACAGTAAGAATTCATTAGCCATAAACTCGATAAGACAACGGCAATACAGAGGTTTTGAATTAGAAAGGAGAATAAAAACCAACATACTGTTTCTTAAGTGCTATGAGACCAAAAATACACTGACAAATATCAATTTTCTTCCTTACAGTATCACTACAACACTGAGAAACCTTCAGCACCACTGCTTCCCAACCACCTTACTATCCTGTCTTGATGCCACTGTAGCAGATAAAGATCATTTCATGTATAGACAGAATGAGATGGGTGAAAAACATACATTGCTCACCGTGCTATGTTCATTGTTCTTATCAGGTCAGATGCAGACTTACTGGTGCCCCTTATGATGACTATTTGTTTGTGCTTCTGATAATAAGGTACTGTTGAGTTCCTTAAAGAGAAGTTCGGGTCTGCATATATGGATTTTTTAAAAAAAAAATATTCCAGGTGAAAAATACCATGGAAAGTTTTTCTTCTACGTGCTCACAAACCATCAATTACTACAGAAGTATCTTTCTTGCTATATATCTAATCTAAGCAGAAAAACATCTCTCTATAAGTACCTCCTGCATTTGCTGGACTTTTCCCTCACAGAAAAAATGGCAAGCAGACATCCCCAAAATCAACACACACAACTGCAAACTATTTGTTCTAGAAAGATTTCAAGCATCCCTTTCCCTAAGCAGCTCTTCCACTGAAAGCCAGAACAATACTGCAGAGAAGCTTCCCCTGTCAGGATGTTTTCAGCTTTCATCTCTCTGCTTTTTCAAGCAGAAGACTAAGATAGAAACCTTAATTAGCAATCTGAAAGCACCACACAGGCAAGGAATACTTACATTTGCAACTGTATTTGTGATATTTGCGCACTGATCCAGCGACTGGTGATTACAAAGAAGAGAATTAGCTTTTTAGACTGCCTTTCAAGTCTTGCAGCAGTGAATTGAAGGCTGTTATCTGAAAGCTACTCATTTTCTATATGCTGTGCTCTACTTGCTTCCCATGTGCATACAACACAGCTGCCAGATTTAATAACCATGTCAGCCTGCTTTCCCCAGAAAGCAGCAGAGAGATGACAGGATGAAGTAGCCAGAGCGTTAATCTGTAGTTATGGCTGCACTAAGCCTTGAATGAATGTCACAGTTTTACTGCCCTTGGAAAAAAAAATCAAATAAATGAAGCTGTTAGTGAAAAAAGTAAGTGCAAAAGGATTTCAGAAATGTTTCCATACTTGCCTCAGTAATAATAAAGTACCTTAAAGACATTTCACCTTTTTTTTTTTTGATCAGTTAACAAATCCTAGGACTTGAGGTTTTTAAATTCCTTTAAGAATACATTTTTCCTAGCAGTGAATGCTTGTACCCCAAAAGAACAAAACCATTAACTGACAAATAAGTTGAGCTTCCCTTCTCTCCTGTTTCTCTCTGGAAAGAAGTATTTCCGTACCTGTCTTTGCTGAATTCTTTCAAGCAAAAAAAAAAAGTTAATAAAAAAGAGGGGAAATTCTCTTTTACCATTTAATTTCTCCCACGCACAGTGGTTCCTAGAGCACTGGATTTTAGGATCTGCTGTGGTCAGTTCACTGCCAAGGTGGAGCATCGCCGTACCTCCAGCTGTAAAACCAGTTCCACTCGAGGGAAGGGCAGCCAGACTTTACATGACAAGAGAGGGTGCCACTCATGCAGTCAAAAACAACAAACTGAAAACAAACCCAGAAATGCTCGATTGAATCTGCAACAGTGCAGGGATGCCGCAGAGGTCATATGACATCTGTGCGCGTCTTTTTCTCTCTCTCATTTATATTCCTTTCACTTCCCTTGGAGGCACCTTCTCAGCAGGGAGTGGTTTCTGTGGAAACTACAGACAGTCGGTTTTCCCCTCGGAGAAACTGTTACTATGGTAACCTTACATAATGTATATGGCCTAGATTCTTTTTTAAAATAATCTAACCCTGAAATTCTCATTATAAAATTAGAGCTGATATATCTGGGGGGCAGGAAATATAGTTATTTAAAAATTGCATTAGAAATGTAGGATTAAAAAAATCCAAATGGTGTTACAAATTAAATGAGAGAATAGGGGGCATGTCATTGCATCAGTCACAAAGACAAAATAATTTGCAAATGCCAGTAAACAAGGTCTATTATTTAGCACTTGTGGGAAGCAAGGAGGAAGGGAAGCATATAGTTGACATCATGGTTCAGTGCAGCAATCAATATTGCATCTTGCAGAGTTGAAATTTTCTCTCTCTGTTTATTCTTTCAGCAACCAGGACCTCATTTAATGACATAAGCCCAAATACTGCTTACATTTACCACACTCAAAACTGAAATATCAGCTTCAAAGTCACTTACCCTACACTATAAAATCATGCTACGTCAAAACTCGAGGAAGTGCCTGAAAGGAGCCGTGTGAGTCAGTGAGGCGTAGCGTGCAGGAGAGCAGAAATAGAGAAGGCACACTGCTGTTTATATGACTTTCAGCTCAGAGACACACAGCCCTGGTGGGGAGGGCAGGGCAGGTCTGTCAGACAACATCAGGGGGATGTTAGGGCCCCAGCAATGGGGCTGGGCAGGGTCAATTTTCTAAGTCAGCAACTGAAGACCTGCCTGGCTGAGAATGACATGAAGTGGTAGTCACATCACAGATGTTTTGTGACCCCAGGTAGGGGGTCAAAACATCATGTTTTGTGAAACAGGTTAGGTAGATGTCAGCCATCCTTCCTCTATCTGCAACCACCCTCAGAGATAACCCTTATCCTGGTCATACAAATCAAAAGTCAAATGGTTAAGAAGGCAAAACTACCTGTTTAACTCAAGATAAAATTGGTGATTTCAGTTTGAACAATACTGTTGGGGAAACTTTGTTTGAATCCTACCTTGGAGATATCTGTATTGTGACTCAGTGGATTGATATCTCTCCTGACCTGTCAACCCAGCAACTGTTATTAGCATGAACCACATTAATATACATGGAAGTCTGATTTTTCTTCTCTCCTCCTATTCACAAGATGAATAAGAGAGAGCATCTGGCCTACAGAACATTTCCCCAAAACTTAAGCAAGATCCTCCTACATTCTGCAGTGCAAAGGAGGCTCTCAGGGTGTAACAAAGCAGGCATGAAGCATTGCTTCAAAGCCCACAAATCTACCTTTCTTATGTGGTGGACCTACTTTTACAAAAGAGACTCATACTGCCTGAAGGTGAAGTGTTGTTTGGGATGTGGCTTCTTGAAACAGGTGTTCAAGACCAAGGTCTCACAAAAAACTTGCTGGTGCCACAAGTAATCAGACATATTGTAATACAAAATCCCTCAAAGAAGTTTCACTGCAATGGGCAAAAATCCCTGGACTTTTAAATTAAAGAAGAAAACTGCTCCATAAACTGCATTGAACACCCAAACTGTCCCATAGAGGAGATTTACTCTGACAATCACACAGAGCAGTATTTTACCAGAGGCTGTGCACACAAACACACATTTTTGTCTGGGAAAATCAAGGGTTGTACAAAGATGTGAAAGCATTAAACATTCTCTCTCCTTTACACAGAAAAATGAAGATTTGATGCATTGTGTTATCTTCAATTGGGTTTGAGAAGTTCAGCATCAGCAGGATACAAAACTTACATGACTGAAAATTTTATGATTTATCAAGTATCACATTCCTAGACAAACATTACACAGGAGTCAGGCCTCTATGACATTTGACTTTTAAACCTCAGGGCTCTCATGTTCTATCCACAGGACATACAACCACAAAGCATTATAATAAATATTTTCCTTTTTAAAATTAAAAAATGGAATATATTTTCAACACAACATCTACATCCATTTATGAATTAATCTTATATACAAAATTAAAGAATAATTAGACAATGTCTAGTGAAACATATATTTAGTGGCTCTAGGAATGTCAATATATTCAAAAAGAAAAGCAATAAAATGAAAAAATTCCTTAAGCAGATTAGAAAGAGCTGAGCTGTCACTTAAACTCATGTAGTTCTGATACTTTGCTAAGTAAAACCTTGAACTTCAAAGAGTACATTGCACAAAGACAGCAACAGAGACAAATTGAGAAATTAATATTACAACAAGGTAAAGCAATGAACCTAACAGCTTATGTTTTAAAAAGCAGGAAACATCTGACATAGAATGAGAAGGCTCAACTACTTTTTATAGCTGTGCCTACTCTTCCAACACAGAAAAGCACAGCACAGTGAAAGCCAACATGGTTACATGACTTCTGGTCTGAGCTAAGTAGCATCTACCCAGCTCATTCTGGAAGCAGCATGAACTTGGAATCATCTCCTTTATCTACATAGATAGTCTGTGAGTATCCAACTCATGGAGACTTGTGGCTTCCTCAGGCTAAGCAAGGGCACACAGGTCAGGAGTGGACATTTCACTAGTGCCAGTGTGCTTCCATTAAGTTAATATACAGCACTTACACTTCTCAGCTCAAACTCCATTTGTGCTGTAAGGGACCTGGCTGAGATACTGCTGAGAAGGCAGTTAGACTAACAAAAGAAAGATCTGCATTCATAGCAGTACTCAGGCACAAAAAGATGCAGCTGTAACCTGTGAACTTGCTGCTGGTTTCCTTCCAGCAGGGAGTTAGTTCACTCTAGGAGTTCCAAGCTTCTCTTGACAGCCCAAGATCTTCAAAAATGGCCTCTCAGCAAACAGATTCAGGAAAAAAAATATAATTGAGTTGTTATGATCTGCACATTGTTTGGCACACCTCATGGAACATGATAGCAACTCTACAGTCTACCATACAGCTGAGAAAGGCAGACTTTCAGTGGTTATTTAAAATGCCTTTCACTCATTCCATCAGTATTTGTTATGTTTTCCACATCTTTTCCCATGCCATTACATCAGGCCTATGAAAAAATATATTAACAACACAATAGTATATATGACTTTGGTCAGAGATAGAAGTGTCAATAGAAACCCTTTGTACAATATTATGTCACTTATTCCAAAGGAAATCTCTTGCTGCACTACCTCAGTTAACTCTATACCAGGCTTTTACATAGACAGGTTACTTATATTTCTAGGGCACTGACTGCTCATCAGATTTGCATTGCTTTTCATACTACAGTCTCTTCTCTCTCATGGTCCTATTATAGTGAAAAAGTCCTACTCCCCATCTACTTAAATTGACATGCTTTGGATGAAGAAAATAAATCTTAGCAGTAAATAAAGGAAGAGACAGATTCACAAAGAGGCACAGGCAGGGGTGTCAGCTCCTAACCACAAGGTGCCTTGCAGTCTGCAGATCCTCCTGCCAAGATTTCTGTGCTTAAGCAATCCACAGGAATGACACCCACAAAAGCCAGCACATTAGCACAGAGCTGTCTAACTTAGCTACTGTGAATGCTAAGGTATTAAATTCGCTCCATGACCTCGGTATCCTCATCTGGACTGCAGGAAAATGCCCATCTCCAACTGGAATTCATACATACTCATTCTCTTAAGTTCCCTTTCTTAAAAAAGCTGACTGGGGAAGAGATGAGAGCCAGTTACTGTACGCAAAAAAAAAAAAAAAAAAAAAAAAGACAGATTTGGGCTCAAATCTCTTAGCAGCCAGATAAAAGCATAACCAACATTCCCTTATTTAATTGTATCTTTTTAGGTTATTGTAACTTCGGAATCCTCCTGAAGCTGCTATCAGCAAATAGCAAAGGGAATGCAGGAGAGAACAAAGCCCACCGTGTAGCCTGTAGTCAGGCTGTTGTTTAAGGCACTAACCTTGAAAGTCCGATCTCTGCCTCGGTAATTGGCTCTTCATTAGGTGCAGAATCAGGTTTCTGTGCCCACGATGGCAGGAGCTGTTTTGCAGGACTTCAACAGGTGCTTTCTGAGCTCTGCCACAATAACTGCTTCAGAGAGGACAGGCACAGTGTCTTCTGTACCCAAGTATGATGGAGATGACCAGCTGCTCAGCCCTTGCTGCTGCTTAGCATCTCCAGACACCTGGGTTACGCGGCAGCTTTTGAAGGCTGACATTCCTGCCTGAAGTATTTAAGGTGGCCACTAGGTAGTAAAGGCCATGCCTACAAATGTGGGTGCAGGGCCACCTGAGCTGGCAGGGATCTGCATAGTGACTCATAAAACAGAAATGCCAGGGAGTTCAGTGCACAAACACACAATCTGGCTCTGTGCATGGCCACTAACAAGCCTTTGTGTTGTGCACAAGCCTGCACTCCATTGTAACTATTCCAGATTGAGGGTTCCTGAACTTAGTCTACCCCAGAGAGTAGGCAGGCCCTGCATCTGGCCTCAGTCCCTGCATGGATCTTGCCTGAGTTCAGCCAAGGAATAGTTATTATGGGGATTAAAACTAAACTGATTTCATCTAGCATAAAACACACAGGAAACAGATCAAAGGTGGACTTCTGCCTGGGTTTCTCATGGATTTCAATTTTAGTTACTGCTTACAACTGCAGGCCTGCCTATTTCTTTCCTTGTTTTAGAAGCACAAATCATTGCCAAGGCTCTGGCAGCCAGGCCAGAAAATAGTGACAAATAGCGTAAGCTGATCTGGCAGGCCTCATTAAGGGCAGATTAAACATTGACAGTCCCCGAGGTTTTTGTGATATGATTGTATGACATGGCCAGTGAACTAGTCACTCCCTAGGGTGAGAAGCAGAGATGATGTTCAACTGCCTGGAGAGTCGAACATAGGCTACTCTGTGAAATTACATGGTATGAGAGTGTAAGATACAAAGCACTATCTCTGAACAAGGTGCTTCACCTCAAGTAAACCTTGTGACTAGCTAAATAAAAGCCTGTCTATTGCAAAGATGGCTAAGCAATGTAGAAAAATAATCAACAGACCTGCAAAAGCCCAACATAGTAATTTAACAGTCTATTCCAGTCAGGACATCTTGCTTTTTTTCCTATGCAAAGACCATAGTTCTCATAATTTAAGATTTTTTTTTCCAATAAGTATTTGAGAATGATCCCTCATTTACTGGATCAAACATTATTGCATCAGAATATCAAGAAGTCTCTGAGTTGTCTGTGCTTATGTCAAGGTTGTCTTGAGTCTAAAATGGTCTCCTAGTTCTACTATCTGCTAGTAACCTGATGATTTTTCTTGCTCTACCAGGATAGTGGGTTTGGAAGTTTCTAATGACAAAGATTGCATGACTGTGTTTCCCTTTTCAATCCATAACATTCCAAACACTTTCAGATTTTCTTTTGCATCACCAGACCAAATAAATTGGTCCTACTTGCAAAGTTACTACTTAACATCCAAATGAGAATGTTATCCATCAATCTTTCTTTGTAGGTCCAGAGTAGATAGAGATAGAAAGAAGCTTCACTGGTTCTATACAGCTACACCACAGGTGGCTGTATTAAGGCAATGATAAACGGAAGAGTCAAATTTGTCATTGAGCAGAAATTGGAATTCTAGCAGTATAGAAATCATAGAACCATAAAAGCTGGAAAAGGTCTCCAAGGTCTCAAGTCCAACCTTTGACCAAATATCATCATGACTGCTAAACCAGTAGCACTAAGTCTACCTGGTTTTTAAATATTTGTAGAGATAGTGACTCCACCACTTCCCTGGGGAACATGTTCCAATGCTTAAAACCCTTGCAGTGAAGAATTTTTTTCTAATACATCTCATGACAAAACTTGAGGCTATTTTCTCTTTTCCTGTCACTGGTTGCCTGAGAGAACTGACCAACTCCCACCTCACTACGATCTCCTTTCGGGCATTTGTAAAGAGTGATAAGATTTCACCTTAAGTCTCCTTTTCTCTAGGCCAAACACCCTCTGCTTCCCCAGCTGCTCCTCACAGGACTTGTGCTCCAGACCCTTCATCAACCTCACTGCCCTTCTCTGGACACACTCCAGCACCTCACTGTCCTTCTTGTAGTGAGGAGCCAGAACTGGACACAGGACTTGAGGTGAGGCCTCACCAGTGCCGAGAACAGAGGGACAATCACTGTCCTGGTCCTGCTGGCCACACTATTGCTGATACAGGCCAGGATGTCACTGGCCTTCTTGGCCACCTGGGAACACATCTGACTGGGGACAAGCATCTCCAAGTCATTCACCATCAGGCAGCTTTCCAGCCACTCTGCCCATAATTTGTAGCACTGCCTCAGGTTGCTGTGACTGAAGTGCAGACTCAGCAGTTTGTCCAAATAAAACTCATACAGATGGGCTCTACCCATTGAAATGAAAAGTAATAACCTCATCTGTGCCTCACTACTTTATCTAGAAAGTCAGGAAATTCAGATACATAATCAGTAGTATTATAATCAAAAAGCTGAAACAATTCTGCAAGCTCCGACAGAACAGAGGGTTTCTAACTTCAGCAGAAATTTCCATGTTTCCCTTCTAAGATCTGGATTGTATCTACTGACATAATTTTGGAAGAGTGAAAAAGTGCTGCTCAGTGTGTCACGTGGCCAGAGAGCACTGCAACCAGGAGGCATAGCATGGCTTCTTAGCTGTCTCATGGATTTAGTCACATGGAAGACCTGTTTTTCAGTGCTGCAGGTTCTGCCTTTAACATCAATTAGTGATTTCAACCACATCTGGAAAAGTTTTAATGCCATTATATCTAGCAAGAGCCTCTTCAACACAGTACATGCAGTGTCCTGTTTGAAGTGGTCTCTCCTGCCTTTATTATTAAATAAAATTGTTTGGTTTGCATACAGTTACTACAGGACGTAGTAAGAGACAGCAGGTGAAACTGAGGTGTTGCTATACACAGGGGAAGGTGCACCTGTAAAAGGGAAGTCAAACAGCCTTGTCCAGTGTCCCCACTCTCCCTCCATTTTAGTACTTTGACACCATCACCATAACTAGCATTCACAACTTTTCCACTTATCCCTTTCAGATCAGGAAGCCCAAAAATAACAAGAAATATTTACCTTTAGGTCTCCTGCTTCATCAACTCAGCTTGTCACTTGCTCTGACACCGTTTGTGCCCTAGAAGTTCTGAACTGAAATGGATGTCTCTAGACTCGACAGACATCCAGAGGAAACTTTCTACAGCACTGTTTACTTAAAATGTCTTTATAATTGTTAAAGACAATGAAACAAAACACACAAACCAAAACTATCTACCAAGACAATTATATTCCAATGCGACTGATGCATCCAGCTAGTTAGACTTTTTTATAGCTTTACCTCCAACTTAGAATGAGTTGAGCAACTTTCTGGGAATGTAGGGGTTCCAAGGGTAATGGAAATTATAAAAGCACTCATTCAAAACACTCATCAGCAATATTTTCCAGCAGTCCAGTCCAAATCAGCTATTTCAGTGGATTACTTATAATTTAGGAACCACACACTATGGCATGCCTAAAAAAATAAATTCCTAGAGATAACAAGAATGCTTCAGAAACCACTGAATTAAGACACAAATTGTTGCAAGAGGGAGGAAAGAGCTGCAAGAATGTATGTTAGCAGTATCTTTTATCTCTTTCAGGTTTTGCAGAAGTCATTCTCCATGCACCATGATTTCTTCTTGATTTCTAATGGTGAATGGGGTCTAGCGTGGTGGGAAAGAAGCAAAAATATCAGGCTGCTTCTACATTAATTTTCTAGAGATAATTATTTAGACACATCTCAGATAACCCCAGTACCTGAAACTAAAATTTCAACTCTTAAGTCACAAATTTCCTCCTGTTCCCAGGGTGAGCCTGAAATCAGGGAACAGAAAACAAACACTTGGTTTTGCAGCATAATGCTCTCATATCCACTCCAGAGATGGGATTCTGACTTGATCTGCCAAACTTTTTTATGGCAATAGCTTTCACTGTATCCTTCAATCTGAAGCCAGAGAATTGAAAAATACCACAACTTGTTTTGTCTCCTTCAAATACAGTCCTGCTGCAGTGGATGACATCTATGATGGAATTCTTGGTAGAAAAATGTGATAATGTGTGGCTTTCAACTGTACCTCGGTTCCTGAAAGCAAGAAAATATTGACAAGCTCCTGTGCTCACTGTTTTCTTCTGGCTACTTCTATATTGAGCTTGAAGGCACTTCACTGACCCTATACAGTGCCTAATACTGATGCCTGAGTTTAACTTCCTAGGACCAAGCACAATTTTTACAGGCACTGGCAGAACTGGAATTTCTGAAACAGATATTACACACCTAGAAGCAGAGCACTTGTATTGATATTTGAGCACTTGTCTCAAATTATTAGTTTTACTTCTAAGCAGATTCACAATAGCATTTCAGTGTATACATAAACACTATTACTCAAGGATATAAATTTTCCATTACAATCTTTGCACATGCTGCATGCAGACATGTTTCTGCTTTCTCAGTTCAGATGTAGCACCATATGCATCTCAATATCTGTGTGCTAGGAATATTAGATCCTTACTGATTCTACTTTGCTGAAGAACATAATGTATCCTCTGTGTAAAATTAGTTTCTCAGATTCTGCTACAATCAGCAGTATGCCCAAGCGAACAACTGCTCCAACAGGATTGAGATTGAAATCTCATTGTTGATTAGTGAAAAAAAATTAATTTTATTCAACATGAGCATCTTATTTGCTTTGTATTCCTAGAAAATTAAATGTGCTGGGAAGAATACACATTTCTCAGGGAATAGCATGTCTTAAATCTCTGCTTTAAGCAGTTAGTGGCAACTTCTCTCCTTTTTAAATTAAGGAAACTCTAGTACTGTTTTCCACAGAAGCACAATTTTCTTGCTATGAACTATCTGCACCTCAGTATAAAATACTTTGAGATTAACATTGAACTAATCAATAGTTAGTTGTAATTAAACTTGCTACTTAATTACATAAGTTGTTGCTTTTAGAGACTTTATGAAAACATCAGAGATGATAAGGACACTTTCATTTCATGCTCTCTCAAACCCCTAAGCCTTTCAATAATCCCTTCAGTACAGATGTCCATTCTGGCACCAGGTGGCTTGATGGCTGTGCTAGAGTCAATTAAACCTGGCCATCGTGGCCACATTCAGGATTACTGACTACCAGAGAAGGTCATGGTCATAACCAATGCCTGACAAACAACTGGCTGCTGGGATCTCATCTACAAAGCCCCATCTTTTTTTCTTGCCCTATCCCTTCTTATAAGGATACATACAATGGATACATAGCTATTACTTTGTGTTGCTGGGCCACTTGGAATAGAAATTGTACTACCATCTTTTGACTGTAAAGAGAACTACACCTTCAGGAAGCCTCTCTTCTATATTAAGTACCTGCAGGAAGTAATCTTCAATCCAGTGAATGAAACATACAGATCCATTTAAATGTGGAGAAACAAGATGAACAGTGCAGTGTATGAGCAAAGTCCTTTACAAAAAGCAGTCTGGTTTGAACATATTCTTATGGCCCATAATTTTGGGCAATCCATATATACCCAAGAAGAAATACATTAACAGTCTTAAATGTGCCAGCTCTGGTGGATCTTTGTCTATTTCACATGTCCTAGCAAACTGTTTAGAAGCAGCCCCACTATGACAACTCCACGTTTCCTTTGGCACTTACAGCCCGTGACTACAATGTGCTCAGTTCTTGGGCAGATCAGCACAGATTGAAGTTTGCATTAAATACGGACTCCTTGATGATCATTGAGCAGTTTATATCTACATCAATTCAGAAGTGACAGTACCACTTATGGAAATATACAGTGATATATGCAAAATTATTACAGTTCCTAGGGAGGCTTCATACCAAATCAGTTAACTATCCTTACTGTAATTTTTAGAACCAAAGATTCTTACATTTCTATGCCTAGACAAAGTTCTTCTGAAATAAATCAGAAACACTTTGGAGATGCTCATAACAGGTATTCAGAGGCTGGTTATCCTACTCAGCACTCATACACAAAATTGGGATATTTTCAAACGAAGTTAAAAGACAATACTGATATTTATGGGCAATTACAGATGCATTTCATGTATTTATAAAAGGTAAATTCCAAAGCACTGCAAATAAGCAAACATATTTAAAATCCAAAGCAATATGTTAAAAGGTACACTCTTTTCTTGACATTAAGAACAGTTTGGGGAGTGAAGGGTTTAATAACATTCCTCTGCATAGCAACAATGGTTCTCCTGGATATCTGACAACAGAAACACTGGTTTAATACCCTGTGATCTAACAGCAGTATTTTTGCCAGTCCCTGAAAAGAAACCACTGGCATTTTGGGTGTGCATTATGGCATCTGTGGTTTAGTAGTGCCCAACCATTTTATAAATTCAGGGAAAATTTTGGTTTCAGTGAAGTCAATGGGATATTTACTAAAGACTTCCATGGATTTGGGCTTTCATACCTAATATTAAAGAAGACAGGCTGTGGTCTGAGGAAGAGGAAAGGAGAAAGTAAAAAAGTTTGGTTTTTGTTTTCCATTGCAAACAAAAAGGTCACAATAAACACTAACGGGTAAAATCCAAGTTTTTGGTAAGATTTTTCCCCCCCTATCTATTATGCCATGCTGTACACAGTTTTTAAGCAACTCTCAATCAATTCATCTAGGTACATATGCAAAGAAATTGGAAAACAGGACATACATGTACACAGGCTAAAAAGTCAAGATAGGTGTTGTTTTTAATTTCCTTCTCTCACTAGCATAGATACACTAACACTCAGTCCTGTGTGTGTAGCTAGAATTACAAAGTAGAGGTACTAATTCAAAGACCTTTTTTTATTCTCACACATAGCGTTATAGAGCTTACAAAATAGTGGAGAGGGGTCTTCACAGTGACATTTAGTTCTGATATTTGATCTAGAACCTCTGTAAGAGATCATATACCACAGTACTGAAGTACCTAGCTCCCTCACACTGGAAAACCAGGGCACAGACTCGGTGTTTATTCCTGCTAGATGGAGGGAATTCATCACTGCTAAATAATCCAATAAAATCACCTTTTATCCAAAACCACTTTGTATATTCCATACTCCTCAGCATCAACGAAAGCACTCCTTCCCTCCCCCATGACTCCCTTAAATTACATAGAATCTACTTTTATCCTGGGTATTTATAAATAGAGCATGAAAAATTGTTTTTCTGAAACCAGTAACAATGTTTCTTTAGTTGTACACAGCACCTAAAAAGTTGATCACTGTAGTTAATCCTTTCCATCTTCGGGTTCAAAAAATAACTTGTCACTGCATCTCTCAAGGACTGGGAACCCTTGATCTCAAATCTAATGTCTCAGCAAAGGTGCTGGTTATTGTCATGACGAGCCTCAAGAATTGGAAATGTACCCAACTTTTGATCTCTCTTACATGCCTGTACCTGGTAGTACTGTTGGACTAAAGATATGGCTTTGTGAAAAGCTATGTACTGAGGTTTGTGCTTCGTCAGTCAGATGAAAGAATGCTTATCTCACAAAAGGGATAATGATTAGTTTAGAGTCCAGTGAAGGAACCAGCCTGTATGTCATCTGGAAAAGAGAATACTGTCTAGCTAACATCTGAAATACATCAACATTTCTACAATAAGTTGAATGGTTATATGTCCTGTATAAGAATATTTAAACTGACCTCAAAGAAAGTGATGAATTACAGGAAAACATTAACAAAAAGAGGCAGAATTCCAAGAAAAGTTTGGCCACTTACCACATGCATGTAACCTGTAAATATAGGGTTTTTTTCAGTGACATTTAAATGCAAAGTAGTGGGCTTTGTCCAAGAATTAGATCCCAGCCAGAAAGGACCAAAGTATTCTGACTGCTTGCTAGGTGATGATGAGCTTAAGTAAAGGTGGATATCAAGATTTCCTTTTATTTCTTTTGGCTGGCTTATACACCTACTAACTTTGCTGTCCATATTTGGCTTATGTAAATATATTATCCTTTGATTTATCTTATGAGGGATTTAGGTTAACTGGCAATAAATACAACATTCTTCTTTGATGGGTGTGGGTGATCATTAAGACATGCGTATTGGAGCCATTTTCAAAGTGCCCAGTCCCTAACACTATTAATCATACAGTCAAGAAAAAGTTAGGAGGACTTCCTTTTTCTAAGCTCTTCTGCCTGCTGAGAAGCTGAGAAGCCTGCTGAGAAGCAATCCAATGTTAGTGTGGAGAAAATGTCATCCACAAAGATTAGGCTGGAGATACCCAAGCATACAAGAGACCTGTAGGGAGAATGCCAGGACCATGAATCAAACCTCATCAACAATTCATGACTTATGACTCCATCTGGGCCAGGCAGCACCAAGCAAGAACCTGATGTGTACATGCATATTCCTAAACTGCATCAGTAATGTTTGGCACATCCCCCAAGACTGAATGTTCCTGTTCCTTGCTGAGCAATGACAAGAGATACTTCTCCCTCTGAAAGAGTAGTTAGCAATACTACAATGTATGACAAGACTGCAAAGCAGGCAACAATTCCCCATGTATCACTTCTTTAAGTGCATTATTAGTTTGGTTATCATCGCTGTTCTTTCCTAAGATTTTTCAATAAAATACAAGCATTCTGACAAATGGAAAAACAAAGTTTTGTAAGGTTATGTGTTGTAGGGTTCATGAGTTGCAGCTGTAAACTCTTAGAGAGGTCTTCTCTAACAATTTTGGACTTTCCATTTACAATACTCAGCAGAAATATTTGTGGTGACATTTGAAACTGCTCAAAATGAGTATTCCTTCCTATTTCAGTAGGAACTCTGCAGTAGACCCCTGTTGAAAAGACCAATACAAGCAAAATAAAAATCATTTGCATAGAAAACTGATGACAAAATAGCAGTGTTCACTGCATGGACAGCAATATTTCATGATTTTTCATTTTCACAGAAACAATTTTTACATGCTCAATTACTGGCTGGAAGAGAAATCTGAAATTTCTCTACATGCCACAGCATGAAACAGATGACCTACATTTGATCCTAAATGCCTGGCAGGTCTGTGTTCTGATATGCCTTTGTCTCTCATCCCATTTTTCTTTAAAAACTCAAACTTCTTTTTGAAATGTGCCCACCTTATGTATATGTATCAAGCTTTTATTCTATACCAAAAATACCTGGAAAACAAGATGACAGCATAAGGAAAGAAAGCTACAGTTATTTTAAAAAGTCAGGGTTGGCAGCATATTCTGGAAAATGCCAAAGGGCTTGTGGAATAAATTCCATTTGGCAAGTTTAGAGAGAAAATAATCCAGCTGCTTTCAAACACCAAATACACCACTAAAATTCCCAAAACATCTTAAATCAACAAAACATACCATTCTCCTACACAAAACAAAAACAACAGCAACAAAAGAACCTCAAAATGCTCCTATTTATATAGACTTCAATGCTAGCTGAAATATGTCTGTTCCCGGCAGTCTGTCAAAGAATACACTTATATGTAACAAAGGGCATAGAGTTGAGGATTTTATGATGCTTCAGGCTATTGCAAAGCTAGGCAAAAAGATGAAAGCAGTCATGCTGATGAGGGACCTGGGATAAGAAATCAGGCTGAGCCATGAGATGATCAGTATCCTTTGCAAAGGCGCCTCTATCTTCTTGATTACAGCCTTGCAGTGACTGTATGTTGAACAGGAGTTACTGGGTTAGTACTCACTGAAGTTCAATGTGATCTTCTACTACATTTAAAAGGTCTTTGAATCAGATGCTAAAAGAATAAGCACCATCTATTTAGGCATCCTCTTCCAAATTTAGGTACAACCTGTTCAACTCCTTCATACATGCACATAGAACACACTCCTGGTAAAACTGGAACTTGGAATTACCTAAGAAAGGTACTATCTCCTTTATTGTAATAGGAGAAAATACCCAGAGGAGCCTCTGCAGAAATTGCAAGAATACTATCCTTTTAATTCTAAAGAGAATCTGTATTTTCAGGCAGTTGTTCCTTGTCTTTATTCCTTCATCAGAATATCCACTGGCACAGGTTCCTAGCTCTGCTTCTCAAGCCACAGCCCCATGGCAGAGGTTTATACCCTGCACAGTCCAGCAACTCAAGGGACTGCACTCCAAAACAGATTTGCAAAAAGGGTTGGCCCAAGTGAAATGTGAACATATTTTATTTCATTTTAAAATTGAATGTTTCACAGAAGGTTTGAAGTCAGCCACACAAGTGAAGGTAAGGTAGTTTCCAGTAAATAAGACAAGTAAGCCACTGGAAACTACCGACAGAATACTATTCAGGGACAAGAGTCTGGACATCCAAAATGCTATCATATTGTCCTATGGAAAGAGTCTTCCTTGTAGGTAACTAATAATCAAAGGTAAGAAGCAAAATGAATAAACATTCTATTGAAAGCTCATTTCATCTCTTCTTATCTCCTGATAATTCTACAGTTTGTGAGGAGCTTTGAAACTCACATTTCAAGGTGGTAATTTCCAGCTAGTCTTTAAAAAGATAAGTATCAAATCTAAGCAAAAGCAGTTCAGTAACTCTGCAGTATGAAAAATAAACACAAACTTTTCCATTACTAAACATACACTCAAAGAATATTAAAGAGACTTGTGCTGAAGTGGCTGGAGATAGAAGGCACATATTTGGCAGGAAACACGACTAAATAAGAATAAATGGCTCCACATTTTCCAATTAAAATGGGATTTACTTTGACTGATGTGCTGCAAACTAGTCTTTTTGTCCTTTATCAAGTGTTTTCCCTCAGCTCGAAAGGAAGCAGCTAGGGAAAATCATGCTGTGCTTGTATACAATTAACTTAGCCAAGCAATGAAACATTCAAAGAAGAAACAGAACAGCCCTGTCTGGGATATGCAGATTTTTGTTCCATACTTACACAGTGCCGAACATCCAGTATAGTAAAAGCACCATAGCTTCCAGTATCTGTGTATCTGTTATATCCTATTAATATGTCAACTCCACAGTCTTTATAAAAAAAAAACCAAAACTGAATTAATTACAAAAACCATAACATCACAGACAGTTCTACTTGGTAATTAATATTGGCATTGGGGTTTCAATACCCAAAGAGATGCCTATGAGTGCCTATGGATAAAGTTGTTTATTTGTTATAATTATATATCATATCATATCATATCACATATAAGAACCATCCCACTATAGAGGGTCTGTGTAATTTTTTACACATTATCTCAGTTCTAAGATTGCACATGCTCTATTGAACATTTCATCTTACATCTTCTCCCTGAACATGTCGTTTCCCAATACTCTACGTGGCCTTTAATTTGCCAGCAGTTGCATTGTTAGGAAGGGGGCAAACAACCAGAAAATACCTTACTTATATCGCTTTTCATGTCCAGAGAAGGGCAATGGAGCTGGGGAAGGGTATAGAGAATAAGTCCTATGAGGAGCAGCTGAGGGAGCTGGGGTTGTTTAGTCTAGAGAAAAGGAGGCTCAAGGATGACCTACTGCTCACTACAACTGCCTAAAAGGAGGTTGTAATGAGGTGAGGGTCAGTACCAATTTGAATTGTTGGGGTTTATTTTCCTGCATTAGGATAAGATACACTAAGAAAGTTACTTTAAAAATTTAAAACACCACTTACCATACTCATGAAGGACTAAACTGGAGTTTTACCCTTTTCACTTAAAACCATATTGTTATATTGCAAGTCTTGTTCTGAAAAGGTCTTTTCATAATCATTTATGCTAAGATGTTTGAGGTACCTGAAAAGAAATCTTTTGGTCTCAACAAAACCTTAGCTGAAAAAGCAACTCCTCTTCCAAAGAAATGTCATTTTTCAGCTAGAAACAGAGGAAGTTATTTCCAAAACCATTCTTTCTATGGCCTTTACCGTGCTGGAGAATAAGATAATCATCGAACTGTAACCTTGTTCCGGCCAACAAAAATTAGACTGCCTGTTTAAAGTGAATGAAGGCTTTCAGGAGTTCAGGTTTCCCTCAATAGCCAACCCTGCTAAAATGGCATGTTTGCTTCTGGCATGTACTTTCCTAGCAATAACCAGGACTAGTGAGACACAAAGCTGTGTCAGCAGCCGAAAAAGCAGAAGCCAGTACATAAAACATTGAATATTCTTCATTATTAATTAACACATTTCTGTAAGTGTTGACACTCTTCTCACATCTTTGAGGTCCAATCCTGACATCTTTGTACTACAGTCATGCACCTGACTAGCAGGATGTACACATGAAAGAAGAGCAGCGACAGCGGTGAAGGTTTCAGCTCTGACATTACTCAGGCACATGCAGAACAGTCTTGTGCCACTTCAGCCACCCTACAACAACACCTGCCTCAAATTGCCTGGGGCATCTTTCCTTTATGTTGCAGGCATACCCATATCAAGGAAAATACAAATCCTTGGGTGTCAGGCTCTCTGGATCATTCCCTATATCATCCAGTAGTGATAATTAAAACATCAGACCTTGTAGAAAAAGCTATTAAAAATTACAGCAAACTTCTCTGTGATTTTGCTTCCCAGAAAAATAAAATATAAGTATTTTAGTATAATAGCTGATAAACCAAATTTCAGTAGAATAACACTTGAAATTAACTCCAAATCTATGTCAGTTCTATTCTACTTGAAAATCTTTTTCCTTCTTCTAAAGAATTTAATTTCCCTTGTTGCCAGAACTTGTGCTTTGTCTTAAACTAGTCAAAATACCAAATTCTTTATAGTTTTGCATTCTTCTCCTCCAGAGACATTCTTCTGTCAGCTCAGCAAGGCTTTTTCATTATATATTCTCTTTTTTTGCTTTCTTTCCCTCCCAAGCCCTCTTGCTTCTGTGCTCATATTTACTAGATACAAGCATATTTTATATCTCCTCACTGTTACTTTCCTTGGGTTTCTTTAATCCCATCTATCCCATTTCATACAGAATACACTCATATTGCTTACTTCTCATTTTCATACAGTCGTCA
Organism: Chloebia gouldiae; assembly: GCA_003676055.1. Classification (NCBI taxonomy): domain Eukaryota; kingdom Metazoa; phylum Chordata; class Aves; order Passeriformes; family Passeridae; genus Chloebia; species Chloebia gouldiae. Next base: position 6,307,580 of record QUSF01000005.1, on the reverse strand, counting down.
ACTTGTTCCATCATTTTTTTTGTCTTTCAGTCCTTTTCCTCCTCAGCCTTATATCACCTTCCTCTGTTCCTAACACTGTCAAACTGATAAATTATTTCTTGCGTCCACAGGCTGTGGACAGCTGGGCAGTATTCATTTCTTCAAAGTTAGCATCCATTCAGGAAATTAGCATCCATTCAGGGATATTAGTAACTCAAATTAAAGCCAAGAATTGATGTCTCGAGACCAAGAAGATGCCACTGTGGATACAACCTGCTCTTAGAAGACTTAAAAAAATTGGGGATTACAACATTTCATCAATATTAACCCTGTACTGATCTTTAGAACAACTGCAGTTAAAATTTTCCATTCTGATTGACTTGAGTGATTACAAATTTCATTTGTTTCAAAAGCCTAACCTCAGTCCTATGAGGAGTCATTGGCTATAGAAGTATGATAACAGTCATATCCAGACTCATTTCTAGACAGGTGAGAGAGCAGCAGGTGTAAAATCCAATTAGACTCACTTGGCAGAACAAAATCAAGAGGTCAGTATTCATAAGGTGAAAAACTGCAAAATCATCATCTTCAGATAGAGCTTGCTTAAATATTCATGGAACATAAGATATCCATTGATCCCACAAAATTTCAATAATTAGAAGGCACCACAAATAAATTGTAACAACTAATCCTAATGGCAGGCATACATATGCTTTCCTCTAGCTATGTTTATCCAATCAAGCTAGCACAAAAGCACACATTAGATGAGAAATTATCTCAAGAGCATGAAAGAAAGTTTACAAATTCTAACTTCCCAGACCAGGACAGGTGCAGAGGGCAGAGTCACCACTAGGTGAAAGCTACTGGTCTGAGCTTGGCTGGGCAGGAGAGAAAAAATCGACGCTATCAAGAAAAAGCAGAAAAGCTCCTCAGACAACAGGTAGTTTTTAAAAGACTGTTTAGGATCTGACTGTGGTCTTGACACATGGTCTTAAAGAGCTGGACTGAACTTGCTCCAGCAGAGTTGTGCTTAAAGCTGCTTTTCTGGACAGAGGGGTGCTATCCTGGTCTAACTGAAGTAATTCCCTGTCTCCTGTAATTAACTTGGGTTTGGGGTTTTTCTGTGAAGACCGCCTATTAAAAAGCAAGCTGCTTAGTGGTAGCAGTACTGTTTGTATTACCACAGCACCTCTAAAACCTAGTCATGGCTCACAATTCCAGTGTCCTGAGGCTGTGCTGACAATGAAGAAAAATAATGCACACCACAAGATGGAAGCACTGTGTCTTTCTCCAGCTTGGCAATATGGCTCAGCATTTCAAGTTTCTCTTTGTGGACACATGATTTCCTGTTGCCCACTGAACCCTAGCCTGAGAACCAACCCATAATGCTGAAATATTATTCATCATCTATCCAAATATGAAGCCACCTTCCTCAAGGTAAAGTCTGCTGCAGGGACAGCAGGTGACTGCTGTATGTACTTACATGGTTCCCATCAGAGCAGCACTGAGGCAACTCACTGTCCCTCATGTACTCATCATTACAATGCCTCCTCTGTAAAGAGGTAGACTAGGTCCTGAGAGACCTTCCTGACAAAGCACATTGCCCAAGATCTAAAAAATAATTAAAAAAATAGGAACGAAATAAATTTTCCTGGTAGCCACAGAGCTTATTATTCTCTGAGTGACCTTTCCTTACATCTCACTAGGTTTGCATACCATATCAAGTTTAGACAAATATGTTTACACAGCACATCTAATTTCTTTCTTTTTAAAAATAAAAGTGTAAGGTAGTGGTATGCTACCAAAAGACCCTGAACACTACAGGGTGTCATAGTTTTAAAGGACTGAAAAATATCTTAAGACCTCTCTATTTTCTTAATCATGTTTCATCTAAACAGTCACATCATTTCACTAATAGCTGCTGTATAGTCATATTTGCACTTGCACTGCATTTCCTCCATATTTTTTATACAGCAAGAAAAATTTTATTACCCTATTTGAGGGGATGCTGAAACCCAAAGAGAACAAATAAAATTTCACATTTTATTTGAGTAAGTGTTCTGAGTCTGCAAGAAAGCAACCCAGCATTAGAGAAACATCATGTGAGTCCTCTGGCTCCTTCATCATGTTTTGTGCTTGGCATGACAACAGTGAGGACCACATGCATGGTCTGCTGGGCTGGAGCTCCAACAGTCATAGACAGGCAGCGAGCCTGCCAGTGAACACACCATGAAGCAGAGATTTAAGCAGCCAGAAAAACATTGCTTAAACAGCAGAAAGGGAAGAGGTGGTTTGAAAGCCAGCAAAATACTCCATGCACAATGATGAGCCCATAACCTGAATTTTCAATGCAGTCTTGTGAGCTGAGACTGTCCACAGAGGAATAAGTATTAGGTGAGTGTGGAGGACTAAATGGTAGCAAGTTGGCCCATTTAGGTCTTAATTTAAGGAAGTTCTTGGTAAAAACCAAAGTTTGCTTTCAGTCTGGGTGCCTCCTAGATTTTGTTTTCCACATGATTGCTCTCCCTGCACATAGAAAAAAATATTTGAGCTGTCTGGAAAAGCTTTCTCTTACTTTTCAATTCAATGCTCAAACATTTAACTGCTCTTTCTTGTCAGTTGCATTGGTCTTTGCTTTCTTACATTAACCCCCACCCACACTTCCTTGTCCACCATTATTGTTTGCAGTTTCTAGAGAAGAAACACTATGAACTAAAATTGTGGTGAATTGAGGAAATAACAGTTCTGAATGAAACAGTCGAACACCTTAAGAGTCAGACACAGGGAGCCCTCATCTGAATGCTAGCCCATTCCTTTATCTAACCATTCACCCCAGAAGACAACTATGCTGATCATATCAGAAAGCACAGTGCTGCAAACATACTGTGGCTGCATATTTACTGGGAGGCACTTGAAGAAGTTACTTGCATAATCATGCACCATTGGGTTCAAAGTAGAGTTTAAGTGCTGCTTATACCTTTCACTTCATATCCTGTTATCTTTGTCTGCATACTAAGAACATTTTAAATCTCCAGACCATCCTTCATGTCTATAACAGTTTAGCAAAAAAAACCTACAAAGCTATAAGAAAAATATTTTACAGATATATTAATGTGAATTCTCCATGCAGTAAAACATAATGAAACTGCAAGAATATTCATTACTATTTAAAATATTTTAGTATCTATATATTTCAGGTTTCAAACCCAAACATTTTAAAAATAACTGCTCCTTAAAAATTAAGCACATGGTAACTTAAATGTAATCTAACTTTTCAAGTTTTTTTTTTGCATATAAAATTCTCCAATGCTTTTGTAGATGAATCCCAGTGATAAAGAAACAAATGCTATTAAAACAAACACAAAGTAGCTTATGAGGCAAAATAAGGAGTCACTGCTGAGTTAAGCCATTTCATTGGTGAGCATTTCAAAACAAACAAAAAAAGTGTTGTACTACTTTATATGTGCAACATGCCATTTTAAGTAACTCTCTTACGAAAATGTAGACAAGGAGACCTCAAAGACCGTGAATTATTTTTCTCATCAATTTATGACTGCCTCCAGTGCTGTTTCTCTGCTTTTAGACCAAGAGGAACAGGCAGGTTTACAGACCATGCTCAGCTGCAGACAAGAGGTAAATAAGCTTGATTAACCAGAAAGAATTTTTTAAGTACCTGCCTTCTCCTCATTTACTTGGATCCAGCTCCTCTGAAGTCTTCAGCCTTGCAAAACTCTCCCATTCTGTGTGACCCCACAACAGACTCTTGAGTGATTCATTGTGGCAAACTTCTGTTCAGCTTCAGATTGGCTGAGGTGGAAAAAAATTATACAAAGGAAAAAATAAAAAGTGGAGGCACTGACAAGAGAAACAAAATTCTTCTTAAGAAACAGTGGATCTGGTTAAGGCAGTCCTTCCACCATGACAGAGAGCTAGTTTAGTGATTATTGACTTTGGCTGTAGGTCACTAGGGTGCTAATGCCAGGCAAGGCAAAAGGAATCTTGTCCCTTGATAGGATTTAAAGGTAATCTTCAGGAGAAAGAGGGAGAATAGCTAGTAGCATTTGGGAGTGTGATCACTAATCCAGTAATGCATGATTAATTTATTAACTGTTTCACTTGCATAAATAAATGGAAAAAGATTCTGCCAGCAATCTGCCATTCTTTGGTGGAGACCACAATGTCTGAATCCCCTTCTTAGAGCAAAGATAGAGCAAATGCTGAGCTTGTGTGTTTCAAATTGATGAGTAATTTCATTTTAATGCATAATCCTATATGCTCAAAGAGGAGAGAGTGCTCAGAAAAATTTTTAAAAGCATGTAGAAATGTATCTAGTGTGTTATAGGCATTTATAGACAAAGAGGAAGAAATATTTCTTCACGTATTTTCTCTCTTATTTATCACATCACCAGTAGCTAAAGTAGGTCACATGTACAAAGTTAGCCATTACTGTGTCCCCTACTTCATCCCCTCCAGCACTAAATCCTAATTCCATGTGTGACACTGCCACACAAGCAGCCAAACTGCATGTTGTAGGTTACACATTGCAGGTTACTCTTCAACTAGACTATGGGGCCTTGAAGAACACCAGAGCCTCTTACATAAGAAAACATTATTTATTTCAAAAGGCTTACAACCCAACCAATCACTCCAGTGAAAGAGCTGCATTAGCAGCTCTGACAAAAATCATTCATTCACAGCATTCTGTAAAACCCCATCCTATAGGTGCCTATTTGCATGTTGCAATGATACATGCAGGGAAAAGACTTGCTGATTTATACTGTGGCCCAAGTACAAGAATTAGAGGCAGAAATTTTCACCCTGAAGGGCCAGGTGTGCAATGCTCAGCTGTCACATACCCAGGTCCTTTACCACAAATAGCATTGAGCTTTTAAAGTTGAATTAATGTCTCACTTTCAGGATTCTTTCTTACTCAGGTATCCCCAATTACATTTATTCCCTATTATGGCTTTAAGGGAGCACTGCTTTTGAAAGAAAAACTATTAACATTTGCATTATGTCTTCATGCCAGGAGAAGTTCTCTATCTGAGTTGTCAGTTAAATTGTTAATTACTTTATGTACCAGATACCTCATAAAACAAGTCAATATGCAGGTTTTGGTTCAAACAATCTGCATTATGTGTTACAAAATAAGTGAGACTTGTTAACTGTCAGTAAACAAAATAAATAAAAGAGACTAAACCAGAAAGAAACTGGGGTAGAACAGCCTATAAAAAAAAGGACAAAATTTCTTGAGGCTCTTACCCAGATCCATACAGCCAGAGCATGTTGCCTATATGAATTCTGCAGCAGCTAAAAAACATTGCTGAGCCTTCTACCACGTTTTTAGCTCTTCAACTTCTGCCTTCTTTATTTAATAGAACATGTTATTAACATCTAAATACAACCCACTGCTCTTCACAGAGCAAAACCTCCTCCATTCAGCAGTCCATTTCCTGGATAATATGAGCTAAGTTGGCTTGAAAGTAGGTAGAGTAGCTGGCCTTAGACCATCAGCTGCACGAGGTGTGCAGGCAGTGTGACATTATATGAGATCTAAATAGAAGCATCACCTGCAAGCAATCTAAAATGTTAAAGATTCAGATCCCCCCTAAACTGGGTCACCCTCTTTCTTTTAAATGAATATCCTAGGGAAGACTTGAGTAAGAAGCTGTGAACAGTGTGCAAGTAGAAAAATATTTGCATAGTGGTGCTTTCTCAGCAAGTGCTCTCACTTGCACTGTGGGCAGTTTCACTGCTGAATTAAGAGCCCTGCCTAATTCTGCACCTCGCCTTGCTTTGGCTTGTACTGTGTAATATCATATTGTGCTTCATCTTCACAATTAATCTCAATGACTTTTTCAGACAGATTTGGACCTGTCCTCTGATAATTTATGAATCCTGGAAGCTGATCTGGGTGTCAGAACATCTATTCAATTAATATATTTGCTTACCTTGGTTAAGTAGTGACCTTAAAAAGCGGTATGGAAATAAGAAATTGTCTCAAGACGGCCATGTGTCATTAAAAATGGGGATAATGGCATAACATCAGGAAGTTTTCCCTCCACTTCACAAGCCTGATTTTGTCTAAGAAAGGGAAAGGATTGCAAATAAATAGCCATGGGATATCTTAGCAAAGGGAGGTACAAGAGCAGGGTACATTTCAGGTGGAATAAAGATTTCAAGTCAGTGAGGCAGTCTGGCCTGTCATAGTCTAAAGACAGGAACCTCACAGGGTGACAGGTTAAGTCAAGTTGAAAAATAATCCTAATAGTCTGGTTTCCCACAAAGTATATTACCCCCAAACCCAATTACAATCCCACTATATTTTCTTTAGTACAACATTATCTGTCAAGAATTAAAGTGATTTAGTAGGTATGTAACTATTTTGTAGAAATTTACTGAAGTCTAAATTTGATTAAATTTTAAACAAGGACTTGCTTACTTTTCTTCTCCAGTACAGATAATATCTTTTTCCTTACTTAGCTGGCACACATTCAGCACCAGACTAATTTAAAGCACTGAGACTGTATCAACTCTGTCCAATGTCCTAAAAATACCACGCTCTTCTTCCCTTTTCTTCCCATGCTAATAGAAAGTAAAATAGCCTCTTATTGTATTACCTTTTACTTGAAGTCTCCACACAAATTGTTCCTTCAAGGCCTTTAATGCCTTCAGAGGAGGAAAGTCATAAATATCCCTTGGCTGTAATGCCTGATATTTGAGAGCTCATGCTGGCTATTCTAGATCAGTACCAGAGTCCCTGGCAGTGCCACCAATCTCAAACACATAGACACAAAACGTTAAATTAACCAACATAAACACTGTAATATCTCAACATCAAAATATTTAAATGTTCTATTCCAGAACTCTGTATATGATATATATATATATATATATAAAATATAGAACATATAAGATCTATTGTATTGTATTCCAGGACACTGTCTATATGTACATGGTATGTCATGTACATGGTGACTTTATCTTTCTGTATCAGTCCAGTCATAGGCTTAGACATGTTATTTCTAACTAAAAAAATCACGTAGGAAAAAATAGCTGAGTGCATTGCACTAAGTACTGTACCACCCAAGAACTGCAGGTGGGTAATTTGCAGCTCACTCTCAGGTCTGAAGGATTACACTGACAGGAAGAGAAATTGAAAAGGTCTTTCACAGACCTATTAGTTTCTTCCTTACAGAAAACACTGCATTTTCGGAGTTGAACGGTCTTCACACATAAATCTTAACAATTCTGTAAACATCTGCATGATGGTTTATCAATTACCCTTCCTTGCCTTCTGTCACCAGCAAAGTTTGGGAAGTCCTTGTTTCTCTCACTGGAGAGTGATTTTTCTGAAATAAAAGTCTATGTCATCTTTGTTCCCCATCTAGAAATAGAATGAAAAAAACATGGCTAGTTGTTAATCTAATTAATTGTCTTACCAGAGACTTTTCTTCTTCCATTTTTAATGCACCTTGCTGAATTTCACTAGCTCCCTGAAGTCTTTCACATTTGTCATTGCTCAGTGCTTTGAAGTTGTAACACAATGTAAGACAGGGCAAAGATACTGATTCCACAACCAGCCATCCCAGGATGGCTTTTTGAAGCAACTGTGTATACATTATGTCCTAGGGACAAACCTTTTTTGTCCAAAGGGTAGATTTGAGTCTGATTGTCACCTCAAAACTGTCCATGTAAATGAGAAATTATTTATATTAGCACTGAAGAACAAATGAATTGGAGGCTGGGTTTAGTGAGATTCACACAAATCACTCATCACCCTTTCAGGCAGGACCCTTTTTATCCTCATTCAACAGCAGATAAGCAGCTAGCTCACATCACCCTGACCTGCAGCAGGGGTTTCTAGGCATAAGAAAAGAGGTGGGGGAAGGACAGAGAAACAGAATTATGCACAGAGAACCCTATCTGCTAGTCAGGAAGAAAAGACAAATCAAACAAAGAGATCCATGACCCAGAGGAGGTTCTCACATTACCATTTACAAAATGTTACAGCTTTGATCTCTAATCCACGCTATCTTATTCCTCCTCCTCTTTTTGCATCTATGAGCAATTGTTATCTTGCTTGGAGCTAGAACTGTGCAGTCTGGGGAGACCAAATCTTTGCAAAGTGCTTTAGCCTTTTGTGGCAGCATTAAAAAGACAGATTTCCATAACTGCATTTTTCTCTGGAAGCAGGATTCCTTTCCTGATGCAGCAGGTAGTGCTAGCTCTCTATCATAATGGAGCACTTGGAGACTCTGGACTGGAAAAAAGAGCAGAGTATCAATACATATATTTTAAAACCCAAGACAGCCTCTTCCCTCTTCTCTTATTTTAATGTAACTGATAGAGTTTCCCAGGATCTTCAAGGATAACTCAAAACCCCAATCAGTGCTTTTTGCTTTAAAGTCCCCAAAACCAAAAAAACTCCAAAACCTTAACTACCAACCAAACCAAAAAAACAAACAAAAAACAACCCCCTTACACCTGCAATTGAAATGTCATGCAAAAAAGTAATATCTTTTTCTTTAGGACTTACAGGGCCAAATTCTGCTTAACAAGGCAACCCAGGCAAACCCTAAGAATCAGTGAGTTTGACCCCTAGCATTTTAATCTCTGCAACGAACCAGCTAAAGGTCACACTCACAAAGATGTGCCTATTTCATCTGTGATATGGGTGCACAAACAAGCATGGGAGAGAGAACAGGAAAATGTCAAGAGAAAAAATTTTTCTGAGAGTCGACAAAATTCAGGAAAAAATATATAGTGAGGATAGATTTTGTCTGAAGAGGGGCTAAACAACCCTCATTTCAAATAAGAAGTTGTAAGAGATTTGATTTTCCTGCTGATTCCTTAGTGTTGTGACTTTGAAAGCAAGAGGAAGGGTATACAATGCAAAGGGGCAATGTTTCCTCTCCTATTACATGGGAGCTATTCAAGGAAGGAGAGAAAGTGAGCTCAAATCTATGCTTCACTGCTCACAGCATTTGCTGACTGGCAAAGCTACTGAGTGAAAAGGTTTAGGGGTATGACATCCACTGGCAAGCAGGAAGCTCAGCATCTGCTTCCCTTGCAGCTGCTGATACTCAGCCAACACACTCCTGCTCTGATGTCAGTGATCTAAATGAGGGCCATACTCTAATTGATAGTTTAATCTCAGGAAATCTCTGCTGAATTATTAGAGAGGCTCTGACTCCCACAGCAACTGCACACAGCTCCTCAAGCACAGAGGAGATTCATCAGCTTCTGATTCAGGTAGGGAAGAGTCTGCAGCTATTGAACACTGCTGCAAACTTACTTTCAAGACAGATCTGCTTACATCTGTTCATCAGTACCATGAACCCTCACTGAACAGAAGAATACTGTCCAGTCCCTCAAGAAATTCGAGCTGCGCTATATCAGAAATAATTACTAAGTGAACAAAATGCCATCTTGAATAAAAGTACTCAGAATAAATGAAAATACTGTAACAGCATTTAATCTTCCCCTTTACTGTCTGGAAAGCTAAAATCTCTTCAGCTTTCAGAATCTCTTGTGGATATAATAATTTTATATATAACTGGAAGACTTGTTCATGACTCATTTGCCTGTATTACCAAGTGCATTTTTTAGTCCAAAAGCCAGACATCCATTATGTGGGCTGCTAAATGATTTACACTGATTGAGCATGCACAGTATGCAGCTCTTGCAAATTTTATATGCTGGCTGTATGGAGAGTGAATGCTTGCTGATTATGCTCCAAATAGCAATGAACCCAATTACCTAAGCCACTAACTCCCAGCAAGGAAGCCAGAAATGCAGCTATTGCTTCAGTACTTTAAAGTAATATTTACTGTTTGGGTCTTAACTACAGTAATTTGAAGTAAATGGGAGATTCACATTAGTGAAGAACACATCCGTTAGTTCAAAATCACCTCTTTTGATGACCATTAATTCCTTATGCTGTAGAGCTTGTATTCGAGCCTAAGGCTTTAACCCACACCTGGGAAAGTAGACAAGAATCCAGCTGCTCTGGGAATCTGAGTGACTTTCAAGGTGTAGTCACCAAGATAAGAAGCCCAAAAAATAAGAGTAATTTTCAGAGAGCAATGTAAGGACACTTCTTAATCATCTTGTGGTGAAAACATGACTTCTGTCATCCAGAGAGCCAGAATGAACTTTGGTATGAGGAATGGGTACTAATGACTGCAGAAGAATTATCCAAAAGGATAAAATCTTGGCTGAAAATAATATATGGAGGTTACTTAGTCAAAATGACTTTCATACAGGGCTAAGTCTATGGTAGATATTGAGATCCTGGGCCTTGTCCACTTGAGGGTCAATGTGGATTGAGCGATCACATCTCTGGCTCTGTTTCCAGTGCTCTGTCACTCCCATGGGAATGACATTTTTTCCATGTCATAATGGAACTTTCCTTGTGGCAACATTTCAATGTTGCCCATTATCCCTTCACTGCACACAGCTGGGCACAGCAGCTTTGCACCCTGTGACAGAGCAGAGCCATCACCACAGGCACCCCATGCAGAGCAGTGACAGCAGCAGGCCTGGGGTATGGGTGCAAGACCAAAGGGATTTCACCACCAAAGGAAACAGCTGCACTTCTACAGATTGGGAGCAGCTACAGATTTAGCCAGGAGCTTCACTTAATAGCTCATATTGCATTTCAGATCTCTGACGCACATGCAATTGACTGACGTCACCACACAGCCCTGCATCCAACATGCTGCTGAGTCTGTGCTTCAGGGAAGGACTTAAAGCTAGGACTGGAATAACAGGAAAGTCAGGGGAGGATGTAGAACAAGCTTATTCTTTTAAGTTCACAAAGCACCTGTCATATAAAACACTTGTCTTTTTCATGGGCACAAAAGTCATACATTGTATCACAGAATTACATGAAAAAGCCAAAAATTACTAATATGACTGAAATCACATCCCCCTCCTCTTGTTCAACAACCACACTATGAAGACCAATGGCTAGGTGACCTTCCATTTCAATCAATAATGAAATTGCTGTCTATAGTCAGTAAGGTTTTTGCTCCTGTTCCAAACTTCTAGGTATACCCACAAGTACAGTCACCATTATAAACCACCCTGGTGCACACCTTGGGAGACTAAGCACAGCTGTAATCTCCTAAGTTTAGCAATATAATTCCAAAATTTAAAAACCAAAATTTTAAATAAGGATTTTTGATAATTTAGATCTTTAAAAAAAAAAAATCCTATTTAAAAAAAAACACCCAAAACCCCCCCTCTCTAATTAACTCTCTATTTTGCATGTGTGAATCTTTGACCTTCCAAAACTCTCAAATTATTTTTATAGATATTCATAGATAGGGCTAAGCCATACTGTGAAATCCAAGATGGCTGTCTGCACCTATCTGTAGGGTTTGGTAATGGCAAGCAGTGGCACCACTGAAACAGAAGTTTCCCATTTAGCAAAAGGTACAGCCCCAGTTGCAGTGAATCAGGCAAAGCAGAAGAAAATTAATTACAAAACTCCTCTTTACAAATGAGATTTGAGGATTCAATTCATATCCCTTTCTCCTGGAAAGAAAGATAAGATTCTTTGGAGGATCATTCTGGAGACCAGTTATCTGCCCATTCTCTTTCCTGCCCTACATATTTCAGATTACTTTATGCAGTGGCTAAAAGGGATGATATGAACAGATGGCTGTTTGCTCTGATAACTGTGTCTGTTCCTAGTCAGATTAATTGGTTACAACCCAGTTAAAGATTAGAGTCTGGTAAAATGATACAGACAGTTCCTCAGTTACTCTTTACTGACCATATGAAGAAAATAAGATACACTAGTAAAAATGAAAATGGAATTTCAATACCTGCTAGGGATTATGCAAAACAGATTGCCATAGAAAAAGTACAGTATTTACCCTTCCAGACCACAGTTTTAAAGAGTATAAAATTTACAGGAACATGAAGGTCAAATAGAGGTTTGAAGACACAAGATGTTCTTGTGGATCAACAAATCAGAACAGTATCAGTGTCATGATGACTTTTCATTTATCCAGGCCTTTGTCATCATCAAGCTTCTCATGAGACTTAGGGGCTGCAGCAGTATCTAATTTCATACCTCTTCTGATTACATTGAGAAGAGATTCCCCGTCAAACAACTGGGAACATGCCAGGAGTCTGAAGCATTGTACTGATACTCACTGAAGAGGAGATTGGCTTGACATCAGTAATTATAGCCCTCAGAGCATGGCAAGATAACGGCAAAACCCGTGCAAGGCAATCAATAAAGAATGAAAGGACGAGAACATAAGTAGGGCTGGCCTGTCCGATTATCTGGGAAATAAACAGCGGCTCACAAACCTGATTGCACACTCCGAGACTGCGGGATTGATTCCCAGTGGTTATCAGGGAAGTGCAACAACTTCCATAGAGCACTTGACACAGAGCTGCAGGGCACCGCACTTTAAAAGGCAGCATTTACCCTGCAACAACGAAAGCACAACACATGCACTCAAAAATGGCTAACTTGGCAAACTCACAAACATGCTGGGGGAAACATTACCAGCTGAGCCAGTTTCTACTGGGGTTCTGCACGGTTTCATTCTAGGTACACAGCCCATAAAAATAATCTTTTCCTCCCTCTTCTATGAAATAAAACCGTACCTAGCGTACATGATTGTACATCTGATGCATACACATGTATGTTTAATATCCTGAGACTGACAAAGAGTGAAATAACTTAATAATAAGTAAGTTCAGTTCAGTAATACATAGCACTCAAGCAAATGCAATACAATAAATGTTAGAATAGCAAGCATAAGCCTTGCAGGACAACAGTATATTCTAGAAAGCAAAGAACTTGAAAAGAATTTTTAAGATAAAATTAAGACACTACAGACACATCTGAAGAAGCACAATGAGTGTGCAGCACAGTCTCTGTTTTTGCACTGTGCTGCAGGGGAAGGCAGCAGTGGAAGAAGAGCTTGTTTCTCAGATCTTTGATTAAGAACTTGGGAGGAGGTATAAAGCACCACAAAGAAAAGTTGAGAGCTCAAGAAATTGCAGGAGAGGCCTACGGAGCTCCAGATGTTTGGGCTATCAAAAGGAAGACTAAAGAGATTAATCAGTTACAGTATATAAATCCTTCAAAAGGAGAAAATTAAATTAGAGAGATCTTTAACACAGTAAAAAAAGACACATACACACCAGAAAAACCCTGTAGTTGAAGCCAAGAAAACTAATTTGCGAAATCAGACAAAGGTGTAATCTACATGGTGATTAACCAAAGAAGCAAGGTACCCAGGGAAAGTTTTTTCATCTTTGTTTGGTGTTTCCAAATCAAGACTGGATCTCTTCATGGAGAACAGAAGCTTGAGTCTGACTCTTCAGACTAAGTGGGGGGGGAAAAATTGAAATTCTAGCAAAGCACCAGTTCTCAGCCTGTGGTGCTCACCTGTCGTTTACTTCAGGAGTTGCATGGTCTTGGTCTCGCTTGTATCAGTCACCAAGAGGCCAGTAAGATTGATCCTGTCCCACCAGCAAATCTCAGGTTTCTTTATTTTCCTCATTCCACATACCTTTAAGCAGGTTGGTGAGCAGGCATGACCATTTTCTAATGCATGTCACGAAAGACAAAATTTCTTTTCCAATCAGGTGCCTAAACCCCGAGTGAACCGCACATCACCCACGCAACGAACAGCTCTAACACAGACTTTAAACGGCTCGCACCGCCAGCCTCATCAATTACTCTGCTACACTGCCTGTACCATGCCCTACGTGTGCCTGGTACTCCATTGCTCCCACCTCCAATTTTTTTTTTATTTCTTTCTTTCTTTTTTTTTTTTTTTTTTTTTTTTTGCGCACTCAGACGGCGCGGCGGGCGGGGAATGGCCTCTGGCGCCACCCAGCGGCGGCGCGGGCGGGCCCGGCCGTGAGGGGCGCGCTGCGGGCCGGCGCCCGGTGCCCCCACAAAACAATATTTTCCTGGCAGCACCTCCCCGAGGAGCCGCCAACATCCCTTTGGGGCGTTCATGCCGCAGGAGCAAAGCCCCAGAGCCGCCCAGGGCCAGCTGGAATGGAGCTCGGCTGCAGCACACCGCCGCACCCCTTCGCTAATTAACCCTTGGCCAAGCTCTCCGCTGCCCTGAATGAGCAGGAGGATAAAAACTCCCAAGTGTTCTCTAAAGAGCTCCGGCAATGCGGTCTGCTGGCGGGAGGCGATGTGGCCGCCTCTGCTGCCTTTCTGTGACCTTTCTCGTCGCCGAGGCGCCCACCGGGGCTGGCCGGGCGCAAGCTGCGGAGTTTACACGTGGCTAAGCGTGAAGCAGCCAGAACGAGTTTTGTCAGCTTTCCCTTCTGTCAGAAAGTCGTTGGAGGAAAATGTTTTTCATTTAGTTCTAGTACTCAATCCAAATTTGATTAAAAAAGTCTACGGCGGCCCCTCCTCTGCCCCCAGCCTGCAAATTTCATTTATTATTTTTAAAAATACAATTTTTTTTTTTCCTCAGAATGGCTGCCAAAGCTTAGTGGTAGGACCACACTGGAGAGCGCAACAAAACGATGCAGTAATATCTTCAGATGTCCTTGGATGCATTGCCTCTTTCAACCACTTAAGTGATATAATGAGTTAAATGAAAGCATGTGTGGGGTTTTTTTGTATTACAGAGCTGCTGCTTACAGTAGGTGAACTAACTCCGTGTTTAATGTAATGTGTCAACCTCTTGACTCTCAACTTCTGAAAGAACTAAGCTATAAATTCTAATAATGACTAACCTGCAGACTTCAAACCTGATCTGAATTGGCTCCTCTTCTCTGTCTTTTCCACTCAAAAAGCACAACCTTTGCTTAATCTCTTCCTGGAGTATCCTGAAACCTCATGCTGCTTCCCCACCTGCAGCACCAGCAAGCCAAACCTTTCCTTCCTCCTCTTATCTCTCCCTACCTCTATATACTTCCATCATCTCATGCTATAATATCACTTTGGCATAGTTTTGCTTATATCTTGTTTTGATAGCAACGAACTGATCATTATTCTCAGGAAAGACAGCATCTCATTGTTTCACAGTTGCTTTGTTTTATACATCCTGTAATTTTTATTACAGGGGTTTTTTGGTTATTTGCAAAGTGATCTAATAATCTAATTGCATCGTTTTCCTCAGGCTTTCACAAAGCCTTTGGCTTTTTAGAATCCTCTTTCTAAATCCTGAAAATAGCGTTTTTCTTAGCATTTCTATTTGATACTTGCCTTTTGAACTTTAAAAGCATCTTCCTTCTGAAGAGTGAAATGCAATTTCATGCTCCAGAGCAGCCTGCTCTCATCCATCTGAAGGGATAGCCTGCTGTGCTATCTAAGGAGCATTTTTTGAAAAGCTATTCTTCTATTGGCTCACAGTGTCAATGACCCAACAACAACTGGCAAAGGAGCTGTTTATTAGGTCTCTCCCTTGCAAATTGCTGTTAATGGGCACACACACCTTGTACCCACATGAAACCTTGCTTGGTGGGCTGTGTGGGTGGACCTGAGCCTGCATTCCTGCAAATATTTGAGGGCACAACCTAGTCACATCCTTACAGTTAAATGTTTTATTAAGATTCATTTGAGAAAAGTGTGCATTTCAGCTAATTTTTTTGTCTCAGTTTTACACCCCTTTAAAAGTATTGCCCACCTTGTCATCTGTTGTTTAATTCTGTTGCCTCTTCAGTGTTGCAGTCGGATGGAAGGTCTGCTGGATATTTTCTCAGTACACATTAGGCAAGAGCAAGTCATAAAATCAGTCATGGAAACCTCATTGGTAGGATGTCTCGGGGGGTAGGACAAAATATCATGTGTCTTACAACCATAAGAGAAGGGCTCAAAAAGCTGGTTTAATTGTGATTACTTTAAGGAAAACAAAGATGGGTTTGATACATATCTGACTCTCAGAGTTGCTAAGCATGTAATAATACCCCCACTATGCAGAGGAAGCTACGACTCGTACATATCTGCAAGCCCATGTGCAAGACTAGTAGCACTGCATTCCAGCACTGAACTTGTTATTTCTAGCGCTGGTTTAGAGATGGAGACTGGGACCTCGATTTCACTTAATACATGACTGACAGTGCCATTCTAACATCAAAATCCTCCATCCGCATGCTTTTAAGGAATGAGGAGCCAGAGCCTGTCAGGTGGATTAGCCATATGTCAACTCCCCAGTGCACTACTGCAGAGCCATCGTTGATCTGAAATCTTGATCTCAAGCCAAAGAGAACAATTATATAACCAAGATATCTGAAAGGCGAATAGTACAAAAACAAACAAGAAAGAACAATTATCCTTACTTACACGTGTACATTTTACTACAACTATTAGGCAATCAAGACTGTCATATAATTGGCTTTTTTTAAATTACAAAAATGATGGAAGGGTTGCCGTAATTAAAAAGTGCAGGCAATATGTTGAAAGGTGATAAATTACATAATGGCAAAGTGAAGATGAAGCAAAATCTTTACAAGTGTTTATTTGCTTCTCCACAATTTAGATAATTTGTGTATTCGCTGTTTGTCCGTTCTTGACTGCCGTTATCAAGCCAGAGGGCCAGAGAGCTGTCACAAGAACCTGAGTTACCAGTGTGGAAGATTATTTTAACAATTGGTGTCAAGTCCCAGAAAAGCTGAAGGAATGAAGCTCTTTACCAAGATAGATTGCATGGGAAAGTTCTATGGCATATGCCTGAATTGTCATGAACATCCAAAGCAAACTTTGGAAAACTGACAACACAAGATAAAGGTCCACTAGCATTATTCCTCCCACATGGTTAAAGGAGACAAACGTGCAATTAATTCAGCATATTTATTAGGACAGTGCCTAGGGCCCCTCAAGGTGGGGCCTCATTATGTTAGGCACATAAAAGCAGAACAAAACTCTGCCCCAGAAAGACTTATACAAGTGTATCTCCTTGTACAAGGCAGGAGAGAGGAGGATGAAATATAAGCTGAATGAAATCGCTGTCAAAGGGAAGTTAAGATAATACTCTAAAGCACACTGGAAATTATTCTAGAAGAAAAGTGTCTATCTAGGTAGTTTGAAAGGCCATATTTTCCATACTGCCCTAAGGAGATCCTCCAGAGATCTGCTACAGATCTTGTAGCCACTGTGAAATCACACAGGAAGGTCTTCAGTCCATAGTAAATTCTTAGACCCTGCCTGATCCTCAGGGCTGATTTCCCACAGAATTATTCTTGGGAAGCTAATGGTCCCTGTGTTTCAAGGGTCCTGGCATCAAGTCTCCAAACCTACATGCAGTTAAATATTCAACATCTGGACATACACTTTTGTACCTATTGACTCCTGAGGTATTATTTGCAACATATGGCTTGCAACCAATTTATTTGTATTTGCAGCTTCCTTGGATTTTCTTTTCTTTTTCTTTCCTTTTTTTCTTTCCCCTCAAAGATGCCCCAGGTTGCACAACCTTCTAGTACTTTATGTGCATATTTCTGAATTTATTTTGGATTCATGAGACTGCTCCTCACTGGCATGGGAAAATTCTTTATCATAAGTACTCTTAGTAATAATATTTGCTATTTTTCTGTTCTTTTGTAGTTTCAAACATTGAACAAATTAACTATCTGAGCTGCTAGAAAAGCTCTTCTAGCAGCATTTCAGATTTCACAAACCTATACATTTGTTCTGTGGCCAAACTGTCAAGACACTGCAGTTCAGTATAGTGGTAACCTCTAGCTGAGAAATACCAGACTTGACATTGTCTCCGCTTCAGCATGTGCATATGCATGCACAACCCTGTAAGTTAGATGTGTGAGTTATCCAGCTGAGGCCACAAACAGTGGACACTATAACCAGGGCGGGGTGGGGGGCAGTTATATATGGTGCTTAAAGACTGATTTCAATAAGAATAAGGCTTGGTTTGGGTTAAGTGTTAAGAAGGAAAGGACCCAAGCAAAAGACTAGTTGAGAGGGTGTTGTACACAATTTTGACTGTAAAAGCCGGGTCCGATCTGGAGGTAAAATGGCTGTCAGACCTTCTTGCCAACTTTGACATTAACAGGAAGCACGGAAGGCAACAGATTGCGTGCTGGCCTTGAACTCGTAAAGCTGGCTCGCGAGCTGCTGGCTGAGCGACACGAGATGTACTTCACTTCCCGGTACTTCTCTCTCCTTTCCCATCCATTGCTACTCTTTTAGATTGTGAGCTCATATATAAAGAAGCTGTTTTCTTATTCCATCTAAGAACAGCAGAGCCCTGAGCTCAGCTGGGCCTCTAGGCACCAGGTTAATATCTATAATAATAGCGCAGCACAAAAAAACAAAGGCATAACAGTTTCATGACAGAACGCATCTCAGATGAGTTAATGTGCGCAAAACGCTTTGAAGTTGAAAGGTTCTGCAGCATGTAAAAGCTGAGCATTGCTTTCATTGCTTTTGATTTGTTGATCTCAAGGACTCAGGAAGCCACTCCAAACGTGCCTCTACTCAGCAAAATGCAGTGTGAATCCCTGCTATTCACTCCAATCTCTAAATGGAGTAGTATGTCCAAGAAATTCCTATTTGAGGATGTCATTAAGAAAACCCATATCATTATAAGCAAATATCCTAAGTTTTAGCACCTCTCTATATTAAAAACAAGCATCCCTGGGGAAAAATGCAAATAGGCTTTTCAGTCCTGCTGATTTTGGCATTACCCCTTCTCCACTGCTTTGAGTCACTCTCACTTTCTGGTTCTCCTACATTAGGTTGCCATGGGAAATATGAAAAGAAAGTATTACAACCTGCCAACAGATTGACATGAATCTTATTCATTCTGGCTCCTGAAGCTGAATTGACTTTCCAAGGTTCACTGAAGCCTAGCTGATCCCTAGCCAGGAATAAATGGCATTTTGTGACTCTATCCAGGCTTGCTTGGCTGAGCTCTTTCTGAGGTTGAAGCAGAGACCCAACCCAAGCATTCCTCAACAGATTTGAGACCCACACTGCTACTTTGGATCATGCTTGCTGTAGTTACTGTCATACCTCAGCACTACTTTTGGAATATTATATACTGCATTTCAAGGGAGCAGTTTAGCTCAGGATTGAGGACCTGTCTCATGAAGTGACATACAGGCACACCCAGTGGTGCTCCCAGAGCTCATCTTGTGATTGAGATAGAATGCAGTAACTGAGCAAAACACCCCCTAAAGAAAGCAGAAGAGTGACAGGAAAACAAGGGACTACACAGAGCAGCTTTGAGCCTAATTTTGGTGGTTCTGAAAAATTTCAACTCTTCTGCCCCTTTTGTGTATGTGTTACGATAGAGAATCAAAATAAGTTATGACAGAGACGGCTTTTCCACCCCATAAACTATGGGCCATGCAGAAGCCCCTCCTTTCATTTCCCAAACTCATTTTTGGCTGCCAAATCTACCAGACTGACACCCTCCGTCTGCACGGGCCGTGTCCCTCCCACGGCCACCGCCGTCCTTCCGAAGCCGGTGCCACTAGATGGAGCTGAGAAACAAAATTCCTCCCAGGCCATGTGCACAGCTGCATTGCCTAAGTCTCAAGTTGCAACTTGTTTCTTGCTTACTGGGCACTAATGTTGTTTCCCTGGACAGTTGATACAGGGACAAGCTGTGGCGAATTGTCATTAAGAGATTGCAAAACCACGCTCCCCAACCACGCTGATTCACCCTTAGCAGAGGATGATGTCAGTCTGGTAGATTTGGCAGCCAAAAATGAGTTTGGGAAATGAAAGGAGGGGCTTCTGCATGGCCCATAGTTTATGGGGTGGAAAAGCCGTCTCTGTCATAACTTATTTTGATTAAGCAGGGAACAGGGAGTTTGGCAGCCTCTGCCCATTTAGTGAAAACCCTTCTGCTCATCAACAGCCTCCCGAAAGCTGGGGAGACTGGAGGAAAGCATCTCTGCTTTCCCTGTGGTTGCCTTTCCAGCCTTTCAGATGACCCGGTGGCAGCAAATGGGACACAAAACTGCCTGCTGTCCTTGGGGAAGGATTCCCCAGGAAAAGCAATTTTAATATAAAATCCTCATGGTCTGGATGGAGCATATTTTCAGGGTAACAATAAAAATGCAGGCACACCAGGCGGCAAAGCACCTGTCACGCCCATCCTGCATGGGGAGTGGTGCTGAGAGGCTGAAAACTGGCTCTGTGGAAATACGCCGCCCTGGGACAGCCCACTTGAAAAAGTGACACTGCCAGGTCTTGTTTACACAGGGCATTGGCTGCTGTGCTCTCTCTTCATTTCTTTGGAGGCAGGCAGGCTTAAGTCTGCTTTCCACAATGGAAGGGTTATCCCGCTGTAAAGATGTTAAAACCATCCCATTTGTTTTGTAAACTACTTTACTCATCAATGCTACCATAACTAAACAATTGTGGTGATGGGAAATCTGCTTTGTAATTTTTTTAAGATGTTATAAACAGAGGAGATAAATTAATGAAGGAACAAAAGGAGGAAAAGGTAACAAAAAATATTAGCAAATCAGGTAATTATAGCATCTAAAAAATTTTAGGATGCAGATTGCCAGGCTAAATTTTCATTTTATCTGTTGACAAGTCTAATGTACTGTAATGAGCTAGGAGCAGAATGCAAACACAACCACAGCTTGTAACATTAAACATTCTTTAGGTTATGTGCTAAAATGGCAATAGATGGGAATGTATTATGTGTTAAAATGGGAATAAATCTGCATTACAGTGGGCCCAATATAAACCAGAGAAATCAATGTGAAAAGAGAACCAAATCTTAGAACTTTGAAATACACTTGTACAAATTACATGGCGATGTGAGAAAAAAAATTACTAGTAAACCATGGGATGAATCTGCAAATATAGTGTTTCTGCCCAAGTCTAACTGTATTATCCAAAATAAGCCTATTTTTGCATTTACCTAATCAAGTGCATCTAACTGCAAAGATAGAGTGTATCATCTCTTATTTTCATTATTCCACGTGTGCCATAACTCCAGTTTAAGATTACTCTAAAATTAATGCTTTCTTCATCCCAGTACTTTAAGTGACAAATCTGCAGGCAGACCCCACTGAGATGTGTCAACCATACATTATGCAGAGCGGGTCGTACAGTAATAGGTTTCTCTAATGGTAGCCAAGCAGCTAAGCAGTTGGAAGACCACATGCTAAGGTGCTTTGCAGTCAAGGTGTGTTAAAGCTGCAGGAAAGGGTGTGGTACACTCACAAAAGTGTGTCTGTGGCTAAGGTGTTCCCAGGAACGTGGGGTGAGTCACCAATGTCACATTGCTTAGTTGCTGTGACAGGTGACATTTGGTAGCTGCTTATTACCAATGAGAAGAATGAGTGAGCCTTGCTACATGCAGGCACTGAAGTGTGATATGAGCACCTGATGCTTTACAGAAAGCCTCAAAGGGCACACAAGACTAAAGCTGTAGCATCATAGCCTGATAGAAAAAATGGGCCCTCTGTGCCTGGTAAGCAGCTGTGAGTAGATTAATAAATTTGAAGAGTCTAGCCATATATTACCCCACTGTAATGAACAGAAATAGCTTTTTTAACATTTTGAAGCTAATTTGATATTTAATTTCAGAAAGAAAATCAGTATCTGCTGTAGTTGAAATTTGATACTGGGAAGCTGCAAAAATAAAACTTATTTTTTCCTACCTTATTGGTCTTTAGGCAAACTTAGATGGTATCCTTAGCCAAGGGTAATTCATCCTTTGACTTCAGCTGTGCTTTGCTGACAGGCAAGTGGGAGCTGTGGCGTGTCACTGTCACATTAAAGCCTCCTTGGCTGTGCAGAGGTTTCCCAGGTCCCACATTGCATCATTCCTTGTGCCACCAAGGAGGCTTCCCTCCAGACCTGCCAAGGCTCATCAGCCACCCAGCATGCTCGCACACTGGCCTCTGGTCAGGACTTCCAGTTCTGCTCTGGCACCTTTTGGAGAGGGAAAACTCAGGTACCCGTGCAAGCCCAGCCCATCACACCTGTGGTGCTGGGGGAGCTGGACTCTGCTGCTGAGCTTACAGGTGACATTGAGGAGAGTTGAACAATCTGGAGACTGATTGACTTTTTAGGTTTGTCAGAAACAACAGCTTTTGTCTCAGTTTTTCTCTTTGTCTGCCAAACTCCAAAATCAGTTCTTCAACCAGGAAACCTCTAGCCTGGAAAGATGTGAAGTGAGGCACCTTTTCTCTGCCTGTATATTACTATTGACACTATTCTCCACAGTTTTAGCACTAAACATGGTGTTGTTTTTTCCCCTGTGCCTCTTCCACTGTGCTTTATAATCCCCACAACCAGTTCTTGCACTTACCAAGGAGCTGTGTGTCCTCCTAGGACAGAAAAGAGATTGGTTTTAAGTCCAGCATATGTTAGTTATTGTTTAGAGTGAAAGCTTCAGCTTTGACCTCAGACCTATGCAATGGCTCTGAGTGCTGGAGAATGATGAATTAACATAAATCTCTCAGTCATTTCCTTGTGTTCATCTGCTGTACATGCAGACTCCAGGCCACAAGCTCCAGTAAAGCCTCAGAGACAGACAGCAAAGGGAGACATGAATTATACACACACCCAGTTATGGCAAGCTGCTAAAATTAAAGCTGGTAAGTGTAGTGTGAGATGCCCTGCAGGTAGCAGGGTGGTGTCTTTTTCCTAGGACCCTTTTTCTGGGTAACATTGAAAGGATAACAGCTGTCAGGGAGGCCTCTTGCTGCCCTGCCTTTACATGTAAAAGCCTTATTTGCTTTGCCAAAATAAATCTGGTGCTTCTCAACAGCAGGAATACTCATGTCTACAAGTGGCCTGCCTGGCCTAGCACAAGGAATATGTTGTGGTCACATCCAAAAACCCCAAATCAATAATTGGAGTGGGACTGTGGTATATGCTGCAAATCAAAGCACTGATGCAGGAAGTCCCATGCCCTGTCACAATTTCCATGCTGGTGTGGAACAGGACAGGGATACCAACAACGGGCTACAAGTATGGTCATAGCTAATGGCAACTCAATTAACCTGGAAAGCATGTTCTATGAACAATTTGATCCTTCAAAATCACTTGTAAAGGAAATCAAACAAACCCTTGTACAAATAAAGCCAGTTAGGTTTAAAGCTATCCCAGTCAGCTCTTGCTGTCCCTCATGGGCTCACACAGACTGTCACAGCCTTTGTGGCCCCTCTCTGTGTGGTCAAGGTGGCACAGACTGCTTGGAGCAGTCAGGAGGGCTGTGAGAGCAGGATAGGTGACACTGCAGAGCTGCCCCATCCTCTGCCACAGAGCACATGCCTGCTGGTACCTCACACAAGGCTCCTTATGCCTTCAGTAACTCTGCCCCCACCAAAAACTGGGTGGAGGGAGCCTAACCCCACACAGCTGCAAGGCAGTTACAATGGGAATGCAAATTAAAGCCACCCATTTATGTAAACTACCTCAAAGTACTGAATGCAAAAGCAGATGCATGGAAACAGAATTGCAATACCAGTTTCAGGCAGGATCCACTGGAGCACAAGATGAATTATATACATATAGGATTTCAAAGGAGAGCATTAGGACAGACTGAGCTCTGCCCACGTCTTAATGACCTGAATAGATTAGCCTCTCCCTCCTCACTACCTTATGCTATCTGGCTGAGGACTGGCACTGCAGAGATGTTCACCTTCACTTCAGGCCTTAAAGCAGAGCTTCAGCTTTGGGGGGAGGGCAGGGGGCAATGGTGTCTTGCTGCATCCCAAGGAGCTCCCACCATACCGACGGGCATGGCCTGTTTGCAACAACAAACCCTGGAGCCAGTCTCAAAGTAGGAAACAGGCAAAGTGAGAGAGAGCCTAGCTGAGTGCACTTGGGATGGGCAAGAAAAGACAGGGGTGAATAGTGTCTAAAATGAACCTTTCTCTGGTATTTCTCAGGTGTCAGTAGAGAAAGTGAGAGAAGAGAGAATAAA
Source organism: Chloebia gouldiae (assembly GCA_003676055.1). Taxonomy (NCBI): domain Eukaryota; kingdom Metazoa; phylum Chordata; class Aves; order Passeriformes; family Passeridae; genus Chloebia; species Chloebia gouldiae. The sequence goes on along the minus strand of QUSF01000005.1, from coordinate 6,283,731 downwards.
CAAAGGAAAGAAACAATGAAGGAAGAAGTATGATGTTAAATGGATAGAGAGTTTAAACCAGAAAAACACCAAACCATCCCAGGGATTAATTAAGGGCATAGATGTCTCTGCACCTTGCAGTTCCTTCCTTACAAGCTTCTCCCAGATGTGTGAAAGAAGTGCCTGTTGTCTGGTGGGGGAAAGGCTGAGCACGGCCCCTCACAGCCTGCACAGGGTTTCTGTGCAGGGTTTCTGTGCAGGGTTTCTCTGCCCATCCCTGTGCCGAGCAGCTCTGCCCTTCCGGAGCGCAGGTAAATAATCCCACGCGCGCACGCCTTGGGGCGAGTACATTTCTCCTGCGTGAATACAGTTTTTCCAAGTGATTAAGATAGGATAACCAGGTGTAAGGGACCAGATTATACAGCAGAGCTCACAAATTTCCATGGAAGGCCAGGAATGCCGTGCCACAGGTAAGCACTGCTGTCACCTCTGTTGTTTTTCAAGACTGGTTTCCAAAGGTAGGTTTTGGTTTGCAATAAACAGCCTTGGAGTCAATCCAGATTTATTCTCTCTAGATCACATCCATTGATTGTCCCTGTGTCAGGGTGGTCGATGTACTTATGACCCCAAGCCTGTAGCCCCTGAGGGAGCCCTCCTGCAGCTACAGCAAACACCCCATCAGGTCTCCTATGTCCTGCATGCAGCATAGAGGGTCTGGATGGCTGCATCCAAGAGCCCACCCCAAATCTCCTTGCAAAGCAGCAGAGACTTTTGGGAAGGGCAGACCCAGAGCAATGTTAGCATCACTTAACCCAAGCAAGCAGGGTCAAATGAGGCAACCTGACACAATCTGTGTTTTACCTCTCTCTATGCCAAAAAAAAAAGTGCAGCTGTTTGGGTTCTCATGGCATTTATTTTCTACCCTTTTATCCTAAGCTCTGTGTTCTTTCATGTAATAAACAAATCACAAGTCTTGTTTTACATATCTTCACATATAAAATCTCTAATTCTTCTTATGCTTGTCTGAAAAGTGCCTGGAAAACTGCTGCATTAAACAAAAATTAATTCAAGGTTGGGGCCTCTGTATCCAGAGCCCCGAGGTTTTGTAGAGATTTCTTTGGTTAGCTTCTATTTCTGTCTGATTAAGCTATCTAATTCTCAGAGGTTAAGCTATCTAAACTGACTGGCTACTGAAGCATTTAAAATGTAAACGCACTGAGCTTTAATCACAGTCTGCAGACTACACCTCTCTCTCAATCTGTATATATGTGGGAACTGTTTCCTTGCAATTTCTTGATGTTACACCTGCATCTAGTAGCATCTCACATGCCACAATTAACCAGAGTGTGCTGGAGTGAAGGACAACGTGTCCAGGTGTATGGAAGTGAAGCTAAACGTGCAGATACAGCAGCTAAGTTGATCCCATCTCCTCTCTGTGTCCTGCTACCCTCACAGCATCTTCTGTGTTGCTACCCACACCACTGGCTTGGCCAGGAAACACTGCTGCCAGCATGAAAGTCAGGGAGGGGGACAAAGGCAAAGGCACAGCTCCCACAGTAATGCACTTCAGACAAGTGAGAGCTGCCAAGCTCTCCGCCCTCCCTCCCAGTACCCGACTGTGATATTCAGAAGTCCTTTGATTTTTACACTTGAGAAAAATCCTTACAGAGGGAGTATTTCCAGTCTGGCATGGTGTGCCCTGGGAAAAGAAGACAACTAGAGGTGTTCTGCAGCTCTGGCCCATAGGGGTTATCAGGAAAGAGTGCAGTGAGCCTGATGCAACCCTCCAAATCCCAGCACTAGGCAGCCCAGGGACTTCCCAGGCCACAGGTGGCATCTGCAGCAACAGCTCTAACAGGCCTCCATAGCCTGCTTTCCCATTAATTTGCTTAATTGGTTTTTGAACCAATGTATAGTTTCAGCACCTGAAGCATCCTATGGCAATGAGCTCCACCAATTAATTATGGTTGGGTGAAAAAAAGACTTCCTTCTTCATGCCTTAAAAAATGTCTGCCTGGTGATTTAACTTACTATCCCTTGGTTGCCCTACAAGCACCTGCAGCCATTCCTCCTGCTGTTTGTCACATTGCAGACCTGTTGCAGCCCTGAGTCCTCCCTTTTCTAGGCTAAATCTGACATTCAGTCTCTTTTCATACAGATAGCATTGTGCATCTCTGATCATTCCTGTCATACATCTCTCTGCCTTTTCCCATTCAAGTACAGCCTGATTTTCAAGAGTGCCACACGCCCACAATCCCGAGGTTGCTCAGTAGGAACCAAAGGCACTGTGCCCTGCATCCTTTAAAAAATCATATTTGCTGCTATGGGTTGTGCTTCAAAACTGACTGCAGCCCTCTCAGCAGATGTCCTGGAGGCCACATCACTAACCCTGTGGAGGGCTGGTAGCACCATGCCTGGCTCCCAGGGCTTCTGCAGAGATCAGCTCCAAAGTGCCAGCCACAGCCAGCTCTGGCATTTGTTTCTTGGCACCTCTGTCACTAAGTTCACAAACAAGAGGTGACTGCCACAACATTTGTATTTGAGATCACAGGGACAATGGAGGTAATGTGTTCATTGAGCAATTGTGTCACCTCAATGAAATATTTATAGGCACTTGCAATAGAAATATTGCAGATAGGATGAAGAAATTACCTCAGACAGGATCAAATATGCAGAGCTAACTGTAGCTGTGGACTTCTCCCACAAGACAAACAGGTGGCTAAGGCCTCGAGGGAAATAGCAGGAAGGGGAATCCCGGCAAGCTGTTCCCGTGCCAGGTATTTTTTTGCAGGGCTTTAGTAGGAACTGTGTCTGGGAGTCCCAGGATGGCCTTGCCCCTGCCTGAGGACAATGCTGCTGGATCCCCACTTCCCCAGAGCCCCTCACCCCCAGCCCGGCACTCCACGGGTGGAGCAGGCTCGCACTTTGTGTCAGCAGTTGTTTGGAAACTGGACAGGACACAAATATAGGCACCGGTTTTGAAAGGAGAAGGGGAATGTTTACAAGAGTCCAACATTTAGGATGACTTCCTCTTGCTCCTGAGATGCAGAGGTGACTCCAGTGTTCCATCCCCTCCAAGACAATCACAAGGAAGAAAGACAAAATGTGGGCTAGAGAAAAAGCTACAGTTCAAAGCACTATGCACACTTCTTTGCATCTCTTGGGATAACAACCCACCAACGACTTCTCCAGGCACTACAGCTCCCAGGGGGCTGCAGTGGGCCAGGTCATCATCAAAATGCCCATCTCTTGGCATTTTACTAGCTCAGTGTATGATCCATTTCTCTTTAAGTACTCTGTTTTTCTTAAACAGTGTTGCTATTTCCTTCAAAACATAACTCTATTTATCCAAAACAAGCAAGGGCTGGTATCACACCCTGCCAAATGGCAACCGTGCTGCTGCTGGGTGGCACTTGACAGCGCTGAGCTACAGGTGACAACTCCTTTTTCCACTCAGTAAAACAAGCAAGGATATGCCCATAATAAACCACCACTTATCTGTTGAGGCAGAGATTTTTTTCCTCTGGTTGCCAACATGGATTACAGTCTGAATCTTCCTTATCTTTACCAAAAAGCATTTACAGACATTTCCACCATTCCTTCTCTGAAGTTATTCTGCAAAAGATGAGCGAAACAATTAAATCATTGGTTTAACAGGAGCGAGACAGCTCTTCTTTTAAACAGGGGATTTTGATTGCACCCTATTACTTCATCTCTTTAGAATATTCACTAGACAGAGTAATTTTCCTGTCTCTGAACAGCGCTAAGATGTCAGACTCCTTTTCTCTGAGCAAAAGGTAGTGCAGCATCTTCTCCCCACATTAATGTTTTTTTTTGAGAATAGAAAAGAAAAGGAGAAAGAAAAACCCCCCACTTCCCCAGTGGTCACTTTGAGGTAAGAAGAAAATCGTGTCTGATCATGTAAAGCCCCAGACCCAGGAATCCCTCCTAGCAGGATTGCCACTCCAGGACAGCCAGCCCCACCTGTGAGCACAATATCAGGAGGCTCATTTAGCTGCTAAAATAACCCACCCTGCAAACATTCTTCCATTTAGTTTTAAACAGCAGTGGGGGCTGAAATTCAGCCTCAAACAGGATGGGGGCATGTGGAGGGTGAGGGATTGGGGCAGGGCAAAAAGAGATTACCCAGAGCCCTCCCTTGCAACCAGCACAGACACTGCCCATGTTGTTTGGTTAATTGGGGAAACAATGTCCTCTTTCAGGGGCTGCAGGTGGCTCGAGGCATTGCAGAAAAGGGACATTATAGCTTTCTGTGATAGCGTGGTTGAAAGGTTTGGAGCCTATATACAAAAAAGCCTTTGCTGAGGGTATTGCTGCTGCATCAAGTATCAATGAAAGCTGCATCTCTGCTGTTATGAATCCAATCACCACGACAAATGAATGGGAAGTATTACGGGTAGCAAAATAGTATTTCAAGCTGCAATGAACAGCACCCAATTCATCAGTGAATAGGAGGCTTGGGTCAATGAAAGAATAGCTCTGATTGAAAGAAATATGGAAGAGCCTTGAGCAGTCTGCAGAAGCAGATGTGTGAAAGAAGCAACCAAAACTACAGGCACTTCTGAGGTCTCATGTATAGCCAGCTCCAAGCCAGGCAGTCTGGCTGGGTATAGGGTCTGCAGCTCCCCATGTGAACCAGTTTACAGAGCCTTTAATATCACCACTCCCTTGTCTTTGGAAATAAGCTTCTCTAAAGAAGAAAAACAACCTGTATGCACAACAGCATTTTATCCCTGCAGTTTACCTTCAAATGTCATTGTCAATATTTCAGAAGCCAAACTGGCATGAAAAACATGAGGGCATTACCAGCATTTTTACAGTTAGGCAAAGTAAGGGCATGTAGGAGCCAGAAGCAGCCCTTGGACATTTCAGTTTTCCATCCCTAATCCTGACCATGCTGCTCCACCAGCCCCTGCTCATTTCTAACATGCTGCAGTGATGAGGGCTGCAAAATCCAAAAGCAAGCCCTGCTCTTCCCCCACCACTGCAGCAGGACAGTCCAGCCTCAGGCTGTTATCAGTGGGTGCCAGGGACCCCTTGTAGGATTGAACACCTGCTTGCCAGTAGCCTCAGCCCAACTTTCACCCTTGCCAGGGCTCAGCAGGCCCTGTGCAGTCTTTTCCAAGGAGAGTGGGATAAACCTGATCCTGGTGAGACCCTGCTGATGGCACATTGCCCACATCTACTGCAAACTAAAGGGAGGCCATGTTTTTGGCAGGGATTTAATAGGGACTTGGGCTCTTGGCCCAATGGCTGCTAGTCTCTGACCTGCTGGGATGCTGTCGGGCTGAACTAATGCCAGGACATGCCTCTCCAGTTTTGCACTGCTTTGGTGTGCACACTGGACTTTTACCCAGAGATTGCTCTGGCTGACCTCTCTGTGGCAGATGCTGTCTTCAAAGAGCGGTGACACAGTCATAGCAAGACAGCTGATAAGGTTTGATGGCTCTTTATTTAGGGGAAATCCTCCTAATGATTGCCCAGGGCAAATAAGGCTCAGAGGCTTGAATTCCCAGAGGAGGCATTGATGCACCAGATCAAAGCCTGCTTCCCAGCTGTCACCACAGAGGCATCACCTCCAGCCATAACAGGAGGTTATAAAAACAAGGTCTCTCCCTGACACATCCCAGGCTGCTCAAAGAAACCGCCTCCAAAGAGAGGAAGGTGAGAGGGACCCGGCTGCAAGTGCTCTGTGGACTTTAGGTGCAAGGGGCAGGCTCCCAGAAACGCTGTGATGGGGGTTCCAGTCCCAGGGATGCACCAGAGCCACGTGGGAGCTGGGGCAGGGCAATGTGTGCTGCTGGGCTCTGCCTTTTTCTTACCTTACCTCCTGTAGTCAGGGGTGCATCTGTTTGCTTTCATTGGTACACTCTCATATAAGGGAACTTAAATCCAGAGCAGTGTGAGACTCGAGTTTTTAGAAGTTCCATGAGATAGTTTTTAAACCCATTGGGGCATGGGGTCCTGCTGCTGGCAGAATGATTTCTCTCAGGTGGAGGCTTTCCAAAAAGCCTTGCCACTGCTGACACCTCATAAGGAGCCTGACTGCAAGTGAGCACAGGCTACATCAGCCCACTTGTTGTAACAGACAAAGGATTGTCTTGCAGGGCACTTTGTGTTCTCATGATGGTGGCTGCCAGTGCTGCTGGCACAAATCATGTCAGCCTGGTGTCAGGAACAGCTGTCAGCCCTGTGGAAAACTTGCTTAGTGCAGAAAAGGCCAAAGAGTTGTGCTAGTTGACATTGCTTTAATAATTTGTATCACATTTTATAGCTGTTGAAGTTACAACTCCTTCAAGGTACTTCAGCATGAAAGACAGCAAGGTCCCTGCCTCAGAGACCTTACAGTCTAGTACAGACAGGTAAACATAACAAGTAGAAACATTAAACTTTAGGTAGGGAGTGGGGACAGGCTGAGGGAGTATGTACAGAAATTATCTTTGGCACATCAAAGAGCTGGAAGAAGTCCATCAGAGGAACCTTTAGGCTATTTATGTATTTCAGGTAGCAAGATAAAATCATGAATAATTAGTTCCTGCAACCTCTTTGCAGAATCAGGACTGAAGCAAAGTTTACAGAGACACTTACCTGCAAATGTATGGCTTGTGGAAGGGGAACACTGAATCCTCCCCAGATTTATTTTACATTGCTCTCTTTTAACCAGTAAGGAGAAAAGAAGTTAACAGGCAGCACAAGCACACCAGCATCCTTCCAGGTGTTGGTCTCTGCCTAAGGCTACATGATCACATTGTTTACTAGGCCAGCAATATCCTTAGCATCTTTATTTTTTCTTTCTTTTCACCACAAACTGCATTTTCTGAACTTCCAAGCTCCCCAAAACAGCCTATTTTGAAGCCAAAGTTCCCACTCTTTAATCCTGCCCTCCCTCACCATACCCAACCCACGTTGTCTTCACTGAATCATTACTGAAAGAAGGAAGTTACACATCAAAGAGTGGAACAGCTAGACCCAGCTTCAACAGAGCTCGTTGTTGCCTCAGCTCCTGCAGCCTGACAGTCAACACAGGGCCTGTCCCACCAGTGCCTGCCTGCACAACTTCTCTGGACGGGGGAAAGGACTCAGACCCTTCCCTTATAGGCTTTCAAAATTCAAAAATATTGCAGAAATCAAGCTTTCCTGGCTGGAACACAAAGGCTGATAACCCACTCGTGCTACACTGTCAGGCAGTGGGAGACTGAGCCTCCAAGCACCAGAGACAGCTTGGGCACAAACCAGGAGGTGTTTCTAGATTTATTCTCATTTGTGTGGGCTCCCTTGAGCAGACACAGGACATGAGCTCTTTCCATTTCAATGGAAAAATGTATCACCCAAAAACCTACTATATGTAGCAGCACTGTAGCTGTTCCACTGCCAAACAGATCCAGCCAAGACATTTGATCAAATCAGAGAGGAAACCTGTGGGTCCAGAGCTGGAGACCCTTTTCACCAGGCTGATGCAGGTCTGCCAGCCAAAGCCCCATAGCCATGATGTGGAGTTCAGGAACAGAAAAAAAGCAGCTCCTGCCCATCCTGCAGCTTCCAGCTCCTGTGCTGTCTCCCTCTCCCTGCCAGGCCCAGCAATACAGCAAAGAGCTGAGTGAAAAAAGTGTTAAATATTCGTTTTAGAAGTGTAAAAAAAAAAAAAGTGTTAAAAAAGAAAGTGTTTTTAAAAGGTGTTAATCAACCGAAAAACGACCTGGTGAAAAGCATTGTTTCTTAGATAAATCCAATTCATCCCATAACAGCTCCTGTGATCGACTTGTCAGGTTCCATTCTTAATCAGCCCCTGGCAGCTAAGTTAGGACTCTTCTACTTAGTGGCAAATAATTGCAAGTGATTCCCACCGTTTGCGGTTTTGTCCTCCTGCTGTTGGTTTTCACTTGCTCAGTTTATTGGTAGCCATCTCAGTTATGGTCACCATGAGTCAAGGAGCTTGGTGGCATTATGGTATTTTTGGATGGAGAAGGCTCTTCCCAGATAACTCTGCTAACCCACAGCCTGACCTCAGGGCTCACAGAGACACGCAACCCAACAGAATCCGGCCATAACAAGGCTGGGTGGTGAAGGGGCAGACAGGGCATTTGCTTTTGCATGGCTGGGGGCACACAGGGCTATATTGGGAAGCTGCCTCTGCCTTAGCCACCTGATAAGCTCTGAGATAACGGTGAAAATTCTTTTTCCCTCCTTTCTCTGCTTGTGCTCCCTTCAGTCAGGACTGCCAGAGACCTGCCCTCCTGAATCAGCTGGATAGGACCTCCCTGTCCTTGCAGCTGTCCTGACACCTCTCCCCACCATGGTACCACCCACTGGTTACACAAGCCAGGATACCTCTCCCTCACCATTCCTTCCCCTCACCTACAGCAAACACCCCTCTGTTTCCCTTATGTTTTGATGACTTATCAAACTGCCGTGGCAAAGCAGAGGCAGATCTCCAACACCTCCTCCTCAGGAATGTGGATAACAGAGACAGTAGCAGGGATAAGGCACAGCCTCCTCAGCCCCTGCCAGCAGCTGCTGCTCTCTACAGAGGGCATACAGATTATCAGACACAAAGTACTCCACAGTATATCTCACAAAAGGCTTTTAAGTTACCAAATGTTCTCTTTCCTACTTATTTGGCAGTGGATACTATAAATCCATGGTACACTGTAGACTGCAGCTTTCTGAATATGGGGCCATCTACTTGCCCTGCTGGGCACAGAGCCCAGTGCTTTATGCACAGCCATCCCCATTCCTTCCAGTCTCTTCTGGTAATTAAAAAAAGAATTAAAAAGCACCATATAAATGAGAGGAATCACCAGCCTCTTAAAGGCAAAGTAAACAATCAGAGAGAGAAAAAAGTTTGTAAATATGTTGACCAAGAGAAAAGGATGTTTGTTGCACAAATAAAGTGAGTGGGAGCAAGGCTTTCCAGCCTGACTGGTGAAGAGATCTGTAAATCAAGACTCGAGCTCCTAACCATGTATATTAATCAGTTAAAGCACTCAGTGAATCATTTATTTTCAACATAGGCAATCAGAAACAATGGTTTGATGTTCAATTGATTTCTCATTTGTCTTGCTCCCCTGAGTAATGATTAAGAACTCACCACTTACATGGTGCATGCCTCAACCCGACTGCTCCTGGAGCAGCTTCTTCTTCAAGGAATCATACAGGGCACCTGCTCCTACCTGCTGACATTTCACACCTCTTGGTCACTACCTGCTGTGCCTTTGGCTCCACCTTCGTCTCACTCATCTCATCTTCCATGCTCTTCCCATCATGTTCCTCCTTCTTTCTCTCTTAAAAAAAAATTAAATAGCAAAGCTTTGTTTCCAACATGTGGCAGTAGGGCCAGATTCTTCACTAGGAAGCATCAGGATTCTACTTCTCAAAAGCTCAGAATATCAAAAACTGCCAGAAAAGCAGCATAGGTCTGTAATGTAAAACAGTCTAAAGAAAGGAGTATATTTTCTATTTCTATCCATACACATTTCCTTCATCCAAAGTGCCTTTAGATAAAGTAGTTTGTGTAGACCTCTGCCTCGTATTCCGGATGCCTCATGGTACATTTCACTAGTTAGACCCAGGCGCATCCCAAAATGAAGCCCTCAGTTCCCAATCTGGGCTATGCTGCAGTCTCAAGAAATTAAGACATCACCTGGCAGTGAGGAGTCCTGCAGTCCCACAGTTAACTTTAGGGTGTGCCATTCACACAGCCCCAGCTGGCCATCCTGAAACAAGACAGCTTGGCTGTGGCTGCTGACTATTCCTAGCAGATACAAGGCACATCTGGGACTGAGCCAAGAGGAACACAAGCATAATCCTATTATGACAAATAAACTGATAAAACACAGGGGAGAAAATAAATACTTGAGTGCTCAGCACTGATTTGGGGGCACTGGGAATAAGTTTCCTGGAGGTCCAGGGCCCCCACCATGCTCACTCATGTGCTCCTCTGTGGAGAGAGCAGAATGCAGAGGTGGGAGCTACACTGCCTCCTGTGCCTGGCAGGACTGTGGCCTTGGCTTGGTCACTGCTGAATATCAGGGGTATACTCAGTGTGCTTCACCTCTGTCTGCCTACACTCACCCTGGAGCATCCCCTCCCCAAGGGATCTGCTCCCTAGCATAAGGCTCTGGGGCTCCTTTTCCCCTCCAGCAATCCAGGCAACCGACCAAGAGATCTTGCTTCTTTGTCTTTCCCCAGCCCTGTGTAGCTCTTCAAAAATCATTTTTTGCCATATTTGTACATAAAGCAGGCCTGAGAGAGCTGCAGGATCATAAACAATTTGTTTCCTCTGTTCTCAGAACATTTCCAAACACTTTGGCTTTTCTGCCACTTCAGTGGAGAACATCTCAAACCGCCCCCCCACCCCTTCCATTTATAGCCACAATTCAAAGATTTTAGGTCCTTTGCCCACCTTCTCATCTCTTAGCTTTCAGAGAGCAGGGACCACCTCAGGGAACCAGCTGCCAGTGTCGCCCTTCCAGCTTCTATAGGAGTGAGATGTGGAAAGCAGCAACTACCCTACACCCCTTCTGATGCACACATTCTCTGACTTTTAAAAGAAAAATATCAGCATTTTCAAGATTACCCAACATGCTGCAGGGAAAGCGGTTGAGACACCTCTCCCAAAGTGTGAGGTTTGTGTCATTTGCTGCACTTGGGAAGCACCACACACGCTGTGGCTTTGCCTCAAAAGAGCGAGCACAGCAGCTAAGGAAAGGCCTTTCAAAAGGCTCCATATGTGCCTCCATGGAGCAGGCACGTTCAGAGTTCACCAAGCCCGAATTTAATGTTAGCTGCCTGATGTCATCACAATTGCAGCTCGCTTCCTTAAAACCCTGCAAGCCAGAACAGAGAGCTGGTATTCACAGAGGCTGTGTAAATCGTGCCCTTGGTGCTCCAGCTCTGGCTTGGGCCATGCTCAGTTGCACTCTTCCCCAGCAAAGTAGCCCTCCTGGGAAAGGTAAAGAGCCTTTTACCTGATAGCTCCCATCTTGTCTACAAAATCATTAGAGAGTTTCCCAGGTCATGCAATGCATCCCCCAGGCTTCTTTGTTCTAGTATAGCAGCTCATCTCTTTACCAGCTAAGCAATCAGGCTGCCGTGCTGTGAGGTCGACAAATGTTGAAACCAGAAGCTGAACAGATGAGGAAAACATAGCAGGCCACTTTTCACAAGTATTTGAGCTGTGGTACTTGATACCATTGACCAACCTGCTGCTGAGGACCACTACATTTATCCTTAGTTGAGATTTTCACAAGGCTTTTTTCCATGATGCAAGACAACATCAAGCCTGGGGAAGGGAAATTTAATGGATGTGAGCTGGGTGGTGCTGTTTGATAGTCGACACTGAGGGAGTCCCTTCTGGGATGATTTTCTTCAGTCCTATCAGTGCTTACCCCAATGATTTCATTACCTAATCCGTGCTGTTACATGTGGTTAGCCACCAACATGCACCTAACAGAGTCAAGGAATGGAAAGCAGCTGCCAAAATATTACTTTGGGGATTGTCAGCACTATCCAATTAGCACCAACACGTGGGCATGCCTTGCCCAGGAAGAAGGATGATGGCCAACACTCACAGTTCAAGGAGCAAATATGTGCAGGAGTTGAGCCCTGCTGGCTGCTCCTTGCTGCAGCCCACTGGCTTCCCACGCATGCTTTGGAGCCAGCAGACGTGGCACCTTGAAACCTCCCAGGCATCTCTGGGAATAAATGTCCTCCATTTTCTCCTGAGATTTGAACTCCAGCTGACAGCAATAGAGGCAAGAATCAGCTTTGAGCTGCCTCACTATCATAGATGCAAATTCCAACTTCATCAAATCCACCCTCAACCTTTCTTAACCAAAAAAAAAAAAAAAAAAAGCGTTGATTTTAAACTTTTGTAAAATTACCAGCCTTTTACAATTTCAAGATGATTTTTAAAAGTTACCAATTTTCTGCATTGGTTTTGATTTTAGAAGTCCCTGCATTTAAAATAACTAGTACTTTTCATAGCATTTAAAGATTTGCCTTACAAGAAGGAACAAAGCGTTATTGTCTTTTGTATTTGAAATCAGAAAAGACCATTTGATTCCTGCTCAGAAATCAGCAATTTCTAAGAAATAACAACAAATTCAACTGAAATGGAAAACTGCCACAAATTAATTTTTTAGAAGAGGCAAAAGCACTTTATTTCAGCTAGAAAAAAGCTTGAGCAAATCCTTCAGCTGGGTTTGGCAAGTAAGTTTGAACCAGTATCAGAGTAACTCAGCTCCATGGGCTGGACACAGTGTGCAAAGATTACATCATCAGACTTCACATTGTGATCACTTGGAATAGGCAATACCACTTGGAAATCAAAAAAGAAGATAAACACAGTCAACGCAAAGGGAATTGCTTAAAATTAAGTCCTTTATAGATCCTGTGCCATATCATTCCTTCTTGCCTTACAAGTTTTGTTATGAAAGTCACCTTAAATTAATTCCTTGTATATTGCAGTACCTTCCTTCCTTCCTTCCTTCCCTGCGAGAAGGATTTTTGCCCTGTTTGGTCCTGTAACGCTGAATCACATGCCCGATTAGGTCACCTGAAAGCTCTTTGCTGGGATGCCATGTTCCTGGCTCCAAGAGCAGAGTTCCACATGACTTTATCCTTATTCCACTCAGCAGGCAATGAGATCATCCTTCTGATGGCCCAGGAATTGTTGCAAGTCCTCTCAGGCTGCAGTGACTCATGGGGAGGTTGCTGGAGGTGGCTTTGGTGGAGCATGGCACCCGTGACTCACCGCAGTGCTGGATAAACACCCGCGCTGGCAGGGCGCCGGCTGCAGCAGGGCTGGTCCCTGACAGCAGTCGTGGACTCCTTCCACCCTCTGCCCCACTCCAGCTCCAGAGGGTGCAGCTCCTTTGGTTGCCATAGCACGGGACTCTGCAATAACATCAATAAAGGAGAACGACCCAAGATGAGGCCACCTGTTTTATAGTCACCTTGAGGCACTGCAGCAAACGAGTTGTGCTCAACTGAGGGATGTTTAATTTCCATAGCACGGGGAACAGGAGTGATCAGGGAGCAGCACAGCTCAGGTCTGCTCAAGGAAAAAAGTAAAAAGATTGGGAGAAAAAGGAAAAGAAAGGGAAAAAGAGAAAAAGGAAAAGAAAGGGGAAAAGAGTCGTCTCTTCTTAAATGCACCCTTAAAATAAAGCATATAGTCAATGGTCAAAAAATGGTCAATTGAGAAACAAGTGGCACAGCTGCCATTTAATCTGTAGGATAGCTTAAGGTTTCTCATCAGCTTTAGTAGAAGGGAAGGAGGAAAGGAAACCCAGGAGAAGAGGGGACAGAGTCAGAGTTCCCTTTTTAAAGGATGTCAGTGAGTCATTAGACGTTATCACTGTCTCCTTAATTACTGAATGCTCAACACTGTCCCAAGGGGAAGGAAGAAAGGTTTACTGAAAAATACATATTCCTCACTTAGGGACAGGAGGATCAGGCAAAGAGCTGCAGGCCAGCTGCAGAAGACAACTGAGGTTAAAGTCATAAGGTTTATCCGCATCCACATTGTCCCCATCAGGGAGAAACGCACAGCAAGTACAACAGGTCTGGCCAAAGACAGCTCTGGTGATTTCCAGAAGCATGAGGACTCTAACTGGCCAGATAGTGAATGCCTGGTTAAATAACCTTTTAAACTCAACTATCATGTATTTCTGAAATAAGTCCCTTTTGTTAGCCATATTTGTAATGTAACGGAGACTGAGCTTGAGTTACCTACCTTGGGAAAACACTGCAGGAAACACAGACCCAGCCTCCCAGAGCTTCCACTTTACTTTGCTGTCAAATGTAACTCTGCTAAACAGGTTTCCAAATTGTTCCTGTGGGTCTCCCCGAGGCCAGCAGGCAGGCAGCACCCTGCCAGCCAGAGCCGCTATCCCATGGCAGGCTCTGACTGCGTGGAGCTGAGGGGGGAGCAGCCTGAGGCCAAGAGCCAGCAACAATGCCCCCAGTGCCAAAAGGCACCACAGCCTGCTGAGAACAAGGTTCCCCATCCCAGCTTGGCAGCAGAAGCACACTGGGACTCCATCTCCCAAGTGTTTCCACACCCCACACCGTCCCTGGAGCACAGGCTGGCCCAGAGCCACTGTGGACCCTCAGTGAGGGAAATCACAATTCCTTTCCTGCAAAGGCTTAATCAAGAAGAAATATGATAATAAGAGCTTGCCAGTTTGGCACACAACACTGTAACCGATCCAGTTACCAGCAATTAGACACTCCACCCCGATTAATTTGTGCTAGAAATTCTATGACAGTTTTAAACAGAGAGCGTAATTATGTGTTCGAACTATTTACCAAAGGTTGGGGTGATTTCTCTGTCATTTAAAATGTTGTATATTAAGGCTGGACATTTTATTCAGAGATATTTACTGTACTTTCAATGCAACTTATTCAGAGAAGTACTTTCATTAAACAAGAGTTTAAACTTGATCACACAATGGACCTCTGCGATTAGTCATGGACCCCCACTGCCAATTCATGCTGAATTTTTAAGCTACACATTCTTGCAAATCTCTGCTTTATGGTCTTTTTTAATGTTGGTTGCTTCTGCAATTAGAAAACGTCTCCTGCTGTATTTCCATATGCCCTTCACCCACGGGTTGCTTATGCCACATTTCAGATTATTTCAGATACTGTCTTTGTGCAGGGCTGGGGACACCACAACCTCTGGGACCCCACAGCCACAGGGCTGTGCCCAGGGCCCTTGCTCCTCTTGTTGCACTCTGTTCTTGAGGAACAGACCAAGATTTCAGGGATATTCCTCACAACTGTTTAAAGAGCTCCCCTTGCTAACACCCCACCCACAACCTCTCTGCCCTATCTTCAGTTGGCAACTCATCTGTAAATTGTCTTGCAGAGTCTGATTTGGTGGTTATATTGTTTAGTAGATCCAAGTAGTCAGTGAAAATTGGTTACATACCTACTACAAGGTACACACAGAGAGGGCAGGGGTTAAGATTTGGCTTATGCAATTAATATTCTCCCTACTGCCATCTCTTTTGTTGCCTTACTCAATATGTAAGGTCCTTCAGAGCATGAATTCTGATCAGGGACCATCTCCACTGGGGTATGAACCAGTTTTATATTTTGCAGAGGCCACTAATAGCAGGAGCTGCTAGATGATCCAGCCCATGCTCCAACCAGTTGAATTTCAAGTCTCTGGCAAGAGATTGCATCAAGTCCCTCACTCAGGCAGTAGCTTTGCAGCAATGTAAAAATTCCTAGATTTCTTGGCTTCCTGGTTAGCTGCTCTTTTGCACACTCCATATGAGTATTTGTACTATTTGGGATGACCACAGCAGCTCTACTCTAAGTGTGAGGGTGCTGGTTTACTTCATAAAGCCACACTGCAAGAAAAAACAAGTATCAGAAGCATCACATTTGCCACGAGACTTGCTGCTTAACAGTGTATGCATAAAGAGGCATCCCATCCTGCAGGACACAAGTTAGTCATTGGGAACACTTACTGTAACTTACTATTCTATTTGGTCCTTAATTCCTTTAAAAAGAGGGTAAGCAAACCTCTGCCAGGAAAGGCCGAGCTGTTGAGCTCGTAAGGGTCATTCCTCAGTTTCCCACAGATTAATTTTGGAGCTGCCAGCACCTGTCCACATTCATCTGTGCTTAGGTTAACACTGCTGGACCAATCCTCAGCCTGACTAGTGAGCATCTCTCACCTCTCCTTCTCTTTCTTCATTCAAACTGCAAATGTCCACTGTTCCCACAAGCCTTTGCAATTTCCAGTGTTCTTTTTTTACTTCTGGTGTCCCTTAAGCCACAAACTTCTTTCTTTCCTGCATTCAGTAGGTTGTCTGCTGCTTTTGAGTTTTCTCTCATTTCTTACCAAGCTCCTTTCTTTTACTTGCTTTACTGACTTCACATCACCACCAGCCACCTCAGACAGGCTAGCATTAAAAATTGCAATATATTCCCAACTTTCAAGCTATAGCATACATTTTCCTTAGGGTTTTCCCATCTTCTGACCCCTTACTTCAGTAGCAAAATCCTATTCCTCCCTCTTATAACTACTTTGGGCTAAGAACAACACCCTATGGCCCACAGAAAAGTTACCTATGTGTGAAGTTGGCTCTTCCTGGAGCAGAAGGCTGGGCTGGGTGACCTCTGCAGATGCCTTCTCAGCTCAATAATTCAATTGCTTAGGCTATAACCTCCTGGGAGGAAAGACTGTCTTAAACAGGATTCTGTTCTTTTTAGAAAGAACACATGTGAGTAACAAATACTTGCAGCAAGAAGCAGTGCTTATGGTATGAATATACTATGCATGTGTTCCAAGTGCTCTCCCTTTCACGTAGTGCTTACTTACTTTCAGCAGAAGGAAAACTGAGTAAATGTTCTTCAAGAGCTATCTTTGGGCTTTCATGTGCTCTTATAAAGAGGTTGTTGTCCTTACCCTATCAGAGAAACCCAAAATATCCTGGAGCTTTAGTCCATACCATGAAAAGCTACGTGCAAATTTAAGAAACACTAATACAATTATTTTGCTCTGGTGCACAGGGAAGCAGCACCAAACTGACAGCACAAATGTATTTGCTTTCGGTACCAAAACCATGGGTGGGGTTAGAAATCACTTCACCAAACGGCTTTTGAAGCTGTCGTCGACAGTCTTTCATTAGGGCTTTTTAGACACCGCAGAGCTAAATTAGTCACACCTTTATTTGAACAGACTTTTCCTCACCCACCTCTGCAAAATCACCCCATGTGCTCATATTCTCAGCTCCCTCATAAGCTGCTCGGCGTAGGGGGTGAGCGACGTTCACAGGGAAAAGAGGCAAAGTCTCAGTGATGGCCTCCCCCAGCGACTCGCTTGCAGTAACAAGGCAAAGCTGCAAAATAAAGACATGCAAGCCTTTAAAGCCTGAGTTCATTTTGTTGCTCTATTCCCACAACTTGTTGGAAGCTGGCAGCAAAAGGTCTCAGTTTGCAGATTTTGCAGACAGACGTTTGGGAAGGACTCAGCAGAAAGAAGAAAGGGATGGAGCAAAACAGCCACTGGAATCAAGAAACAGAGAGAAAGCAGGATGAAGCAAATGGAAGAGTACAGAAAGCCTGCCAGGTGAAATAAGATTAAGAGATGAGTTATTAACGATGATGGAAAATTTAAAAGGAAGATGGAAGACTATAATAGAAGAAACAGAAGTGGGAGGAAGCAGTCATGGGACATACAGGGGTAAATACAGCTGTAAAAGGGTGGGGAAAAAATCAAAACCACATTTACACCCATTTTTCTTCCTAACAACAGGGATTAAAGATTTGCATAGGGAATATGTCTTGAATAAGTTTAAAATACTGCGTGAGAAACACCAGAAACCAAAACATGAAGTTAGCAACGTGTCCTATTTTCAGCCCCAGAAAATCAAGCGACTCCAGCAGTCTCAGACAATTGCTTTCTGCAGCAATTCAGTGAAGTCAGGCACAGGGAAGTCCTGCTTTCTCCTGGAGACTGTGGTTTAAACCTAGAGCTGCCAGAAATAGCAGAAAGGGACCTGTAAGGGTTCTGAACACTTGTCTCCGCTTGTGCCTATTTGTTGTTGCCACTTTCTTCCTTGTGCACTTTTCCCTACGAAGCCCACCAGTTACTATGCTTCAGTAATTCCTAACACCAATTGAGCACATATCCATCTTAGATATATATTTAGTTCCTTCCCACAATTTGTGCTAGCCCACCTGAAAGATATAAAATCTTACTCTTTCAAGAAACTACCAAAAGTGCACATAGAGAGTCAATTAATCTGTTCCCCAAACCTACAGAAAAGGACCATGAGGAGCAAGTACTAGAGAAGTGAAGGTGCTACTAGCTTTGTATCCCTCAGCCCTGCTT
Organism: Chloebia gouldiae; assembly: GCA_003676055.1. Classification (NCBI taxonomy): domain Eukaryota; kingdom Metazoa; phylum Chordata; class Aves; order Passeriformes; family Passeridae; genus Chloebia; species Chloebia gouldiae. The sequence goes on along the minus strand of QUSF01000005.1, from coordinate 6,265,874 downwards.
TACTGCTCTCTCTTGAAGGTCACCTTTTTACTTCTAATGACAAAGAAATGGGAAAATAAAGGGAAATAGAATGAATTGTAAACAATTATTTTGAAGCGGAATAAAATATTTTCTAGCCAGTTCCTCTTGGGTGCTGAAAGGAACATTGTCTGGGTTCAGTTGCTAAGGTTTGTTTTCAGTGAAAAAGGAAACAATCTCTGGGATGTACTCTGGAGCTAACCAGAGTTCTTGCTTTTATGCTTATTTTGCTGCTGGATCACTGCAGCCACTGAAAATATCTGCTGCCCCTGTGCAGCAGAGAGTAATTTGAAGCTAACAGCTCTATTTATGAGTCACAGTCCTATTGTTTAAAAAAGACAGAAACTAAAGTAGGTAGAGTTTATATCTTTGCTCCACATGACCCACGAGGAAGCATCAAAGTTCCTTGCTTTTTTTCTCCTCCTCTTCCCAACAAGTAAGGATAGAATAGGACAAACAAGGAGCTATTGTTCAGACCTGATCAAAAGCAGAAGAGGCACATCTCTGTTCAAAGGGAGTCTGTCTGCTTCAGATGGTGTGAACGGTCTCAGAAACTCATGTAACTCTCCCCTCCACGCACACAAAGCCACCCTCGCTGAGCATTTGCTCAGCCACTGCCTACCTCACTCTGAACAACAGCACTGAAGTCAACCTGCGTGTATCTCCAGTGCTTCCATGCTGAAAGTCAGAACATCAGCAGCTGCAGATTGAGGATTTTTGTTTGGTGTTTTGTTTTTTTTAATCAGAGCAAGTTGCCAGCTGAGGCAACCAGTGCCTATCCTGCAAGTTCAGCCTTCAGGCTGAAAAGGCATGGAACCAAATTATATGGCAAGGAACAACCACTGGCTTGAAACAATTTTCTCTGAGTGGAAGTATTTGATGCCGATGGTGCTGATCACACACCTTGTAGCAAGTACCTTCACATGTCCTTCGCCTCAGTGTCACTTTTAGGCTTGCACAGAGACTTCTTCAGCTGCCAGCTTTAACAGCATACAAGATTTCCAGAATACATCTTTCAACCAGGGGAACACAACAGTTTTTAATATCAGCTCGCAAGTAATAAAAAAGTAACGTATTTTTGGCTATTTAGGTAGTGACGTGGCTAAAACAAATTCCTTTGTTTCCAGCAGCTGTTAACAATACCTGTAGGGAGCTGTTCCCAAGGCAGTTATCTCTGGCACTAGCAGCAGGAGGATGTAAACAGCATGTATCAAGTTAATGGAAAACATTGTGCAGCCAAATCTGAAGTGAGCAGCGTTTAGCTGGGCCTCTCTCGCAGGGATTACGTTCTCACACGCAGCAGCGGGCAGGCCCTGCCGGGGCTCTGGGCAGGGCTGGCCGAGCAGCCGAGCCCCGGAGGATGGGCAGTGCCAGCCCCACGCTGCGAGCGCGGGGTCAGCGCCCAGGGAACACCTCCAGCACGGAGCTGGCTCGGGAAGGGTTAGGCAGGAGCCAGCGTGTGGCTGTCTGCATCCATCCACACAGATGGACCATAAGATTAGAAAGATACTGATGGGTTATTTTGAATGACATAGTCCAGGCTTGTACACTGTGGGAGGTGTGATGGGAACCTTTTCTGTCTTTCTTGATAATTTAATGAGCTGTTGTAATGAGGGATCCACTGAGCCCCTCATTTGTATGCAGTTCCCACATGAGATGTGAATATTAAATTCCTCCAAGTATGAATCAGCACCTCTTACTCCTACAGCTTCCCTCTATCTCTCAATCTTCACCAGCTCCACAGCTCCAGATTACCCTCATGGTCCCCTGGGCTCCCCCACTTCACTGCCACCTCAGTAGTGACTGGAGGAGACTGATGCACCCTGGTCACAGCCATAAGCACCAGGCTATTCAGAAGAGCCAAGCAGGAGACAAGGTCTTGGTCCTTTCTTGAAAGCCAACGGCATCCAGGCGAGTGCCGTGCCCTGCTAGCCTTTGGGAAAATTGTATGGCATGGGAAATTTAACCTACAGGGCATCGCTGTCTCTGACACCTGGTAGTTTAAATAATGAATTGGTAATTATAAACCCTTTTGACATAAAAATGAAGTTTAAAAAAACAAACTTTTGAGACACACCTTTTGATGGTGAAGGGCTTTCCCACGTAGATTCCACCAGCAGCCGTCACTCAGCACTGGCAGACAGCAGGTGCTTGCCACTCCAAACGGGGAGAGACACTCACCAAACTAGAAAAGTCAGGGGCTAAGCAAGTTTGCAAAAAGCAGTAATTCCAGTCCAGAAATGATTTCCATAGCAGAGAAGAGGAAGTGTTCCCTGAGGACAAGGAGGCTGGCTGGATTTCGCTTTTTTTCTGCTGAATAGATGGTCTTTCATATGCAATAAAGAAGCAAAAACAATGGGAGAATGGGACAGAACTGAAAAATTTACAATTGCAGTGCAAAAGTCACCATATGCTCCTGCAAAACAGGCTGTTCTGTATTTCCACAGTCCTGGGAGTTGTAGACCAGAATTTCTCAATAAAGTGTGCTAAGCTCAAAGGCATGAAGATAGCGACAGATCCAGACTTGTTAGTGCCATGAACATTTGTCTTGGCCACAACATACAGTGTGTACACGAAGTGCTGCATCTACCATCTAATGCTTCCTATGTTATACCCAAATCTGTGCAGAAAGTCCCAGCCCAGAAATGTTCAGAAACTGCAGTTCAACTGCATGTCTCAATATAAGAACAAACCCAGGTTTTCAAACAGCACGATTTCTTCTGTAGAGTCCTTCCCACAGTCACACATCCAGACTCAGTTGCCTGAGATCTCCAGGACCAAAGCCAAGAGTGTAATAGAAAGGAGAAAGTACAAACCTCATACCCAGAAAATGGGAACTTTATTAAACTACCAAGTTACTCCGAAATGTATAAATGTTCCATTAAATACAGTCAGTTTTCTTTTACACAGATTTATAGAAATTTATTTACATGTTCCAAACACATTTAAATTATTTTTCAAGCTTGCTACCAATAAAATTCGTTGGTAGCAAATTTCTTTAAAAAAGAAAGGAAAAATGTCAATCATCTGCTCTTGTAGATGTGCATATATATCCACACAGATACAAATAAGAAGGGAGATGCTTTTGTATCTAACCCACAATGGAGGCAGTATCCAAAAAGCTTATCCAAAAAGCAAAATATTTGCCCTTGCAGAAAAATGGGCTCCATAAATTCTCCCTGTGGGACAGACTCAAACAAGAGGCCCTGTGCAATACTTTATGGTGTTTGGGTATGATGTCTGCATCAAGATTGGCTGGTATGTGGGAGGAGCTAAAGGCCCCTTGCCAGATTCAAACCTCAAAGGTAGCTGTCCCTGATACCAGCCCGTGAGAAGCATGTGAGCTCATTCTCATTGAATTACACTCTCCCAGCACGGAGGGATAGAGCAGACAAACAGATCTAGCACTAGTATGTCAGTGCCACTTGTCCAAAGAGATTTCCCTTTTGTTTTTTATTTTATTCTTAAATGGGGCTTCATTCATAAGTGAATAAAAGGCAATTCTTTAAATAAAATGCTTAGGAGAACAGCACTTTCCCCACCTAAGTACATTCCTCTTGGGAAGATGCTCAGCATGCTGAATGAGTTTCCCCTCATTCTCTGTATCTTAGTCTGACAGAAGTTAAAATTTGTATCTGCAGGAAAAAAGGGGTGTTTTTACTTCGCAAAAAGCTTATCAAATGCTAGTTTAATTCCTTTAGAGTCTTTAAACATTAAAAACCACATTTGAAGCAACCAAAGAACTCTACAAAAACATTGTCATGCGTAAGCTCTGTGTTTCATGCTAAATATTTTTGTTGACAAGGAGAAGGAGTGGAGGAGGAGGAGGCAGGGAAACTAGTGGCTCAATCAGAGCCATTGCAACATTCAAGTAGTTTGGTAGTATACAAACCAGTGGAAACATGGAATGGTAAGAAAGTGCTCGGCACTACATTGCAGCCTTTAAGAGCTGAACTGCAAACATCCTGATATGTATCATAAATATATGGCACTTCTGTATGACCAAAAGCTGGCAAGTTTGCTTGTGATCAAAACAAGTCAGGCGTAGTCGTCATGCCAATGGCCCTTCCAACAGGCACAGCCTCCAGCTGTGCCATCCAATGCTGCACCAGCCATATCCACTTGTGCATGCAAGACAATGCTGCCACATTCTTGGAGAACAAGCCTCCTGCCCAGCAGAAAGCCTTCCCCAGACACACATACACATTCATAAAACATGCTATAAATTCTTCAGAGAGGTTAAAGACAGCCATAAACAGCAAACATCGTGTTTTACAATTTTTTGGCCAGCAGTTCCCAGTCTGTCCAATTGCCAGCAATGGACTTTGCAACAGGCAAAAAGAGCTCCTGAATCCAAGGAATTGAAAGCAATTGAAAGCACAATCACCTAAGTTCATTTCAGTATTGTTCCATAGGATTCATTTTGACATCAAATAAGAAACCAACAAGCACAAAGGCTTGAGTCCTAGGAAGAACCTTATGTACACAAAAAAAACTGGCCTTAATCCACGTTTTCTGTCACAAAGTGTTTCATCTTGTAGTTAAAACTTCTTAAAACTTTTTGGCTTTTGGTAACTTTTTTATCACAAATGCAAAGATTTGCTGTTCTGCTCACATTCCATCACAGTAGCTTTAAATACATTCAAATTCATAAAAAAGGATTTAGACCAGAATACAGCTACTTGCCCTTTTCCAACAGTGTGCCGTACTTCAATAAGCACATGATGCCATGTATTGGCAAGGTTAGTGTTTTAAGGAATTTCACTACACAGACATCCAGTGCTTGGACAAGTGTTCACATTCCAAGGTTAAAAAACCCCTCTCCCTTATTTCAATAATGGCTTCAGGATTTTACCAATTGTGGTTCGATTTGCATCCTTCAGTTTAAGAGATGCCTTTTCCACTGTTTCCTGTTCCTTTGGTGCAGGCTCTGCTTTCGTGCTGACAGCTTCTCCCTGCAGGATGCTTCTTCCAACCACTCTTGCACTATTTGCTCTCTTTAAGGTCCTCACGCTGTTTTCCTTTGGATTTGGATCATCAGAGGTCACTGCTGGCTTCACTTTAGGCAGCCTCTGGGACACAGACCTTGTGATGGGTGGAGGTCTGGATGAGCTGGATAGATCCACTTTTGCACGCTTTGAAGAAGAGGCTACTGTATTCCTTGCAAAGTTTGGGACAGCAGGTGGTGCTTTGGGAATAGTGACTGTGGCAACCTTGGTGTCATCTGGAGGGGTCTGGGGTTTTACACTGGAGCGACACATCTTTGTTTCATCTGTCTTTGATTTGACATTATTCTTAATGGGTTTAGAGATTGGCTTCTTGAGGGTGACTCTGTCCCTCTCGAAATGAGCACTGCTTGAGGTGACAGTGCCCCTTCGTATCCTTGGCTCTTCTACTGACATGCTGTGCCTGTAGGGACTTCTTGGCAGTGTGTCTGTTGTGCCTCGGACAGAGCTGCGATGAGACAGCCGATTTTCCACTGTACTGCTTTCACGAAGGGCTGGCTTGGCTTCTGGCTTTTTCACGCTGCTGGGCGCCCTGTTTGACCGAGAAATAGGCACCACTTTCCGCATACTTTCATTCTCAGAGGCATTCAAAGTTCTGACAGGTCTGGAAGGAGCTGTGTGGCCAGGGCGAGTGCCACTGGATTTTGTGGAGCTTAGAGGTCGGTCTTTTAGAGAGTTTGTCTTTGGTCCTACTAGATCTTTATTTTTTATGAGTTTTTCTTTAGGAAGGATGTGCTTGCTATCAGCATCATCCTTATCATTGGCAGAAGTGTGAAGAGACGGGTCCTTGTCAGAGGTGGAATTCAGGTTTGAGAAGGACGATCTAGCCTTGTGTTGAGCACCACTGCCAGAAGAGCATGCTTTGCCAGCCTCACTTCTAATTTCATTGCCTGCTGATTTAAAATCATTTCCCTCTTCAGAGTCCAATGTCAAAGAACAATCAGTTGTGGTATCTGACATGTAGCAGACTGGCCCATCTTCCCTACTTCCTGAAACACTTGTATCCATAGACATAGGGCTGCTGCTGCTGGGCTCTAGAGCTTCATTCTTGCAACGCACTGCCTTGGCTTGATGGTCACGGGCCTCTCTGGAACTCCTGCAAGCTGGAGGCAGCTCATCATCAGCAGTGCTCAGAGAATGGAAGCTCAGATCATCCAGAGTCTCCAGGTCTGTCCCACCAGCATCCTCTAAATATATTAAAGGTGCATCTTCTGCAGGCTTTGCTCCTTGAATATCAAACTTACGTAACCCTTTAACAAGTTCACGCTCCTCAATTGCAAGGGCCAGAGCATTTACATCTGTGGACTCCTCGCAGGACACGTTGGAAGTGTGCAAGCTGTAGTCGGTGCCCCTCTGTGAGTAATGGGCACCAGGACTGGCTGAGACACTGAGGTGACTGGGCTGAGCTGGAGGCACCTGCACGAGGCCACCACTTTTCACTTCCATTTCAGACTGTTGGTGTAAGTGCAAGGTATTTAAGTTGAGATCTCTTGTTTCTTTGGATTCTGTCCAGGCTACATTAGGTTTTGCTTGTCGGGTGTTTGCACGGGGAAGGCTGTTAAATTTGTTTGGATCCTCGTCTTTGGAGATTTCCAGGAAACTCTGCAACTCCCTGTCTGCAGTCATCCCCAAAGAAAGTCGAGAGCGTCTGGAATTTGTGTTTCTGTACAAGGGGCTTTGAGGCCTCTGCTGCAAGAAGGGAAGAAATTCTCCAAGTCCGTTTTTGGCCAACATCTCTACATCATTTTCACTGCTGCTCCGCCCAATATTCCCAAGCTCTCCAGCTGCCCAGGATCGACGCTTCTCCTCCAGCTCCTTTCGCCTTTGCAGATTATGAAGCTCCTGGATCTCTCGTTCCCTATTCTCCTGAAGGAGGAACATCACAAATATATGGTCTCAGAGGACAGTGTCCTATGCATAAGAACAAAACACACTCCTTCCTCTCTGCCTTTATTTCTTCCCGCTGAAGTTAGCACCTACTGCTATCACCCACTCCCAACCTCCAATACATACACATGCATGAAATCACTGTGGCAACCACAGCCTGCAACCATTAACCCTACGGAGAGCAGCTCCCGGCATAACCAATGGGATCACACATCCATCTGGCCAGCATACACAAAAAACCCGCACCAGACTTTGCAAAGACCAACAAATTCACCCATCAAACTCAAGCAGATGTCACATCTTAGAATTACAGAATATGCTGAGCTGGAAAGGACCCACAGGAATCATTGAATTCCAACCCCTGGCCCTGGACAGGACCATCCCCAAGAGTCACACCATGTGCCTGAGAGCATTGTCCAAACACTTGAATTCTGTCAGGCTTGGCACCATGACCTCTTCCCTGGGCAGCCTATTCCAGTGCCCAACCATCTTTGGTCGAGCCAGAGAGTTCCGGATGTAAGATGGAGAGCATCAAGTCTTCACTAAGTTTAAAGGTGGCAATCTTACCAGGTGAGTAAACCTCTATCTAATCTTTACATCCACATTTTAAAACAAACTTGTCTGACCAGCACACAGACAATGTGGTTTTTCCAGCCTACCTTACTACAATTGCAATTGCAATAGAAAGTCCAATTTCTACACAGTGATACTTTCCGCTACCATTACAGACCAAAAATTTTGTGAAAAGGCATTGCTTAATTGCATATGAAAGCAGATAGAAAAGTTAACACGATGCCTCACTATACTATGACATCAACTGACCCCACTCAAGGACCATCAATCAATGTCTCACTTCAATTTTGGATTTTGCAATTACTGTTGGTTTCAAAAACTGGCAGCTGTAGTACAGAGATTGCCCATGGTAGGATGGAGATTTTGGCAGCTAAACTGAGAGATTTTGGTTGAGGAAGCCATGGAAGAGGTAGTTTGAATTTGAAAGACAACACAGTAAACACTTTTTTACTAAAATAATTAGCAGTGATTTACTGTGAATATCAGCATTTTAACTGTTACCTCTAGGCTTCAGATTTAATCTAACTGCACCTTTGGTTGAACTTTCTGGGTTGCTTTCTGAAATTAAGAACTTGGCTTGCTGCAGCCAGTACAGCTGTAGCAAAAGAAAGAAGGAAGAGGCTAGTCTTGACAGAGGATTCAAAAATCACGTGATTTTCCAGCATGTTGTTAAATCTGGTCTAATCAATGACACACTGTTTAAAAAAAAAATCACACCTTTATTTGCCTAAAGCTCTGTGTAGTTTAATCTTCCCATTGTTGTGACAACAGAAGAGCTGCACCACTAGGAAAAGTCACCTGAAAGCTTTCAGTAAACAAAACCCTAATGCTTTGGGATGAATGGATTAATCTACACCTCTTAAAGTGGATTTGAGACTACACTGGGCTCTGAAAGATAGGATGCATTAGAGACCTAAGAAACCTGAACATCTAAGAAAGGAAAAAGAAAAAACTTGCATTTCAGGAAAAATATTTGGCAGGAAGTTTTCTTTCACAGGTATGGAATTACAGAATGAATTCTTGCCAAATGCTAAAGCTCAACTTTAAATATACCACCGTCAAGAGAAATGGTTAAAAGTAGTTGCAGATACTAATACCATATTCCATATTAGAAAAAGAATATTTTAACCTCACCCAGAACATGTTTTAGGAGATTTTATTCAGATGAAAAACCTATTTTAAGCACATAGTTAGACATGCCAAAAAATTGCAAAAGATGTTTAAGCATTTGAAATATGTGCACATGGCCATGGTGGTACAAGCCATCTTTTTAGACTGTTAGATGTGCTGTCTACACATCACATTCTTTTGTCAGAACTGCTATTTTTATTCTAAATGGTTCTGGTAATGTTGTAGGAACAATGGTCAGTCCACAGTTAGCAAGTAAATATTTTCAAAATCTGCAAGCAAGAGGCTAATTTGTCATTTTTTAGCATGTAGCTGCTTACTATAGAGAGGGGACCTCAAAAGTCATAGCTATCAAATATGTAATACGGGTAGCTATGACTATTTACAATATTATCATATGTGACTATGAATGAAATCCTCAATCCCCAATATTTGAACATATATGGATGAAGTCAGCTCTTGCTAAACTGACTGAAATAGCTATCACCATTTGGTTTTATACATTTGTGCAATGTCCAGCCTCCTGTAACTATGTGTTGTCTTGGGTGGTAAAGGTTAGGAAAACTAATGGTACAACAGGCACATTAGCTGAACATCCTGTCAGTTTGCTCTGAATCAAGACTGTTCTCTTCTTTCTGAACCAAAGCCTTTATCCAAAGTGCTGCCAAATGCAGATTGCAAAAGAGCACTGATCAAACAAATTCATGCTATTTAGAAAAGCCCAAGAAATATCTGTAACAATAGATAGACTTTGCTGCACCAAAACTGTAACCAATGCCAATACTGCTCCTCCATCTTAGCACATTTCCTGAATTATTTAGGACCAATTCAGGGTACTCGGTGAATGAATGCTCACACTGGGGATAAGGTATCTTGCTGCCATAGGCCTGTTTCCCTTCTTAAGTTTTCACCCACAAAAATCCTTTGAATGGACAAAGTAGAATACACAGCCCTTACTTTACTTGGTGAAGTGCCTCTAGCCACGTAGAGGAAGGCAGTGGAGAGCCCGAGCTAGTGTGGATTCAGGCAGGAACATCCACGGAATGGCATGCCACACCTCAAGGCCTTCCCAATGATCCAACACTACCAGGTCAACACCTGAACAGCGAGCCACAGTCAGGAAGGCTGTGCTCACAGCTCAGCTTAGCAGTCACCAGCCTCCTCCAAAACAGAAGGGAGGTGCCCACTCACAAGCAGGCCAAAGAACAACCCTGATGTATCACCCCAGTGGTCTCACCCGCCTGAAACAGAAGATGCAGAGCAGCAGGCTGCTCACAGTGGCCATTTCCTACCTGACTTCTGGCAAGGAATGCTTCCAGGAGCACACTTTTCTGTAGCCATTTGAGCAAATAGATCAAACAGTACAAATGCCCCTTAAGCAGAAAAACCAACTTAATTCATGTGAGCCAATATCCATTTCAAAAGTGTGAGACTCTCATTCAGCACTCTTACCTTAACAGATGTGTTGAATCTTATGCAGAAGTCCCTAAATATCTGGAAACATTCATCCAACTTCATCGTTTCTTTGTCTTCACAGAAAAAGTCAATGAGAGCATTTCCCTCCTTTTGCAGTTCTCGTTTCTGGTGTTCAAGCTCCTTTAGATGCCTTACAGCAAACTGTAGCAAAAACCATACACACACGAACCAGACAGAAAAATTAAAGTCACAACAGGTCACGTATATATTAGGAACTTATGAAATTCATCTTCCAACCTAGAAGTTCTTACAGAGCCCAAGAAATTACAATTTTGAAGGAGATCTCATACTAACAAAAGCACACATGCCATTTCAGCAAACTAAGTAAAGAAGGTCAGGAAAAATGGATCAATCAAAATGTACGTTCTAGTGACTAGAATGGAAACCAGGAAAAAGCTCAAAAGCCCTTGAACAAACTTACTGCTTTAATTTTTAGATGAGTAAAATCAAAGACTGTACTAGAACACTGACAGACCTCTTGAGAGCTCCTCATTCTTTATTTTCCCATTTTCCCTTCAACCAAGCATGAAGGATTAATTCCTCTCCCCCACTTTTCCAAAAACATACATGAACTGATTCATGGATATACACAACAAAATCAATTCCTTCATAAGGTGACCCCAGACCACAGTAAAAAAGGTTTTAATACTTGAAAGGTAAGGAACCACTAAAAATACATATATTTTAAGATGTCCAGAAAATGTTCCCCTAAAGTGAATCGTAAGTATAGAGCAATACAGACAGGATGTGAGTAGTTTAGTGGAAGAAGATTCAAGGGGAAGAGAATAAGGCTGTGATTAGACTTTGAGCACCAGAACTACTTAAACACTTTGATCAGTTGCCCTGTCTACTCTATCTGCATCACCATCACTTCCATTCTTGCACAGTCCCACATCTGACACCACCTGTAGCTCAAAGTAACCTGAGAAGAGGAGTTAATTTTTCAGACAAATCTCTTCTCTAACTCATAGTCACCTAAATATTTTTCATAATGTAGCAGTGGGCTGGGAAAATGCAGCTGGAGGCACTGGTGACCACTTCATCAAAACCTGCTTTCAGGAATTACTTGGAAAATTATACCAGTAGGATAGGAACAAATATGACTTGCTAGTCTTAAGGAAAAAAAAAAAAAAAAGAAAAAAGAGGGAAAAAAGCCCACAATAAACTGGACAACTGATAAAAGCATACATCAAAAAATAGTTCCTCCCACATATTTCAGGAATTTATTCACAGGGGTGAAATAATCAAAGCTGACTTTTAGATCAGCTTAGTTATCACCTGTAATTTAGAAACAAAATCCGGAAGTGCTTATGCAAGGTATGCATTTGTAAAATTATTTTTTCCCCAACATTTCTTTTGGAATGTGGCCTAAACAAGGTTGTAGTGTTACATAAAACCACCTATTAAATTTTTTAAAATCCCAAACATGTTAAAACATAACATTAAAGAGTCTGGGTGCAATGGATAAAAGCCAACAATTCAGAGTGAATGAGGACAGGTATTTCAATCTTAACCTGCCCCTTTCTTCATCAGCTTTTCATCTCCTGAAAAACGACAGGGACTATTAACTACATTTGCTAGTTGAAAATCAGGGCGGGCTAAGTTTCAGATCAACACCTGCCTTCTTAGTTTTAATAATTACCTGTAGTGTGAACCAGAAAAAATAATTTAATTGAAGTATAATATGCATTTCTTGAGGCATCATCACATACTCAGAAAATACCAAGAACTCTGCAAGGTAAGTACTACATACATCCAGGTCTATAAAGTCACTGCAGTACTTAACAAAATAAAAAAAAAAAAAAAAAAAGGAGAACCCACATGGACATAATGGCATGGCTCTGAATAAGAGACTGTGTTAAGGGTAAATTAGTAGAGAAAAGAGTTGCTTAACCTTCCAGCTTCTAGCAACATCTCTTCAGTCACCCAGCAGTCAAGACTGATATGCACTGCACACCCTCAGCTAAAAACTGATGTGCTCCAGAATAACATAACATGCAGACATTATACTTTGGGCAGCTGCAAAGTACAAAACCAGAGACCACTCCAAACTGTCTTATATTTTAACTACTGATCTTCATCAGTAACTTTGCATGCACTAAACATGCTTGCCTAACAAGCCTTGGGCAATGTACACGCAATATCCCTCCCTGTAAAAACACAGCCCTTCCAACAATCTTACTTGACAAACAGCATGAGTCTGGAACACCTTTGTACAACTGACAGGCTAGGCATATTAAAACAGTGCTTCTGTTTATTGACAGGTCCACACAAATTACAATCAGCTGAGGAATGCTGCTGTATTCAGGCAACAGTAACACATTAACACAGATATCCTACAAACCTGGAGAAAGTTTTCCATCTGGTGAAAGAGTTTTGGGTCTCGTCGGATGCTGTCTTTAACAGATCTTGTCTTGACAGACAGCGAGTGGAGCTCTGCTTCTACACTATCAATGGATAACCTAAAAATAGCATATACAGAGAACCTTTATCAAAAGAGAAGGGGTGGCCCACAAGTTAGCCACAACATGCTGCAAAAGTGGATGCTTTACATGAGGTGCAAACAGGCTATCAAACAAAACCTGCCTGTTCAGGAAATCTTTCCAGAGTAGACACTGAAAATTAGGAGAGAGATAAGCACATTTCTTCATATTTGCAACCTGAAAAGATTCCCATGGGGTGTGGTTTCATGATTAACTCCAGCCAGTCCTACCCACCTAACCTTAGAAAGGTTACTGCTGCCCTGCCTCAGTCCAGGTGTTCCTTTCCTCTCCTGGTGCCTGTCCTAGCACTCATTTTGGAGATGGCTAGCCATATTTGTGTACTGAAAATTAACCTAGGAAAATGAAAAAGCCAGTTTGTTCCAGATGGATCCTTTGCTTGGTCCAACTGACTACATGACTGTTTGAGCGCAGGAGCTACCACAAAAAGGGGCCCACAAGAGACAGTCAGCCAGGACTACTGATTTTGGCAGTAGCATCTGGCATCATGATGGCATCTGGCACATTACACATTGCACATTACACTCTTCTTCTTACACTCTTCTTCCAAGCAGTCACAGCAATGCAACCCACACAGTCTCAACCCTAGAGTTAGAACATTTCACCCTTCTACTAAACACCAGCAGTGAAGCAGCTGCTGTGGAAAGGGAACTCAGAAAATGAAGATCACAGGAAAGACCTCTGATCTGGTGTAATCTAAGTGTTCTCCTGGGAGACCCACATTCCATACTACACGAGTTCCCACCTAAATCTCCCATTCACTTTGAGGGTAAATGCTTCTAAACCTATGGCACATCCTTCACAACAGAACTAAACTTTGCCTAGGAACTGAAGCAGTATAGTTAGCCAAGTGATAAGAACTAACAACTGTACACATGCTGCTCCTAAGGTTGTTTCACCAGCAGCATGACTTTCAAACACTAAAGCTGAAGAACTTGTGGCAGCCTGATTGAAATGCACATGGCAGCAGATGGTGACACATGCGGAAGTTTGTCAGTACCCACACAAATTAATATAATGTCTGCTGGTTTTTCTCTACATACTTCATCTGCATAGTTTAGTTCCCCGTTTTGGGAAAACTTGGTGTTTTTGTAATTAAGAAAGGCAATAGAAAGTACAGAGTACATTTTTCTCCCTGTGAAGGAGGAAGAGGATGGCCTAAAAGTAAAGAAGGCAAGACAATAAAAAATAAAGAACATAATGGTAGTTGTTTTAACATGCTCTAACTGGGTGGATTTATGAGCAACTTGTACATGACAATTCTCTCTAAAGACCTTCCTCATGCCCAGTGGTGAGGTACATATTTAATTTTGTTTCATTTTCATGTACAGAGTGCACTCCCTGAATTGACTTCAGCATGAGTTACAACAGAAGATTTTCAGTGTTAACAAATGTGATCAAAGAACAAAGTGGTTAGAAAATAAGTATCACCAAATTTGGGACTCTGCCTGTTTCTCTCCTGTTTGCCAGGGGGCTTGGATACTGAGGAAAGCTATATTCTCCAGCAGGCCACATGGCAAAGGGCCAAAAAGGTGTGTGGGTTGGATGGCAGAGAGCCACACAGGTGGTCCCTCAAAAATTTTCTGATTAACTCCATGGCCACTCCTTTCCTCAGAAGATTTCAATATTTGCAGACATTATTAACCCTCCATCAGATCTAAGAAACTGGATCCATTTTGCAGCTGGGAAAAGAATGTAAATAGATTGCCCTAAGCTCAAGAGTAAGGAAGTAGCAAAACTGGGAAAGAACTTCAGCATTGCTAGCTTCCAGGTTTCAGATTTAGATCACCCTGTCTCACAAAAGTAAGCACACTTACTGAGGTACGAATCAGCTTCAGTTTAAAAGTATGCAGCTTCAGACTTTAAGCTGAAAAAATTCAGAGGCACAAATCCCTTAGATTTTCCAACCAAGATAGCAAATTAAACCTCAAAAAACATCTCAGTGAAGCCAGGGCCAGCACCTGCCCCCAGTACCAGATTTGGAAAGGTATTTTAGCCTGCTCAGAAACTGATGGAAATTGGTTTAAGGGAAAAAAGTACCATGCTTTTAGTTCAATCCCTTGAAAGTAATGAACAGGCACATGTATTTGACAGAGACAGAATTACCAAAAACCTATGGAGATCATGTAATAAAAAAACCTCATACCTGAAGGCACATTGCAGGCATACTTCTGCTAGTAAATGGAAATGAAGACCTCAAAGCTACAGTAAACATTTGTAAAGATCTGGTTTTATGCCAAGACTTTCCCGAATAAGCCTCATTGCTTCACAAATGAGAAAATTCCAATTTCACTCTAACCATAACTTTTCAGTTTTCTTTTAACTCACCTGGCGGCATCATGAACACTCCTAATTTTGTCTGAAAAGTTGAGAAGAGCAGCATCTTTCTTTTGGGCTTCCTGAAACAAACAGAACAAAACCAAAACACACACAGTCCATTAACATTCCACCACCATGCCAAAATCCCTAAGTCTGGCAGTTGTAAAGCTTCTGGGAGGGCACTTAAAGGTTTCTCTCCTGCGCTGTTTTTCTTCCCATTCAATCCTAACACAACTGAGTGCAGGACATCCCTTAAAGAAAGGCAGGGATCAGAATTGAAGATTTTAAACAACAGCTTCCATTCTGCAGTGTAAAATAATAGCTGCTTCTGCCAGTGAACACAAACCAGATGTATTAATAAGGAATGTCAGGGAAAGAACAATTTACTGATGCCATTGTTTGAGCAGATATGATGTTTCCTGCACAAACATCAATTTATACCCTATTAAATCTCTTAAGCCGGTTTGTACACAGATAACAAAAGTCAAATAGATGCATTTAAATTCTCTTTTTTTTAAAATAAAAAAGTTTGAAAGGAAAGAAAAATAGCTTGAAAATGTCCGCAACAGCTTTAAAAAACACACATCAGTCATCAAGGGAGGAAAAAGAAGTTATCAAGAAGGCTGCTCACAAGAGTCAATGGGAAGACTGAGAGAATTTTTATCAAAATAAGCCACTTCCACAGTGTAAGAATTTGGGACAATAAGAGAAAATCTACAGTGAAGAAGTTTGATGAAGGCAAGTTTCTACATGATATAAAAACTTAAGCTTTCCATGGGGTTCGGGATAGGATGACCAGGTAGAGGTAATTTTTGGTGAATTTTGTGGCAGGAGAAGAAAGGTGAAGATTAGATCAAAGCTGTGAGACAGTTGCTTTTTTTGGAAGCACATGGCCCCTTATATTGTGTATCAATTAATGGGCCTATATTTGTAGAAGTTGTTTATACCAGCAAAATAGATTTTCTATACCAGAGCAACAAAATGCAGCAGACTCATGCCAGGTTTGTTTGCTTTCGTGTCTGCCAGCTTGAGCAGTGACGACAGTTTAAATCCAACAGCATTGCCAGCATAACCTCCCTAAAAAGAAACAATTTGCAAAAGAGCAAATGAGAAGCTGAGGCATGACATCAGAGCACTGCAGTGCTAACAAGGAAGTAGGGCCCACCAGGCATCTCCCTTTGGGATGTCACTTACCGCATTCATAATATTCCCAGCCTGAAGGACCAAGTGCAATATGGAATGCAGCTCCTCACAAGTCATTAACTCTGTAAGGAACAAGAAAAGTGCTGTCTAACAATTGTTTGTTTAGAAATATGGTCGGTTACCAAGCTCCTCTTCATCTCGAGCTTTTTTTTTTTTTTTTTTTTTTTAATTTGACAAGAAACTACAATCAACTGAAGAGGTCGTGGGAAAGATAATTGTACTATATAATTCCAATTCACAAGCACAACTGACAAACCTCAAGTGTATGTTCAGACCTTAACTTAGCCTTAGCAAGAGTAGTATTTCCAAGGCAACCTCCAGCAGCTAAGGAAGTATTTGGGGCCTCATCCTGCAATGTGTGAAGTGTCTCATGAAAGTGGTTAAGTATCCTCAGCACCTACTAATTATTCCAGTGTGAGGCAAGGGTTCTGCACCCTGCAAGATCCATTTGCCATCTGCCAGGATTGGATTTTTTAACAACTACTCTTTTTTTAGGAGACTTGTCCATAAGGCCTGAGAAGATAACAGGCAATGTTTAAATTTTCTTTGCTTATCCCACTCCCACTATGAATCATCATTTTATTTCTGTATGATCATCAGCTCATAGCAGCATTTGTTTTACTTGTCATATCAAAGATGATTTAGCACAAAGCTATATTCAGTGTGACAAAGAGTCACATGGAATAAAACAGCCTTTTAAAGTTTTCCAATCACACAAGCCTGGTTTGTATGTATCTTCATTTCTTTGCAAAATACACTGTACTGTTCTATCTGAATTCATACACCTTTTCACCCAGCCACATACAAGCAAAAAACAACATATGTGCAAAAAAACAGTATATGTGCACCAGAGGGATTGCCTTAGAAATAAGATGTGGAAATTCAAAACTGTAAAGAGTTAATAAATGTGGCACAGCAAACCAAGCAACTCCAAATTTGCAATTACCCATACAGCAAGAAAATCACTATGAGCTGGTTGTAATGTGAGGTACTATATGTTATCCTAATGAAGAAAATAGAAGGTGGAATCCTTTTGATTGTAGTGTAAATACTTTTAAAAACTAGCTCGGTTCCAAGTCCACGTTCTATAATTTATCCTGCATTCAGCTGCTCAACACAATACAGTAATGAATCATTTTGGAAGCCCATAGCCCTTACACATTTGTATTTCAATACTGTCAAGCTAAAAATATAGAAATAATTAAATAACCTTTGATCTAACAAGCTAGGTCCAAGGTGAGGAAGCAAGGAAGAAGAGAGAGAATAAATAATAGAATAGCAAATTTCACAAGGCCAAGAGGAGAAGGCAACTTCTAAAGACTGCACATAGTGAGAGCCTGCTTGGCGTCACTGTGACATACATCCATTTGCAGGCTAGGTGGCTGTTTAGACCATCCTAACCCTTAGTGATTATCAGCATTAAAATTGAAGTAAATATTCTCTCCGTTTAATTACAGGAAAGAAACCTAGGAGACAGCAATAGAAAAGGAGACATAATTCCTAAACAACTTCAGGCTATCAACAAACCCTGAAGTGAAAAGACCAAATGGAGAAGAGCACATGACAAAGTGGACTGAACACAGGGAAAGCCCAGTCAGTGATTTGCGTGGCTGGCCTGATGCAGGAGCTGGAGACCAAAGTGTCTCCTCTCTGGAGGGAATTAATTCACCAGTTTACATATGTCTTGGGTGAAGGACATCAAGGACATTAAGGTGTGGCTACTTTTATACACAACATATTCCCTCACATACGTCTCTTGCTCAAAACCCGAAGAACAGTGATGTAAAAGAGATCCTAATAAAAGGACAAATTCAGACCTAATCCTAGGTATTGCACACTTTCCTGAGTCAATGAGAAATCAGTCCCCACTGGTGGGAAAATGCCCTTTTCCCCTTTGCTTTCACTTGAAAGGACTACTCTAATCACCAGTGCTCATAACTGAATATTTTAATTAGCACCATTTTATACCACTAGAAGCAGTTTAAGCAGTGATCTGGTAGTCTGTCAAAAAACTTCCAACATGAAATAGGAATTTCATATTGAGGAACAGGACAAAGAGGCACTCAAGATACTGTAAAGGGTCAGCATTAATGTTCAGCTGGAACCAGAAAATCAACTACTTCCCTGCAGAGTAGAAGACACCACATTACCCAACGAATAGCCATCTGCAGCAGTTCAAAACTTGAGAAATGTAAAGAGCAGAAGAGGTATGTAGAGAAATATAGAGAACAAAAACAGAAAACCTAGGAATAGCAACAGTATTCTCTATAGTAAATATTTTAACCTATCAATACTGTCACCTCAAAAGGAAGTGGCCTATAGAGAAATGTAGAAAATAGTCATTTTTCCTATGGATCTCTGAAAGAATAAGAAGGGAGGTGTAACAACTATATTCCATCAGAGGGAGAGCAGTGCAGGAATGAGCAAACTGTACTCAAAAGATGACAATTTGGTCATAGACACTGCTTCTGTCAGTTTAAGATATATTACTTATAGGTTTTGAACAAGAATTTGCTGCTAGTGTACCAAAAGTCTCCAAATTTTTTGATTTTGGAAGCAAAGATCCACCAGGCACACCCTGATGGCATTTGTCAGAGGGGAGTTAGCCTCCTTTTAATAGCTAAGGTACCTGAAATTCAAGCTCTGGTCTTCGTAATGCAGACTAATTAACATGCTAACAAAAACAAGAGTATTAGGCATGTCCCAACATATTTAATTACCTTTTGTTGCCCGTCTTATAATTTTCATGTCATCCTGTAGAGAAGCACAGGAGGGTGAGAACTCCCTCTCCAACACCATGGCTTCAATCCTAAGAGCATAGCTGGAGTACACAAACAGGTTTAGAACTGACAGCCAAAAAAGAACACTTATCACAAACAGAAGAAACCAACTATCGCCTTACTTTGGCACCTGGATTAATAAGTACATGAAGGAATCAGCTTGAGACAGTTTTGATACATCTCCATCAAAGGCTTTTAATTTCTTTACCTAGAAAAGAGAAAAAAACACTAGCAAAGAATTTCATGAAAGATCAAGATTAACCTGACTTCAGAAGGCAACACCTTGAAAAGGAGTAAATTTAAAATAAGGCATTGGAAAGTCCACCCAGTGACTGGATGGTTTCACTGTCCCAAGATCCTGTAATTTGCACACACCCCAACCACAAAAAAAAATTTTTAAATAGCATCACTCTTCTCCCAAAAAACTAGTGACACAGTCCAGCAGCAGAAACCATGATGTCACAATTCTGATGGATGATTTTGATTTCTGATCAATGATTGCTTTCATCACTATGTTTAGGATGATGATGATCTGAAAAATGACCCTCAACTCCTCAAGAACTGCGATGTACACTTGGGCAGAGTATAATTATGTTCAGAATATCCAGCATAGGACTGCCTAAATCTTATTGGCACAATACAACTAAACTTTAAGTTACAGGGGTTTTTTCAAGATACTTGCTTCAACCATTTCCCCCAAAATGCTCTTAAGGGGTAAACTTCGTGATCTTGAGTTTGTATTTTTTTTCACTAAGATGAAATATTTTAAAGATAAGTGCAATCTTGCATTTTAAGTAATTTGTTGTCAGTACTCTCAGTAATCTGAGGACACCATTTACATGCAAAGGAAATACCACTGCATTAATTTTGTCAATCTTCCTTCCCAGCTCCACCAAAATCCATATATTTGCATGATCTGGAAGCCACTGATCCACCCACATACTCACTATTTGTTTATATAGAAGAACTGAAAAATACATGCACATATGTTTAAGCGTAACTGGAATTTCTTCCACATCTTCCAACAGAGCAACTGTGTCCAAAAGCAGAGCTCACTCTCAGCTACAGTATTTCTTTAATCGACCAACAAGTTCTCACCCAGCAGCAGCTGTATGCTTCCACTGATTTACGCACCAGCCCATCAACCTTCCTTTGTATAACATCACACTTAAAGCCCATTCACAACCACATTTACACAGATGATTTACACAGATGATATAAAGCTATTGGAGAGAAGGACACTATATCAGGACCTCAGCAGTTACTCCACTGCCATGATTTAGCAACATATCCACAGGTTTTGTTAAAGAATCAGCCAACAAATTAATCACTTCAGTTACTTTTCTGCTTTGACAGTAAAAAAGTAGCTGGTCTGTAATGGAAGACAAATATGCTATGCTAAATCAGGGTTCTGAACTAATTGAAGAAAAGGATTCTTTGAACAGCTTCTTTTTCTGCTTTATTCCCATTTTTTTCCATACCAGAAAAAAATAGAAACATTGAGAACACATTAAGAAAGAGAAAAATACAAGTTAAACACAGAATGGAAAATAATTTCTTTTCAAACTGAAAACCACATCAACAAACAAATTAACAGGGAAAAAAACCTAACAAAACATTATGACCAAGAAAGAGACCTCTAATCAGAGAGCAATTTTTATTCAGACTATCTAGCTTCATTTCCTAACACGCCCCCTCCCCCCCACCATTTAACTCAAGACACTCAGACTACAGCTCCCCTTCTAAAGATAAACAGTATAGCCATTTTTTTAGGCCTGAGAAAACTCCTAATTTACTGAGTAATTCAAGAAGCCTGCCAACAAAAAAAACAGGAAAGACCAGACTTGACATTCCTGATAATTCTAAGGTGTTAAACGAGCAAGAAACAAACCCAAAATAAACACTTTTTCTACATCATTAAGTGGGGAGTGAGAGATAGTATACTATCTCAGTCTTTAAAGGTGTTCTTTAACCTAGCTTCCCAAAACTAGTGAACTGCAACCTAAAAAACAAATCTGCAAATTCTCCTCATTTTAGTATCTCGCAAATATCAGAGTTTGCCTGAAAAGGATACAGGCATTCAGATATAGGACAGAGGGAGGAAAGACAGAAAAGCAGCCCACCAAAAAAACCCACGCCACCTCACCAAAATCAGATCATGTAAGCCACAGCCTAATTATAGGAAGATGCAAATTGAAGACTTACATGCACAAAAACTGAACAACAAGAGATCCTGAGACACTCACAGGACTTCATGCTACCAGTACTATATTTAAATATACTTTCAACAGTAAGTAGAAATCAAAGTTTTCCATGCGGAATTTTAGTTTCATATGCACTGGATGAAATCCTCTTTCTTCTATCCTACTAGGAAAAACGCCTGGAGTCATATGAGTAAATACTAAATCCCAGAATTAATTCAGAAGTGGAACATTCCTAAACATGCACAACAGAAGACATCGACAAGGCTGCCTTCTGATGGGTAGGATGGGGTGTGAATGTCACCATGCAAAAAGCTTTGGGCAATAGTCAGCCCAGAAGAAAGTCTCTGTAATCAGACTTGAAACAAAGGTGTCCCACCACCCAGTTCCACTTTTCCCAGCCTACATCAACCACCTTAACCCCCACTGCCTTCTCCTCAGATACCCCAAACTTCCTTTGTAAGAAGTATCAAGGCAGCTCACTCAAGAAGCCCAAAATCCAAGGATGGTGGAGAACAGTGACCCATTCCACAAGCAGACAAAACAGGAACAAGGTCCTTTTCAACCCAGAATTCAGCAAACATTGCATGGTTCTCCATACATGTCTGAAGTTTTTCACATAGAAGACTAAATAATCTGTTAATTTGGCCTTAAATAATAGAGTCTGGGAAATAGCTAAGGTAAAGATAGGACAGCAATTATTCTCTGTTCCCTTTTTATTAATAATTTCATAATTCAAAAATAATTCTCACCATGAAGGAAAAAAAAGTTATTTGACTTTATAAACACTATCAATAAACTCGAAAAACAACTTCTGAACCCCAAAGCTAAAAAATTAGTAGAACACATTTTGGATGTCTGTCATTACACAGTTCAAGACAGACTAGACAAAATCCCATGAGACTCCCTCTACTCTCTGCTGCCATGTTGTCCAAGTATTCTGGAAGAAAGCTGAGATTCTCTGATGGCTCCCAGAAGTGGGGGTCAAATTCAAATACCAACTGCAGCCAGGAGCTGCAATAAACTACGGGCATTGACAACAATGTTCACTATTAATCATGTTAACAGATGTAGTAGATGGGTTCAGAGCACAAGAGAGCTAAAAATGTAGCTTATTATAAAATCATAATGAATAACCCTATCAGTTCTGGCCTTGGCCGCCTTCCTTGAAGCGCCACAAAACTTTTCCACAAGAGTAGGCAGCCACGTACTGAGATATGGCAGTTTAATGTGTATATGCAAGAACACATAATTACATTGTATGCTTAGTTCTGTATTACTCAAATTGGGTGCTGAGCTACTAATTTAATTTTTCATTATATTTGTAGATGGAATACACATTTGTACTGTCCATACATGCCCATGCACACTCAATCTGATTTTAGATACACAAGGTTCTCACATATATAATTTGCTTAATTTTAAGAACAGTTATGAAACACAGAAAGCCTGATCTTTGATTTGCTTTGTGAACAATTGCAGTAGAGATGCCCATTGCAAGTATGCCATTGTACCTGGCAGACAAGAAAGCTACTGTATTCGAGTTCTTGGTAATTTTTAAGCTACCAGCAGCACTTCTAGTGGGATTTTATTTTATGGTGTAAAACAGGTATCTCTTGCAGGATCTTGTAGCTATCCAGGATCTTTGAAGAAGATGAATAAACCTTTTCTCGTGCAGTGAGACACGATGGGGCACAAGCCAGGGCAGTGGCAAACCACTACCAGCAAATGATAAAAATAAAGGGAGAAAGACCTGCAGGTGATCATAAAGAGCAAAAAAGGAAAAGGAGATTAAATGGTCAACCCTATAAAGCACTGGCTGAGGAAAGGAGAGGACATTTAACTACAGACATGGTTTGAAAAGGGTAGAGCTGAGAGAAACAGTTCCAATAAAGCAGGTGACTGATGACCAGGGCTTGAAATCAGAGTACACGAGCAAAGGACAGGCTTGAGACATTATAATGGAAGTTAAGACATTGTGTTGATAACCTGGGAGTGCATGTGTGTGGGTGAGCTGATTACCAGTGTGATATGCTCTCTTCTGTATGTATTTAAAGTACAAATTCTGGCTATTCTAGCTCGTTAAACACTGGACTCTCTCTACTTTTGCCAGTCTGGGCTTGTTGAAGAGCACAATAATATGCACATGAAAGCAGCTAAAAGCTTCTTCTCTGCTCTAGTCAGGATGCCAATAAATAAAAGCTGTCAGCCATTTCAACAGGGTATCATTCAGAAACAACTAGGAATCTTTTCAGAAGTGATATAGCAGAGAAGACCACTGCTTTAGTCAAGGTTCCCTGTAAAAAAAAAAACCAGACTGAAAAAAGGGATGAAGCAGAGGATATTCCAAATAGGTGTTTCTTTCTCCTTACAAAACTGCTAAGCACAGTATGGTACAAACAGCAGGACTTCTAAGAAGGCTTAAACAAAATCTGTGATCTTATCCTAATTGTTAATGTATTGAGAATTTTCATAAATTTGCTTGGCCTTTTTTCTAACCACTGTATAGTGGCCAGGCCACACACCCACAGACAGCCCTGAACAAAACATTGACCAGAGCCTTGCAGCAAGCTTCATCATGGCCAGCTTCAAGTATTTGTCCAGTTTTTCAAATTAAACATTTGAAAATACCCAAACATTTTAAGTTGTAGGAAAGACTTCAGAGCAGTGCCAATATTTCAATAGTCTTATTCAGTTTGAGAAAAACATTCAGTAAGGAGACTGTATTTGCCATTTACATGCAAAAATCTCTGTAACATTGATAGCTGTTGGGATTTTTCATAGAAAACAGCTAGAAAATTAGTAGGACTGCCACCTATTTCTGCATGCAAATAGTTGCCACATTACAAGAGTGTCAATAGAATAATTTAAAAGATAACAGATATTAAATGTATTTGTTGGCCCAAGGACCTAGCCTCCATTGTCAGAAAGCTGGAATACCATCAGGTGCTTGAGATACTGAAACGATCTAAAATATGTCACAAAAGTCAAACAAGAAACATGGAGCACATTCAGGTAATGTGACTGGATATCACAACACTTCTAGATAAGATACAATTGGAGTACAAAGCTGGTGCTTATTCACACAGGTAAACAGTAAACTTAAACTTCTTGGGAAAAAAGAAGAAACAAAATAGTCCAGAGTTACCCTTTCTACAGCTATGAAAAGGAAATGCACTCCCCTCCCTCCTTTCACTTTTACAGCCTAAGGATTTATGGCAAAATAGAAAAGAAAAAGCAGAAAGAAAAAGCAGAAGACATCTCAAAGCACAGGGCCAGAGCCTACAGAAGGCACCTGGCCCTCATTCCAGCTTGCTAGAAACCCGTGCATACAGGCAATGGGTCTGCAGGTAGCTGAGCTGCTGGGAAGAGCTACAAAGAGGAACTGCAGAAGCCCACCCATGGCTGCACCAAGACAGGGTGCCCTGGTAACTGAATAGCTGCTAACCTTTCAGGACCTGAGTGCTCAAGTCTCTGCTCAGGGCAATTCTCAATCTTACAACAACAAAGCAGGTCTTCAGGAGAACAGGAAGTATTGAAAGGGCAATCCCAGGGAATCCTTGATGAGGATGGGTGCAACATTGTGCAAGGACAGGCCAATGTTCTGACAGCTTGCCAAAGCCATCTCATGTGATAAGACAACAAAGAAATTAGGGTGTATTAAACAGAAGAGAGAACAGCAGAAAAAATAACACAACTTCACCGGGTATCTCTAGTGGTTGTGGATTATTTGTATGTGGAGCTGTAAGCTTCTGATGCCTTTCCCTGAGCAAATGGTGAATCACTATTCCAGGAGACAGATTCAGTCTAGAAGGCAGACAGTAAACTAAGAAAAAGTAAGGGGATATAGCAGAAGAACAATGAACATACATTTAGAGAAAAAAATGGTGAAAAAGATTAAAAAAGCTCTGAGGCTCCTAAAAAGAACAAATTTTTTAACTGCCTACACTAAAATTTTAGAAGCCACTGTAGTAAATGAGTTACTGGACCCACTTATTCTTTGCCCACACCAAGCATGATGACATGAAGGCATGGAAACATTTTTCCATACCAGCAGAAGCATCAGGCCCTTAGATTCAGGATTTTCTCCCTGCCTTGCCTGCCACCACCCACCCAGCTCTCAAGGGAAAAATCAAAAAAAGTTCAACAATTATGAGAAGAATAACAAAGAGAAAGGGAGTCTTTCCTGTTTCTGATGTATGCAATTAATTAAATACATACAAACACCTGCACAGGGGAAAGCAGGCTCTTTCCATCCTTCCCTTGGGAATAGCAACAAATCTCATGTCTGATGCCCCTAAATTTCTAATACTCTCCTGTATCATAGAATATCTTCTATTACTTTCTCAAGTGATTCCTTAAAAGAACTTCTTAAATTCTCTGGCCCCACTATCTTGAGGGACAGGCCTGTTGCCAAATCTGTTGTCAAATAAATAAACGTACTTTTTCACTCTTAGCAGTATTTATTGGATAGCTAATGCATCTAGTTGAGCATTGCAGACAAAACTTATAAAATTCAACAACTTACATTACATTTCTAGCTGAATGACAACATTTATATGACACAGACTACACTAGCTGAAAGATTTTCTACTTGTCATAAAATAACAACCAGATCTAAGCCAGAAAGAGGAAAAGAAGAAAAAGTACTTCTCTTCCGGTCTAATTTTCTGACTATATGCAAAGTTAACTAGGAGTCACTCTTTTTCAAGTTAGTACTCCACTGTTCTCCTCTGTCTGACATTCAGAGGAAAGAGATAAATTCTATTTAAATAATGGAATATGTATTAAAATTCAAACAAAGAGGGAAGAGGGAATGGTTTTGAGGTCCAACAACTACTGTCATCTATTTTTTTTGATTGATTACATTGCAACTTGTTGATATCCTCCCAACTCTAAGAGATATATCAATCAAGTATACTAATTTAACACAATTTTTACAAGATTCTCTGCAAAGGCAGCTCAATTTAGGGTCATAAATTTGACAGCAAAAGACTGTAACATGTTCTACTGATGACTGGATCTGAGATTTGCTGCTGCACAGAGGAAACAAAGTGCTTTGACAGTATGACCTTGAAGTGGTAAAGCATGTGAGTTGAGGTTGATCTGTATGTGGACCTTAACTTAGCAATTTCCCAAATTTCAGCCACTCACTTTGATGTGAAGCACCCAAGCAATTCTAATGCTAATTTTGTCAGGTTTGTGGTTTACATTTCTCTACAGTGCATACAAATGGGTCAGTGCCAACAGTGAGCAGGCAAGGAACTGTACATCATTAAGCAGGGCTCCCAGGTCAGTTGATGAAGCTTCACCTCTTTAATCATGTGAATAGACTTGAAGTCTGGGACTAGGAGGGGAGAAGGCTGTGCTTGGATGTTGGTCATATGATGATGACAGGAACATTGAGAAGGTACTGCTGGTAATTCTGTGCCTTCTAACACGTCTCCTTTGAGCACTAAGCCATGTTAGCAAATTCCATGGGTGCTGAACATTGGAGCTGCCTTTCTGCCTATTGAAACCCAGTGACCAGGCTCAGGAACAGGCCCAGATGAACCAAGCAGGCAGTGAGCCAGAAGGCAAAAAGGCAGTAGCACAGGGCTACCAATATTCAGCTCACAGGTACTGCAATGGGAAGGCAGGAAGCAGGTGCCAAAGAAGTGAAATTTGTTTGCTTAGAATATACTTCAATTCTGAATTTTTTAACTCCCTAAAGCAGTTATCTGCACACAGGAAGGCTCCAGGTCTTGCTGTTTATGGGATAAAAGGGACATCACAAAAACAAAAGATGTCTTATCAACTTCTTAAAAGCAGGTGAAATTACTTGATGTGAAGGGAATGACTATACTGCGACCTCAATACCACAAGTCAAACGAAGATTAAACATCTGCACTCAGTGGTTCCCTGTTCCCTCTTGCCTAGCCTCAGGAAGGCACTGAGATTCCTCTTTTACAGAGCTTCATATTGGAATCCCAGTCAGTAGAACTCTACAAAAAATAAGTTCCACGTAAAACCATTATTTACCTCCTCTGCTTCTGGTAATAATTTAAGAAATTCATGTAGCAGTTCAGAACCATAGGGCTGACTTCTTCCATGATAAATATCTTCAATGATGGATTCAGCAGACCTTGAAAAAACAATTGAGCACACATATTTCCAACACTTGCAGGGCGAACGGTGACACAGATTGAAAAAAACATGCCTGGGCTGCTCAACAGGGTTATAAAGAGGTTGTGGATGCATCAGCGTCCACAGCAGCAGTGCTCTGACACCATTTTCAGTGATGCCTTTACTGAAGGGCAACATTATCAGTGAATACAGACTGCAATGAAACAGCTCACTCTTGAAAATGTTGCTCCCATTGCCCCTTTCGAGTTGTTTATAAAGAGAGGAAAGGCAGCTCACAGGCAGTGTTACATGAGGTAACAGGGATTCCCTGAACCATGCCTGAAAACTCACCTCAACTGGTTAACATCAGCAAACTCTGTCTGATGTTAAGTCATAAATGTACTCAAAACTAAACATATTAGAAAACAAATTATGTCAAATTACTTTTGAGAAAATTGCATAAAACTGCAAACTCCACAAGGAACAGAACACAATGTATATATTTTATGAGAACTACAAAGAATTCTTACTTTTTGAATTGTTTGAGAAATATCCCAATGTTCATACTTCGTTTTGCATCCAAAATGGAAACCTGAGAGAGAAAGCAAGACAGATTAATCTAACAATACTTAAGAAAATAGCATATAAAGCAGATATCATTTCTTGAATTGTTACAGATAACTGTTTGCACCAAATCTCAGGCCAAATAAATATAGTGTCACTTCTTATCAACAAAGCTCATATACTACAAAACTAATTTTTACTGGGGAAATATATAGCACACTCAAATCACCTTTCTCCAAGTGAAGCAAAAAATTCCATAGCAACATATAATGAAAGAAGGAATCAATAATTCTATTTCATTACAAAGTAAAAACATTCTTACTGCTTATTTCATAATTATTTAATAACCCTGCATCTGCAAAATGTTGTTTATCAGGTAATACACTTTATTTAAAGGCCCTAAGGTTAGAGAATACCCCACTTCAAAACCCATGTAAATTCAGGGGTTTTGTGAGAAATGTGAGGGTGGGACTTCTAAGCAGAGGTCAGGTGCATTACTGATTTAAGTCATGCCAACTAAGAGCCATACTGACTCAGGGGAAGATAAATAAGTCAATCTTGAATCAAACCCTGAAACACACAGTGATCAAATCTGTTTGCTTACTTAGAAGCAAACAGAAATCCATAATAAAATAAGCCCTCCCAGCTTTGTATTTCAGAGTTGGTTTGCTCTATCATCTTACATGTACAAAAATTCTGAAGATTAGGCAGATGGAAAAAGAAAAAAAACAACGCCACAATATTTTCCCTTAATTTTGTAAAAAAATTTAAAATCAAAGTGCTTCTTTTATACTAGTTTTTCTTCCTGTAACAGCATACAAATTTAAACTTGAGAGGTTTGCCCTGTTTTAGCAAACTGTGTCCTTAAGGTTAAAATTTTACCACAGCTATTTTGGTGATAACAGCTACAAAAGTCATGAGATTTACAAGGACAAGAGAATTGTTTCACCTTAACAGTTTCACCTGACGGCTACAATAAAAGAGCTCAGTACACTTAGATGTTCAAGACTACTGGAGGACTTGCATGTGTTTGTGGTTTTGACAACTGGAAAGGCATTTTGACCTTTGTGACAGTGCTCAGATTAGAAGTAGATATATAAATGCAACACTGGCATTATAATGAAATTGAATTAGCCTGCAGTCAGCTGGTGACAGTGAAAATATAGGGATGATTAATGGGTTATCCTCAACATACACCCAGGAGACAGCCTCTTCATCTGCTGAAAATAGTGAGTCATATTGAAAAGTTTTCTGAAATTCTGCAATTTCCTCTCTTCTGAAAACAGTGAAGACTAGAAAACACAGGAAATATCAGCATATTAGTTTTAATTAGATGATTGATAGCCCAAAGCCCTTCAGTTTTAGCATATGCAGAGATAAGGGGACAGATTGTGGTTTATTCTCCTGTTATCTTAAGAGCTGAGAGGCCCCCAACAGATCATTAAGGAAAAGCCCCATAACGCAGGACAGGTTCAACTATCTCTCCCCCTGCAGTATCTAATCTTTTTCAAATGTTTTACTGCAGGGACCTCTCACTGACCTCCCTAACTGTAGCTCCAGTCTCCAATTGCTTCGGTCACCCCTAATTCTTTGGTTTCTCCATACTAGTTTAAGCCTATAGGCTTTACCACCATTTGGCTTTTGGTTTGTTTAGGTTTTTTAAGCATATTCAGAGTTAATCTTGTGTATATTTTTAAAATCACAGTCAGTAACTGTTATAAAGAGACTGATCATCAGTTGAGTAAACCTTTGTTTTCCATGGCACAACTCAGATTTACAGTATAACTTCAAACAAATTACATAATTTTTAAAATATCTTCCCTCAAAGAAAAACAACAATGGGGAACATATACAGCTGCATTTGTCTTATCAGCACAACAGAAAAATGTCACAGCTGTTCTCAAGTATCAGAATTTTACATACACTTCTTGCTCTGTATATGACTGTACTCTATTTTTTTCTCTGATTTCTTGTTTAACCACACAATCAGAACAAGTCTCACTTTTTGGTCACTCTTTGCTTAGTGTCTACTTCAAGCTTATCAAAAGTGTTTGAAACTGATGTCATTACATAACTACCTTCAAGGAGTTTCCAGATGGGAGCACAAGGAGGAGAAAAGGGGAACCTGGCAGATACTCCATAAATACAGTTCCTACTCCTTGCACACAAATACACTATCTTCCATTCCACATTCAGTTGCATATTAGAGTCATAACTTCAGCCTGAACATCTGTTCACAATGTCTACTCTTCTCCACCGAGATTTCATTTGATTTTGTTCATGCAGAGCACTGTCTGCTGTTGCTTTTTACCCTTTGAACATTACCATAGCTTTTTCTAAATTATGCTCAGTCTACTCCTGTCTTCCATTCACACACACCATCAACACTGCTGCTGGCACAGCACGTTTCAGGTCTCTGTTTGCCACCCAAAGAGGTTCTGAAGTGCTATCCACCAGTAATACACCTGGACTTCTTGACTCCAAAAGTTACACTGCACTGTGAGAATTGGGAACAGGCATTCCTAGTAGTCTGGTAGTCTCCATAGCAGAAAAAAACTTATCATATTGTTTCTTACGATTTACTTTAGATTAATTCAGGAGAGCTTTCTCCATTCTCATCCTCTGCTCTCTGAAACTGGAAATACACAATTCTCTCAGATACTTTCCACCATCTCCACACCTGCACTTTGAAATCCCATGTAAAACATCACAGGTCACTTGCCATCACTTGCCACATCTACTTTATAAACAGTGCAATCTCTAAACCAAGGACAGCAATTCACTGACTAAACCACTTTTCATCACCAGAGTATTCAACCCAGCATATTTCCAAAATCTGCAGCAGGCACAGACCATACAGTAACAATCCTCAGTCTGACAAATGTTAACCCACCACAGAAATACTCAGTTATCAAGGTATTATGAGAAGGGGAAAATTAGCCTGAGTACCATGGTGAAGTTGTGTTGATGGTAAGAGGATATCTACTCCTGAGCCCCAACACGAATTTGCAATCAATACGAAAGATTCAAGGAGTGTTCTGGGAGACACAAAAAGACCCACATCAAATCTGACTTTGTAGTGACTGGAGAAATGCAACAGGAATTTCTTGCCATGAAATCATCAATAAGGAACACAACAGAGCAGATCAGTAAAACAAAACATTGTTAAGAATAATGGGATTTCACATGGTAGGACACAGTTTACAAATTACAGCAAGCATGGAACAGCCTGGTGGCTCAGGTTTGGTGCTGAAGGTTAAAAAGGATATAGATAACTTCCTGTTTCAGCTTCCACTTCACATTACAACATAGTAACCATCACCACTCCAGGCCTGCAGTCACGGTGCTGCACAGTGAACCTAGCAGCTTACTAAAGGGCTGTCCCCACTGTGTGTCATCCTCCCATGTCACGTTCCTAGACTCCTCATTCCCTTAGGCAGGCACTGGTACTCATCTCATTTGGTTCTTGCTGTTGGTTCTTCTCTAGATTAACAGGTTAAATCAGTTCTCAAGAAGGTGGAATAAACATCAGAGCCAGCACAGGGAAAACAGAGAAGAAGAGGGGGCAAGAGACATCCTGTTCACTCTATCTTCCTTCTCTCTCCTCCTCTCACTGCCCCTTTGCACAGGTTCTGAAATTCACTGCATCCTTCCGCAGAGTCATCAAACCTCACTTGAAAAGCAGAAACGACTCCAGTAGAAAACAAATTAAGAACCCCACAGCACTCTGCTAAGCTGCTTACTTAAATACGTTTACAGAGGGTGTAATATGTGTATTACATTATCCAATATGTGTCCAGAGCCAGTGGAGAGGTGGAGTGAGGTGAGAAACAGGAGCAGAGGCACAGTTTGAAGGAGAAAGCAAGACCAGTTCCTCTGGCTGACAAGAAGCTGTTTTGCCCACTCCACTGCCAGGCTAACTATAGCCTGGGTGAGTGCCTGTTGTGCCACACTGGAACACCACTGAAGGATGGGGAAAGTAAATTGGCGTGTAAACTTAACCTTGCACCCTCTATTTTTCACAGCTTCAAATTACATGGAACCATAGGGCAAATTAAGCCTCTAGTCAAGGAAACATGTTAATTAATCTCCTAAGGGTTTGGTGAGGGCTTGTTTACGAAAAGGAAAGCATTTGCTGTAGGAGTTTGACTCAAGCCTCAAAAGGGACTTCTGTTATAATGATGATGTTACATATAAACTCCCTGTATAAATCACTATCAAGTGAGGAATTGAAAGGGCGTCCAGTGTTCTAAATGCCTACTTGAATAGAACTT
Source organism: Chloebia gouldiae (assembly GCA_003676055.1). Lineage (NCBI taxonomy): Eukaryota > Metazoa > Chordata > Aves > Passeriformes > Passeridae > Chloebia > Chloebia gouldiae. The sequence continues at coordinate 6,233,839 of QUSF01000005.1, read as the reverse complement.
TTACCAAAACTGATCATGATTTCATAATCAATAGTGACCTCTGGCAAAGGTATGAAACCCCAAATCTCTTCCACAGTCTGTAAGGCAGTGCCCTCAACACTGGCTGAAGAGTAACTTCACCACTTCCACTGAAGCTACACCACTGCACCAAGAGGGAGGCCATAGGGACAACAGAGCGCTCTCTGGCCCTGCCCTTCTGTACAGCACTTCGGACACATGCTGCTTTTTTCACATTTGGGTCTAAGTAAAAGTTGAGTTCATGCACTTGAAGTTGTCTTGAAAATTCATTGCTGATATACTGTGCCAACTAGGCTAATTCCACTATGTAAACATCTAAGAACATTTTTCTTTGTTAGACCATAAAGCACTCTCTAAAATCAACTGTGTTATACACAAAAGGAACAGAGGTACTGAGACACAAAATGCCTTATCCACCTGCCCCTGCTGGTTTATGAAAAGGCCACAAGCAGACCTAGAGCTCCATCAGCCCCACACCAACACTCTTTCCACAAGGTCACACTGATTCTGCACACCTCAGCCTGCCCCCAGCTCCTGTCAGCCTCTGTAGGTTTTACCAGAGTGAGCTGAGGAAAACCATCCACATTGAAACAATCAATGGCAGCCAACAATTGATGGAGTCACGAACAAGGCCTGTGCTCCCATCTCCAGCCCCCAGCTGAACCAGGTCTGCAGTAGGTGAAGCATGTGAGCTGCTGCCCAGCTGCACTTCCACACTTCCAATAACACACAGCTCCTCAGGATTATCTCCTTCCCTCCTTGCTAAGCAGATAGGACTGCAAAGTCCATTAACACATAAGAAATTGCTCACCACTGACACACTGCTGCAGCATGCTTGACAAAGCTTAGCGAGTGAGTGGAACATTTTGTCACTTAAGTGGCATCACTTAGAGGCAAGTCCTGCTGCCTCACCACCGGCCACGTGCAAGATCACCATGGGAGCCCTGAACCAGGGCACAGGCATCAAGCAGTGTAAATTCACTGCACCACCATATCCGCTCCAGACAGATGCATGAAACACATAACTTTCAGCAAGGCAGGGTTTTGTTTCCAAAGCATTTTATCTTGGAGAATAATTTTATCTTGGAGGCTTTGCAAGCCTCTGCTTTTAATCTCTACCACTGCATGAGTTCTAGAGCACACTGGGGTGTTCTCTGACCTATCTATTGCACACTATGGGCCACATTCAGTTTATGAAACTTATTGTCATATTTACTAGAACTAGATCTCTGTCACACAGCAGTCCTGAAAGGGGGAGCCTCTGAGGAAACACAGGAGGCCAGAGCTCTGTACATCTGTATTTGGCACAGGAAGTGCACTCACTACACTCCTGATTCAAAGATGAACATAGCCTGAAAACAGCACACAGGTTAATGACTACCTCTGATGATGGCACCAATTACTACTTCCCGACATCAGGGTTTCAGAGCCTACAATACACACGGCTTCTTAAACCTTAAATTTCAATATGCACAACACGCATGCTACCAGTGCATTGGTTTCTCATCTTGTCCCTTCTGATCTTATTTTGACATCTCCTGAATCCTGCAAGATATCAGCAACTTCGTGTCCTTATTATCTCACTAAAAACTGACACGTTGTTACATCTCTTAACCCCATGCCCTCTGTATTTTGTTTACAAGCTAACATATACAAGCTAACATGTAGACACACACTAGTGATTAAATCTGCATTTCAGCCCTCCAATTACTTCAGAGAAAGATCACTTAAGACAATTCAATTCAGGCTTCACAAAGAGGCTGTCTATAAATGAGGATTTAAGAACTAGAAAAGCTACTTATCACTTCCCTGGAGAGTGTCTGAACCTGAGAGTACTCGGCACAGAGTACTCTTCACCACCACAACAGAAATCAGTGGCAATCTTGGGACCTTCTAGGAAGGTTATCTTCATGTCAGAAGTAGGGAAGATGAAGTAAAGTTTTTCTCAGCAGGAAAATCACATTCATGAAAGTGGAAACTTTAAAATTACCCTTAATCAGTATCTAATGTTCTATATCCTTGCTGCCATACTGGCACTTCACTTCCTGATGTCTCTAGGATACTGTGGGCATATACAGCATTAACCCTTGCAAATAGGACTCTTTTCTCTCCTGCCTGGTACATGTTTGCATGTACAACAACTTGCCTGCATCACAGACACAGAGCAGGAGTTGAAGAGACAACACAATTTTGTTCCACACTGGAAACTCAAGGGCTAACCAACATGAGTAAATACAGATGCTTTCAACTCCCTCTGCTTATTCATATTTATTTTAACAGGTGATCAAATCACAGCACTTAGCAAGTTAAAATAATAAAACACAGTTAGCTCTTTGAAAAATAAATATGTGCCACTAAGAACAAAGAGTTTATGCTTCCCATCATTCCCCTCTCCTTTGAATCAAGACAAATTTGCCGTAAGGATGAAACATGACAGAGAAAGAGAAAAAGGCGAGGCAGAATTCACATCAACTCCTACAGTACTATGTAAAAAAAGAGGTTTTACTTTAATTCTTACCTCCTCTTTAGTCTCTTTAAATGAAGACTTTAAAGATCGGTTTCGGGAGTCCTGGGGTTTGGCTTCCTCCTGCTGCCCAAAAAGTTCCTCAATTGTCTTCGTATCAATTTGATACTGTGGTCTTGCAGCAATTGTCCAGATATTGTTTTTACCACGGACTTGTTCTTCGGGGATAGTTTTCCAGAAAAAGCTCCGCATTCGTTTTTTTTTGCCGTGGCCGTCGTGCCCATTTAGCAGCTGTGGAGGCAGAGGAAGGCTGGGGCCGGGCAGCGGAGGAGGGGGTGGCGGTGGGGGCGGCATTCCCGGGGGGAGCGGAGGGGCTGGGGGAGCCCCGCTGAGGGGACATGGCGCGGGGGGCGGCGATGCTGCAGGCGGAGAAAGTTGAGGCGCTGTCGGCGTATCCTCGCTCATCAATCCCGTTGCAACTGGAATAGCCCCATTTTCTTTATCATTGACCAAGGAGAGACAATTCATAACATGCATTTTACAGCCTCCCCCAAGGGGAGAGTGCTACTTCCTTGGATGGCTCTGAAACATGGAACAGTCAGCGCGGCAGCCGCTGGGATCACGCCCTCTCAAGCCCTATCTGCCAGCAGCGGCAGCACAAGAGGGGACTGTACCATCTCCGCAACCTGCGACAAAGGACAATAGGGACACTCAGATCACACACACTGGACATTGTCCCTCGCACTGAAAAGACACCAAAACTGAGGTACAACAGCTATCAAGTTTTCAAACCAGAAGGGAAATTTTGTGACTCAAAAGCCTTTCACAGGGCAATTGTTTAACGTTTATCCACACCAAGATTTCAAACAGCTTCAAGTACTTAGATTTCAAGAACATATATAAACACAAGAATACCTCTAAATCACCCACAGTAGGTATCAAAACTACCTATTAATCTCTATTCAGTGCAATTTTGTAAAATAATATATTTATCTCAAATTATTAAAACAAATATTATTTCACTGCTAATTTCATGTATGCTTTTAAAGCTGACTACACAGAGTACTAACTATAGTACTGGATTAACTGCATCAAACAGACCCTGTTTGAATCCTCTAAACCTATGGTTCAAATCCAAACTGCACTAAAATAGCTAAAAATTTGCTGATGATTTAACAGTCTAGCCTAGTGTACTACTTTTTTTGCCTTTGTATTTTTCACACAAATGTCAATAAGGGCAAAAATAGTGTACCGTCCCTAAAGTCTCTGTGTTCGCTGAGCATGAATTTAAAAGTGTAACTGGTCTGTTATACTTTAACACTACCTCCCAAAATACACTCAGAGAAGAAAGACCACAGTTTTGATCAAGCTGTCCTTTATAATTTACTTCAGCATCCAGGTTAACAATGCCAGCTCAATAGTAGTAGGTAAGTATTGCACATATGCAAAGCTTTAAATACTTTGGGAAGTTTTAACCACTGGATTATCTCATAAAACAACAGGAATCACAATGGGGTTTAGCATTTTTCTTATACTGTTACCTTCTAAATAAAAATGCTGTTATTAGCAACAAACCTTCAGGTAAGAGCATGACTGCCATAAACTGGACACTTTTGATAAGCTGAATCTATTGAAACAGATTTGATTCATAAGTCTCAGAGAAAAACTAAAGTGTTTCAAATACATTCCAATGAGGAATTTCATGATTTTATGGAATTTTGGAAGCCATCTCAAAAAAAAGGATTTATGAATTTACAAGAAAAAATTTAAAATTCAAAGATGGCATGCAATACAAACCTAGGAGACAGCCCCTGTGCAAAACTCAGTCTCAGGAAAACTCACTAGAAAAAGCTCAAGTAATGCACTGGCACAAGAACAACATCAAATCAGAAATTTGGCACTGACTTAGTGGTATGCCTCCTCAGCAGGGTTCACACGGAGCTAATAGCAACCCAGATCAATTTGACATTGTATAATAGTGATGAAAAACTTCACTATTTTTGCCAGAGATCCATCACTAGACCATACATGAACAAACAGACCCAAGTCACAGAAACAGGCCTTAGGGCAAATTCTCTCTTGGTCTGCAAGGACTCAGGCACTCATAGAGTCGCTGAAATCAATGGAAAACAATACAAAAGCATCTACTGTACCTTTTCTTTTCAAAACCTTGCTCAGGTAGCAATGAACTTCTCTCTCCTGCTTCAGATTTTCCAATCTCATGCCTTACGTTACCCAGGCATTTACAAGAATAGAAAACATATATAAAAACCTGTATGAGGCTTCAATCACAGGCATGATGGAAAATATTTTAATGGCATGGTAAAAAGGAGAGAAGCTACAAAGAAAGTGGATCAGGATAGAGTGTTTCAAATTTAAGTCAGCATTAATACCCAGCTGCTATTACAGGGCTCTGCATGTTCACGCCTCTCCTCCCAAATTCATGATCATAGAAGCAGAGAGGCATAAAAAAGCAGGTGCAAGGTGGTGGAAGGAGATTAACCACTCAAACCAATTAAGTGTTGCATTAATTTAAAGAAATACTCAACTAGGAAAAACACTTTTCCTCCCTACTACTTATTTAAAAATGAAAAATGTCTTAGCCAGTTTTCCACCATCATACAAAGCAGAATTCAACATTATTATTTTCTAACTTGGGTTCCCACACATTCACAAAAAAAAAAAAAAAAAAAAGACACAGACAGACTGACCGGCCATGCCCTAGGTAACATTCAAGAACCTCATTTTGAGACTTTCAATAAATCTATATGCTTTAGGAAAAAAAATCAAATCCTAATGGAACAGAGCTGTAGGAGATGAATCACCAGAGTCCCAGCACTAACACACAGGAGTGGAAAACGACTGATCTCAGACCTGAGTGCTTCTGTGCTAGACAAGGGACACTCCTAGTGAAAGGAGTGGAGAAGGCACGGGCAAGAAAACATCCCAACCTAGATGTAAAGATAGACAGAACAGGAAAAACTGTTTTCAATCCAACGAGCCCCGTACTGCTTTAGACGAGGTAACAGCCAGAACCAGGAAAGGGGAGGAATCAGCATGTGGAAGGAAGGCATGAAAGGAAAGGCACAGCATAAAGGCTGGCATTCAGCTTTGTTTTCTGACAGATAAGCACGATCCAGGTGACAGAGGTCACCTGCTTGTGAGAGGCTGGCAGTCTCGAGTTACCAGATACCAGGAGACTGGTCAAAATTCCCTTCTCATGCTGCCTCTCCGGAGGAGCGGCTCAAAGCCGTTCCCAGCGGAGGCACCCACCACTACCGTGGGTGGGAGAGGAGAGAAGCTGGCAGCAAGGACAGGTTCTGGGCTGCTCGCTGGTACCAGCAGGTGCCTCTGAGCAGGAAGTACAGCAAGAGGAGGTGGGGAACAACCAGCCGTTCCAACTGTGAGCTACAGATTACCGAGACACGCTGGGACTGGGATGCATAATAGAAGCCAAGCAAAATTTTAACTCCTAAGGAGCTTCTCCACACTTTCCAAAGGATTAAAGGGAAAAAAAAAAAGAACCAAAGAACAAACGCTTAAGACATTGCAATTATACCTCATTGTTGCATGTTTGTTATCCAAAACAGCCGGAGAAGCACCAACGCTCTAAAGTAATGTCTTTACTGCACGTTTTAATTGTGTCCATATTTGGCATAAAAGAAATATTTTATTTCTTTGTCTTATTCATTGTTTTAACCAAGCTAATCTAATTTGGAAATGCAACTTAAAAGTTAGAGGGTGGGGACAACTTTCTCCCCAGGTAAGAGAAACACTCTAAAGTAATTTGTTTCTTGCAAAAAAGGCAGTTGCCACTGAGACGGACACAGATTGTGTTTGCATACACAAATTAACAGGTGAGGTGCACGACACACTGAAGGGCATTTCATAATTCATACTGCAAGACATGACTGACTCCCTTTAACTCACACCTTATGTTCTCCCCTGCCCACGTTTCTGTATCAGGCGCCCTCCAAGTTCTCATGAGAAGAACGCCGAGCCCAACCACAGCACTTCGGTGTCCGTGTCTCAACAAAAACACTACACAAGGCAAAGGGAACAACTAGTTGCCGACTGCAGACAGAGAAGCTGCAAAGGTCGATAACCATTCCCTGATCCTGCCAAAATCTGCGGGTTACAAAGAACACGCAGCTCACGCTATTCAGCGACTTCGCACTTGCCCCTCGTCGCATCCCACAAAAGCGCTGGCACCGCGTCGCTGCCAGCCGGCCCGGGCCAGGCAGGGACCCCACGGCGCTCGGCCGGGGCTCGACTCCGGCCGTTTGTTGCTCGGGTTCCCCGGTGCCGCGCTCGCCCCGCCGCAGGGAAGGGGTTCCCACGGGAGGAGCCCTCGGCCCCACCGCCGCGTTCTCCGCCCGGACCAGGTGCCAGCCCTGTGGGGGCTCGGCCGCCGGGACCACCCAAGGGGCTACGACAGATCCTTACTCCGTAATTCCCTTCCACGGACGCCGCAGGCCACGGGGCACCGCGGAGGGCGCCGGCGGCTCGGTGCACCCGCAGTACCACCGCGCCCGCTGCCCTCGCTGCCGCCGGAGCCCGGCGCGCCCCGGCCCCGCTGTCCCCGCAGGACGCGGCGAGGGCAGCGCTCGCTCCGCCGGAGAACGCCGGGACAGCTCCGGCCCCGCCGTGCGAGCGGCCGGAGCGGCGGCAGCGGCTCTCCCGCAGTGGCAGGGGCGGGCCGGGCCCGGGGTCCGGCGGGAAGGGGAGCCCGTCTCCCCGGGAGCTCTCCCTCCTCCTGCGCCTCGGGAAGGCGGCGAAGGACCCGCGCAGGAGGGCGGCGACCCCCCTGCACTGCCCGGCCGCGCCCCAGCGGCTGCGCGGAGCCGCCGCCCGGCGCGGGGGTCCCCGCGTCCCGCTCACCTCGGCGCCCGCGGGAGCACGCGGCGCAGCCCGCTCCGGTGCCGCCGCCGCCGCTTCCTCCCA